>JAMPIV010008731.1:0-375000 GCA_024509875.1 Oreohelix idahoensis
TGTGGGGGGGGGGGGGGGGGGTGGTGGGGGGGGGGGGGGGGGGGGGTGGTGGGGGGGGGGGGGGTGGGGGGGGGAGGGGGGGAGAGGTGGGGGGGGGGGGGAGGTGGGGGGGGGGAGTGCGGGGGGGGGGGGGGGGGGGGTGGGGGGGGGGGGTGGGGGGGGGGGGGGGGGGGGGGGGGGGGGGGGGGGGGGGGGGGGGGGGGGGGGGGGGGGGGGGGGGGGGGGTGGAGGGGGGGTGGAGGGTTGGGGGGGGGTGGGGGGGGGGGGGGGGGGGGGGGGGGGGGGGGGGGGGGAGGGGGGGGGGGGCTGGAGGGGTTGGGGGGGGGGGTTGTGGAAAGGATTTTTGGGGGGGGGGGGGTGGGGGGGGGGGGGGTAGGTATAGGGGGGGGGGGGGGGGGGATAAGTGATGGAGGGGGTGGGGGGTTGGGGGGGTGGGGGGGGGGGGTAGTAGGGGAGGGGAGGGGGGGGGGGGGGGGAGGGAGGGGGTTGTATGGGATTGGGTTGTTGGTTAATTTGATGAGATGAATGGTTTGTTTTAATTTCAGTTAGTGTTTTTGGGATTGAATGGATGGGTTGGGAGGGTTTTTGGTGTTGGTTGAGAGTGTTCGTAAGTAAGGTATTTGGTATTTTATTTGTAAGGATTTGTGTATGTTGTGATGAATGTTGTGTGTGGTTTTTGTAGGAGGATAGGGGATTTTAGGTTTGTATGGGGTTGTGGTGGGTATAGAGAAGGAAGTGGGTGTTTAATGGGTTGTGAATTTTTATGGTTTTGGGGGTTTGTGGATTGGGGGTGTTATGTTTCAAGCGCATTATATGGTTTTGTAGCGAGTGGAGCTCTTGTTTTGAGATTGGAACAACCCATCCCAATTGTGGAACAATAGTTATTGTCCGTATGTGGTTCTCGTATCTGGCTGTAGAAAATCCCCCAATTTACTAATTGCCTTCCTCAAAATTTCTGTAACCAACAATGAAAAAAAAAACTAATCAGATTTTTCTGAAAAATACGGAAAAGGCGTGCATCGCACAGCGAAAGTTAAATTGAACACCATTAAAAGAACGCGCTTGCCTTGCAATCGTTTGACGGTGTATTGACTATCGACCACAAGTCATGGCACTTTTGTCTACAAAGATCCAATGAAGTTGAAATGCAAAAAAAATGTCCACAGCAAAATAACTGTTGTCATCGGGACATGCAGCTGCCGACATCAGGATATCAGGACAGCATAAAATAAAAAGTGGGATTGGAATCAGTTATGCAAATAAACAATACACTATAAACGTCGAACGTTTCGGCAATAAAAACATAGAAATCACAATCTTCAACTCAGATGTCAAGTTAATCTGACTGTGCGGTTCTGAAACATGGAGACCTCAAATGTCAAGTTAATCTGACTAAACGGTTCTGAAACATGGAGACCTCAAATGCCAAGTCAATCTGACTTTACGGTTCTGAAACATGGAGACCTAAAATGCCAAGTCAATCTGACTGTACGGTTCTGAAACATGGAGACCTCAAATGCCAAGTCAATCTGACTGTACAGTTCTGAAACACGGAGACCTCAAATGCCAAGTCAATCTGACTTTACGGTTCTGAAACTTGGAGACCTCAAATGCCAAGTCAATCTGGCTGTACGGTTCTGAAACATGGAGACCTCAAATGCCAAGTCAATCTGACTGTACGGTTCTGAAACATGGAGACCTCAAATGCCAAGTCAATCTGACTATACGGTTCTGAAACATGGAGACCTCAAATGCCAAGTCAATCTGACTATACAGTTCTAAAACATGGAGACCTCAAATGCAATGTCAATCTGACTGTACGGTTCTGAAACATGGAGACCTCAAATGCCAAGTCAATCTGACTGTACGGTTCTGAAACATGGAGACCTCAAATGCCAAGTCAATCTGACTTTACGGTTCTGAAACATGGAGACCTCAAATGCCAAGTCAATCTGACTGTACGGTTCTGAAACATGGAGACCTCAAATGTCAAGTCAATCTGACTGTACAGTTCTGAAACATGAAGACCTCAAATACCAAGTCAATCTGACTGTAGGGTTTTGAAACATGGAGACCTCAAATGCCATGTCAATCTGACTGTACGGTTCTGAAACATGGAGACCTCAAATGCCAAGTCAATCTGACTGTACGGTTCTAAAACATGGAGACCTCAAATGCCATGTCAATCTGACTGTACGGTTCTGAAACATGGAGACCTCAAATGCCAAGTCAATCTGACTGTACGGTTCTGAAACATGGAGACCTCAAATGCCATGTCAATCTGACTGTACGGTTCTGAAACATGGAGACCTCAAATGCCAAGTCAATCTGACTGTACGGTTCTGAAACATGGAGACCTCAAATGCCAAGTCAATCTGACTGTACGGTTCTGAAACATGGAGACCTCAAATTTCGTCAATCTGACTGTGCAGTTCTGAAACTTGGAGACCTCAAATGCCAAGTCAATCTGACTGTACGGTTCTGAAACATGGAGAACTCAAAGGTCAAGTTAAGCTGATTGTACGGTTCTGAAACATGGAGAACAACCAAAACAACAACCAAGAAATTACATATTTTCATAAATAAGTGCAAAAAAAAAACAAAAAAACAGAAGGATTGAAATGTTTGACAAGATCACCAACGTGACATTTATAGACAGAACCAGCCATAGAGGCGTCCCTAAAGTCTTTCGCACCCAGGGCGGATCCTACATTTGGCACCACCGCCCCCCTCCCCCATCCCCCCAAGAAGAAACACAGTTGCAAGTATGTTTTTAACAGCAATTCCTATCATAATAGTGCCCGATAGCATCCCCTTTCTGTCACACTCCCCCCCCCCCCTTTTTAGTACGCCACTGAAAGGTCAAATACTAGCCGAACAAGACGTGAGGAAAAGACGCTCTAGTTGAGTACGGCGCATATTGAGAATACCATATAACAGCATTAGCTACGGTAAGGCATAGCATATACTGCCGTAGGGGAATGAAGTGTTACAGATTTCAGATACTAGCTTTTCAGTGTCAAAATTTGGGTTGACCACTTCCCTTCTTCGCTGCCTTTGCCTTCACTAACTCAAGAGAAGAGTCAGGTACCCATTTACAGCTGGCTGTCACGGAATTTCCTCCCCTGCTTTGCAGTAGTGGTCCAACAGTGGCCAAAACTCAAGAGCATCTAATATGGGACTTTAAAGGTGTCTACCTTCGCACAAGATTACTCTTGGCAGAGTTGTAGATAGAAGGATGAGGATGCTTCTATCTCAAGGGAGTTTTCATGAGATATTTCCGAAGTCAAGACCAATGCTGCATTGGCAGGGCGCAATTATTAACTTATATCGGTCCGCCGCCTTTTATGAAGAATTAAGCAATTATTAATTTCAGGTCGTTCAAGCCCCCACCCTGATTTACTCAGTGGAATTCATGTTATTATGGTATAGCTCTGTTTAGAGTGCATTTAGTAAGTTGACTGAGACAAACATGCAGTACAATAAAAATGATTAAATCGACGTTAAATGTGTATATTTACAAATAACAGATTTAATAATCATTTAGGTTTTAACAAGTTTTTAAAGAAATGAATAATTATTTATTTAAAAAAAGTTTATCACTGTTGTGATGAAATGATAGTTTTTAAAGGAGTTCACTTGACAGCTTTGATGGGTTACTTAGCTGTCAGTGACGGTTCTGCTCCTTCTGATGGGTTGGTTCTTGGTAGACTGATCACGCTCGTCGCTGGTCAAGGGTGTAGGGCGCCGCACTTTCCCAGAAATGTCAGGGAGTGTCTACGAAGTTGGTCCCTCGTCTTTAAGCTCAGGCCACTTTTCCCTTCTTGTTCCAGAGATGGGACCCTCAACTGATACTACCAACAACTGTGGTAAAAGAATAGAAACAAAACGCTCTCTTGAGTATTGCGTTTTCCAACACATAGTTATGGGTCCCTTTCTCCTATTCCACCATCCCATCTACCTCAGAATTTACCCTCGATGAGAATTAAGCTTAATCCCTCGAGAGAAAACTTTCTTTACATTTAAATGTAAAGGTTAATAGTATAGATAGAATATGTTTACGTTAACATCTACACTGATTGAAAAGTGTTCACAATATAGATTGAATATGTTTTCATTTACATCTACACTGGTTGAAAAGCTTTGAAACTTTAATTAATTTTAAAGTGAATATGTTTACACAGACATTTACTCTGGTTTGTACTTGTAAATATTATAATTAGAATGTACATCATTTCTTTCATTTTTTCCTCCATGCTCCATATGGAACTTGGGACTACCTATGCTTTTAGTTCTCTGTAAGAAACCAGCAATAAAGCAGTCACCAGCCTTTGCAGTGGTGGTTCATGAAATCAATTTCTATTTGATGAGGTTGCCAGCCTCAAATGACTTGGACATCCACTAGCACTTTTCAATTATTAATATTCACATGGCAATATATACATATTAGTTCACATGTTAGTAATGAAAAATATAAAATGGAAAAAGTACAACTTACGCCAATCTTGGCTCACAGACTGTTTGCTCAGAGAAGTAAGTTTAAGGCACAGGCAGATTGATAACGTCTTTTTCTGGTCACCACGTTAATAAAGCTGGTATTGGTGTAAATGGTCAACTCTAAACCGGCACAGTGTTGGGCATACAGGTCACCTTGTCCGAAACGTAATGAGGCCCCGACAAGGATGTAATGTTGACTATGAGTTTTAATGTGAGTGTCAATACGCGAATGCATGGATTGTTCTGAAGGGTTGACTAGAAGATCAAACACTCACTCACACGTAGCTAGAAGTTAATGATGCAGACCACTGTGGTCGTTTCATACTGTTTAATTGGACGCACACACTTGGACAGTACGGGTATGGTTACAGGAAAACAGGTCGACATATATCATCATACTGTTGATCAATGGTCTACGATCTTAAGTTGGCATTCATGTTGAAGAACATTACAATGGAACGTCCGTAGACAAGCACTTAGATTTCCACTGTTTATAAATATAATCATCAGGCCTTACTGACCGATCATGTCAGTTAATAAATAATGTTCAAGCATGACTCTGTCACGTAGCGTTTAAAGGATAAGAGAATTATTTAGAGGAAATAATAGATCTGATGTGGAAGATTTGGCTCAAGGAATCCCTGCTGGGTTTTCCCACTTCCGAAGGGTGACGAAGAGGGTAAATTCTCCTAACTCGACAGGTCTGGAAAAGATTGTAAGAAGATATTTGGTCTCTCGCTACCGTCGTCCCCTTCTCAGTTATCTATTATTATTATTCTTTAAATTATATTATATTTTACGAGCCCCCCCCCCTCCCTTATAAAGGAAGATAAACATAGACAATATTCAACATCTAATGGAAGGAACAAAGCATGGGGTACAGTATATACACCCAATTGGTTTATTGCAATAAAATGAATAGATGGTGAATGATAGTATTGTCGATGGAATTAGTGTCTGCTGTATGTATTATGTGTCTCACAATTCAAGTGTTTTTCATCATGGATGACTAAACTATGTGGCATTGATTAGGTGAGTTTCCTTTTTCGTGGACTTAGCTTTTCAGCCCCTGGCTGATAGTGAAGTGAGGTTAGTTCTCCGGTCTCCTGACGTTGCCCCGGTAGGTCTTGAATGGTTCGGATTTCCCTTCTCTGTGCTCGACTCCGTATTCTGCGCTGAGATTGGACTGTCGTGCAAGGCTCCACCATAGACTACTCAAAGATGGACGCTAACCCGCAATTTAGACACGTGGCTTCAGTGCTTTTAATGCGAGAATTCGCCGATAAATGGGTTAGACCTAGCTTTCTTGAGATTTCCTGGGCAAATGAAGAATGCTCGTGTTGCCGCCTTTTAGCGGGTCATTTCCGCTTGGACACGTGATCCGTAGCATGCATCATGTGACCTTAGCCTCGTTTTAGACGCTCCAATCAATAATGTTAAAAGTCACGTGATGTCTTCCTAAATAGCCTAAACTGGTTCTCCCAAGTTCAAGCAGTTCTAAATTAAAACGGATTTCTCGCTACCGAGGTCATTGGTCAACAATGACGTCGTATCTAAAAATAGCATTAAACGCGAGGAGAAAATACCGAACGCTAGGAGAATTTCCGCAAGTGACAATTCCCGGGACTTTGCGATCATGCATTGAGGATGAGAAAAAATGATGTCACGTAAATAATAAAAAAATGAAGAGAAGATTGGGCAAGTTGTCACACAAGCCCCTCCTCAAGTTTGACGTTCCGTCTAACTCCTCTTGTCCTGTCTTCCTCTTCTTTTTCAGTTTCTCATATCTCCTCGGTTGCGTCCGGATGTCTGCTCAAAAAATCTGCCCCTACGTTGTTCTTCCCAGGTATGTATTCTGGTTTTCTTCCTGGTTTTCTTTGGATGCCTACGTCTGCAGCAATGCTTCCCTAGGTCCTGTAACTGGTCTACCCTATGTGTTGAGGTTACCTGGTTACACTCTGAACAGGACTTCACATATCGAGCTATGTCTTCCATGATGCCGGGCCAATAATAACGGGTGGCTATCCTTTGATTTGTGGCACCATTACCCAGGTGTTCACTCAAAGTAGCACCATGCCCCCATTCCATAACTTTATTTCTATATATGGATGGCACCACAATCTGTCCATGACTTTTTAGCTCTCTGCCAGCTTTCCTGTGCAAGAGTCCATGTTCCATATAAAAGTCACCCTTTCTTCGAGGGTTATGTGAGTTTTTCAATTTGCCAAAGCAAGGCCCCAACGTGCTATCAGCTGCTTGAGCCCTTTTCATCTTATTCGGATGAATTTCTAACTTAGAGTCCCTCTCTATGCGTTTGGAGTCAGATCTGGTCTGGACGGCAGCCATAACCACAGGCTTTACTGGTTCTCCTAAAAAGACATATCTACGCCCTAACATCAGGGGGTAGAAAGGATCCTCTAAAACTGCAGCATTGATCTCCCCTTCCACATAGCGACAACTGACCTGAATCTTCGCTATGGGCAAATTTAAGGGTAATGCTCCCTTGAGTGGCCCCTGGATATCCACTGTTTCTGTGGTGAGTTGTTCGGGGTGCACCAGAGATGAAGAAACGATCGCGTCATAAGACAAACCTGTGTCATACATCCCGATGACTTGGTTGCCATTCACGGTCACTGTCTCCTGTATAGGTGGGTGATGGAGGCTATTCTGACTCACTGTCAGTTCCTTCCTGTCAACAGCCCTCACCTGCAAACATGCAACATGATGTGGAGGGTTTTTCCTTCTGCACTCGGCAGTATTGTGGTTGCTCATTTTGCACGTCTTACACCACTTTTCTCCCCGCCTCTGAGGCTGGAAAGCTGATCTCTGAGTAGTCTTGTAGTCTGGCTTGTCATGCTTTTTGAAGTGGTGGTAAGGTAGATTCATTTGGGGGTCCAAGTGTGTCTGAGGTGTCGGCCTCGATAATTCTTCCGGTTGGTTCCACCGGGGTGGGTCATTCTCCGTTAGCGCTGCCTGATAACGTTCCGCCAACGGGACGATGGATTCTAAAGTGCTGGCCCCATTCCCTGTCAGAAATCTTCTCATGTCGGAAGTCATGGTGTCCTTCAGTTGTTCAATAACGACCATTTCCTTCAGGCCTTCCCAATCATGAGTAAAATTCCCTAGGGCACCCCACTTCTCCACGTAGGAATCCAGTCTAGCGGCAAATTGAGCAAAGTTCTCTCCGACTTCCCTCCTAGAGTTACTGAACCTCTTCCTATAGGCGTCAGCATGTAGCTCATAACGAACCAATAGTGCCTTTTTCAGAGAGTCGTAGTCATCCTGTAAACCTGGAGGAAGCTTGCTATACACGTCATAAGCGGTTCCTCTAAGCCCTTGTGACAGTTTCAGGTTCCACTTGCTCCTCTCCAAACCAAACGTGGTGGCAAACTTCTCGAATTTGTCCAGATACCTATCGATCGAGTCGGCTTGTTCCGAGAAAGCTTCGAATGGAAACGTCAAGGGTCCCAAAGTTGACATGAGTGAGGATGGCAAAGGTCCTGTGCCCACTGCATGCAAGGATGGCATATCATCTGACCGTGGCGATAGGTTGCCTGAGGAGGTAGATGCTGTCGCACCGGCTACCGGTTCAACTCTTTGAGCTTGTCCCTGCATCTCTAACTGCTTCATCTTCAATGCATGCTCGCGTTCATCTCTCTCGCTTCTTTCTCTAGCGTCTACAGCTTTTATCCTCTCATCTATTTCTGCTAACTTTATTCGCTCTTCTCTTTCAGCTTTCGCTGTTTCTCGAGCGTAATACTTATCAGTCTCAACACTGACATAATTTGCAAGGTCCACCCCACTATAACCTAGATCTCGACCGGCCTCCCCTAGTGCTGCCTTAAGCTTAACTATTTCAGCCATCTTTTGCAGTTAAAGTCCACACTGAGTAAGCTAGTGCTACCTTCCAATAGTATTTCTAACAACAAGTAAATACTAATTATTTATCCGACTGCTGTAGAATGAAATTACTACAGTTATGGAGACTTAAGGTCTGTAAATCAATGAAATACAAATCATGAACTAACTTAATTAAATACAACATAAATAAAGGGATTCACCAATCAATGCCTGAAATTCTAGAAAAAATGTTTTCTGTCTTTCTAGAGCTCACTGTGTGAAAATACATGTGTTAAAATGGTATACTGTAATGACTGAATGAATGATACTATCCCAGAGGTATGATAAAATACATATGTTCAAATCACGGACTGAGACCCCAGTGTCACGTAGCGTTTAAAGGATAAGAGAATTATTTAGAGGAAATAATAGATCTGATGTGGAAGATTTGGCTCAAGGAATCCCTGCTGGGTTTTCCCACTTCCGAAGGGTGACGAAGAGGATAAATTCTCCTAACTCGACAGGTCTGGAAAAGATTGTAAGGAGATATTTGGTCTCTCGCTACCGTCGTCCCCTTCTCAGTTATCTATTATTATTATTCTTTAAATTATATTATATTTTACGAGCCCCCCTCCCTTATAAAGGAAGATAAACATAGACAATATTCAACATCTAATGGAAGGAACAAAGCATGGGGTACAGTATATACACCCAATTGGTTTATTGCAATAAAATGAATAGATGGTGAATGATAGTATTGTCGATGGAATTAGTGTCTGCTGTATGTATTATGTGTCTCACAATTCAAGTGTTTTTCATCATGGATGACTAAACTATTGGTATGTGGCATTGATTAGGTGAGTTTCCTTTTTCGTGGACTTAGCTTTTCAGCCCCTGGCTGATAGTGAAGTGAGGTTAGTTATCCGGTCTCCTGACGTTGCCCCGGTAGGTCTTGAATGGTTCGGATTTCCCTTCTCTGTGCTCGACTCCGTATTCTGCGCTGAGATTGGACTGTCGTGCAAGGCTCCACCATAGACTACTCAAAGATGGACGCTAACCCGCAATTTAGACACGTGGCTTCAGTGCTTTTAATGCGAGAATTCGCCGATAAATGGGTTAGACCTAGCTTTCTTGAGATTTCCTGGGCAAATGAAGAATGCTCGTGTTGCCGCCTTTTAGCGGGTCATTTCCGCTTGGACACGTGATCCGTAGCATGCATCATGTGACCTTAGCCTCGTTTTAGACGCTCCAATCAATAATGTTAAAAGTCACGTGATGTCTTCCTAAATAGCCTAAACTGGTTCTCCCAAGTTCAAGCAGTTCTAAATTAAAACGGGATTCCTTTAGGTAAAGTTCAGCAAATATTTCTGGAGACAATGTTAACCCACCAGTATTGGGTTTTCTTTATAACTGTGATCTCTTAATCATCACCTGATAATAAGGGGCATCCCTGTTCTCTGATCGATGATCGACAAAACATAGGATCCAAAATGGCTTCTGGTTCCAGTGAGCATTGCTCACTACACAGATGAATAGTAAAGCTTCAATAAAGGCTTTGTTCATGAACACAAATGTTTTCTACAAGAATCAGCATATTCTTTCATCATAACTGCTGCATACAATCATATTCAGTGCTGCTAGGTAACATGTCATCCCGACCTATTGATATAGATAATCATCATGTAGACGTCTGCCCCTCTAAGCCTAGCAAGGAAAAAGTTCAGCAAAAAGTTCTTTTACCTGGGCATGGGAAATACACTAGCAGAACACATACGCCCTCTCCTGGCGTTACAGAATAAACACTGGGGAACTCATAGACTTAATAATCATATCAGAAACTATCTTCTTCCCCATAATAGATCACAGCGATCAACAAACTTCGGACTGGTCTCCGACATGGCATTCACCAGGCTCCATCATTACGGAAGACCCTTTTTCGTATCCGCATGCGCAGAAACTGCCTGACCCCAAAGTTCAGTACAAGGAAAAATAGTCCCACTTAGACATACAAAGATATCACGATATAAGACCGAATCGTCTTAAATAGATGTGACAGCGCCATCTTGAGGTCTGTCGTTCTCGGCGCTGGCCCCATCTGGGCAGTCATGTTGTCTATGTGGTTTAGTGCCTTTTGATCACGTTATCTTCAAGCAGATTTATTACAAGGCCATAATAAGCCTACATATTAGTAGTGTTTTTGCTCTAGTTGTGTATATCTGTGTTTTCATGCATTCTGGAGCAATAATCGCGTGTGTTATCTATGTGGCGCAGATTAATGCGCGTAAGCGCGCAGTAAATTGAGTGGTTAGGCCAGGGCCTATAAAAGGGGTAGCAAGTGGCGAAACTGGGATTGTTGAGACAGCCGCCCAGTAAGAACAGACGAAGAAGACACACAAGAGCCAAGCTGTAAATGCCTTGAGCATGTGAGTTAATTTAAATTAGCATTAGTTTTCTAGGATTCTGAAATTATATCGATGTGGCTATTTTAATGTTTAATGGAATAAATAGATAGATAGATAGATGTGAAAGTTTAAGAGCGATTATTTCATTCTTCAGAAAGGCAGACATAGTGTGAGGCTATTTCACTGCGAAATTTAGATAAGATTAACAATCGCAAGATAGCAACCTCGTGGTGATAAAAGGCGGTGATAGCGAGTCTGAGCAAACACGCTCCGCGTGTTAAACCTATAATATGTTATGCCGAGCGACACGCGGTGTATTTAGTTCCAGTTTTTGGTTAAAGCCAAGATTATTATTCTTTAATGTAAGAGTAATTTTATTTTATCCTTTAATGTAAAAGTAATTAAGTGTATTTCACGATTATTGATTATTCTACTGTTTATCTTTAGTGGTTACTTAGAAGGGAGAATAGTCATTTAGATTTCTGGTGCGTAAGGCAAGTTGAGACAGGTGTTTCTCTGTTTGCTCCCGGTGGAGCATGGAAACACCAATGCGGCTGGTGTCCACCACAAGTCAACAGAAGCATTTTTATGCTGTTACAGTGGTTGTTCCTGTAATAATGTGTTTCATGTGATGAGTTCCCAATCTCGTCAGGGGTCACATATGACACGTTTGTGGCCAGGCGCACCAGTCGTCACAGAGTGCGGGAACGAGTATTGATGTGGGTCGGTTGAGAGGTAGTAGTTAATTCTCATTATTGAGATTATTTGTTGTACATGTATTGAAGAATATTATTTTATGTCCAGTTGATTATTATTGTTATGTGAACATGGTTTGTGACAGCACGTGGGCGTACTTAGAGTTGTATATTTCTCTCCTCCGCTCCTGAGGGAGCATGGGGCCACCGGTGTGGTTTGCCTCAGCATGAAGCATTCAGATGCTTTTGTTGGATTGTTTGTTTGGTGTTCGGTTCTGTTCGGTAGAATTAAATGTTGATCTGCATAAGGCTTTGGGTTGCTTGAATTGTTAAGTCTGCTGCTGAGAGGGTTGCAAGCAACCAATAATTGCAACCCCTGTCAAACGATCCTTTATAAATTTTCTTGGTGCACGGGTCTGGGGTGTGAGGTACCACCTAGCACCCCTGTCACATAGACAAGGAGTAAACATAGACTCGGACCATAAACATTCCTGCATAAACCTAAGCAAGAACAATCTGTTTCTGGCCCAACAATGAACAGACCAACAAAATCTGGATTCATACGCCAAGTTCGATATTCAGGGGAGATAACCCATATAACAAAAGTATCAATCAATCATGGGTGATATATCTTTGGCCAGGAAAGCATCCTGATTCTAAAATCAAATACTTTCCCTCAGACAAATAAATATTATTATAACTACATACATTGCCACCAGTAATCTGTTGGTAACACAGATGCCTTTTTTCACGTGTCTGGGGTGTTGTTATTTTAACACTAGATTCCCTCTATGACTCCGGTTTAGTTTCCTCAGATTCCGGTTCCTTATTAAATTATAGAGATTTTCTGGGCTGTTTAAGTCTTTCAAAATACTCCAACAAGTCCGGTCTGAAAAATTGAATTCTGAATTTTAACTTCTGGCAGTCTAGTTTCGTCTTGCCAAGCGATCTTCACAGTGTCTTAAAACTGCGAAAAGGTCAAGTTATATGGCCCTTTCTCCCCCGCATTTGTTTTTTTACGATGCTAAGAAAGCTCCAATCGTTTCAAACATGCGTGTTGTGTGAAGTAATTTCAAAATTATTTCCACCTGAAATAATATGCGTGGTGCAAAAGGTCACGTCTCCCATATATGGAATGAAAACATCCGATCCCCTCTCTGCCAAATTTACAAATAACTTATTATTACTTTAAATATAAAGTAATCTCTTTGTTACAAGGTGTGCCGGAAACGACGATGTCAAAGTTGATATTTAGTTGGATATAATATATGTTGATAAAGTACACCAGAACACTCCTAGGCGGGAAGACAGGCGTCTATCATCATCAGTTGACAAGATCCCTATGGTGTTGCCTGCCCCACTGTAGTGTATGGAATGTCAACTTGACCTACGCAGTGTTGTGTAGACATGGATGGAGTGTATAATGTGCGAATGATGATAAGGGTTCGTGTTGTTGACAAATGTTCTCTTCTCACACTCATGTATGACCGGAAGTCATCGACACCAACGACTGTGTACCTTTTCTAAAGTTTAATTGGACGTACACACTCGACAGCACAGATAGTGACAAATCACAGGTTGCCATAATACATCATAGTACAGTGGACAAATGGTCTTGCAATGTTACATGGGCACTCATGTAGAATAATGGTATAATGGACTGTCAATAGCCAAGCACTCAGTATCGCCCATACATATATCATCTGACGTCACTGACTGAGCACGTCAGCTTGTAAACAATATTTCAGATGACTTCTAAACCTAATCTCGTTTAGCAACGATTCTTCAACATAATGTTCAGCACATATTTTTCCATATAATAATATTGAACCGCTAACAATGGGTTCTCATGTGTAGCAGTGATCTCTGGACTGATCAAGCGATAATACGGGCATCCCTTTTCTCTTCTTGAAAGTCCTACATGTTTTGGTTCCAAGATGGCTCCACTCGTGAACTGTCACTCACGTTTGAATACAGATAATGAATCTGTTCTAAAGTTAGTCATTCATACAACATTTCGTTGCTCTGTAGATTTGGTCATGAACAATAGACTGCATTCTACAGAATATAGTGCTGCTAGGAATCGAAGTCGTTTTTCATCGAGTCAAATATATTCTCTTAAACATTCAAATCGTAATTATCGACAATGGTGGCTTCGATCGAGAGTTCATAAGAGTATCTTTGATTACCTTGGTAGAGGGAATATGAAACTGCCATTCCTTGGCAAGATGAATAAACACTGGGGTAAAGCATACACGATAGGTCTAGACGACTATCACTTTCCCCAAAACCACTGAGATCACTTTTCAAGGCATCAAGCCGACATAGCAAAACACACACATTCCCTATCAGGACGAAGCCAAATCACCCCACTCAAGCGACACATCCGCCGAATAGCCTTTGACCTCTCTAGAGACAACAGAACATATAGTTCGACCTAGATATGTAAAGATATACAGATATAAGACAGACTTGTCCTACTCAGACAAACAATACACATAAATTCAGGCCATAGATATTCTGAAGCAAGAACAATCTATTATTACCCAAACAACGAATAAATCGCAGTAAAAATGTATTTATCCGCGGAGTTCAAGGGAAGTAACTCAATAATGACTTTCCCTTAAGCACTAAAAAATTACCTATGTATAATATTGTAAGATATCAAAGACTGCACGTAACAGTCTTACCACACCTCCCGGGAAAAAAAAAAATGGAACATTTTTTTTTTTTTTGAAATACATCTAGGAGCAACGTACAATAGGCTCACAACGCATGAATAATGCGCAGATGAAAATATCAGGAATACCTATAACGCCTAATATGAGGCTAAGTCGACTTATGGAGCGACTGGTGAGAATGTGTCTCATAAACTGAGAGAAATTATTTCTCTACAAGTATATTTTTCCAGGAAGGTGTCATCAAAGTATAATACAATTCTGGCAATTACACAATGCCTAAAAAATTCATATCATCACTACGTATTAGATATCTTAAATTTATGATTTATGAAGTAAAAATCATCAAAGCACAGCGGTGAATAAACATACATGAACCGCTATGTAGTGATACAATCATTATATTATTAAATTACAAATGTGTATCTATCATGATATAGAAAAGGAACTACTATAGAACTAGACATATCAAGAAGTCTAAGCCCTAATAGTTATGTGGAATCATGTGGGCATCTTGACAGAATGTCTGCCATCACATTATCTGATCCCCGAATAGCTCGCACAGAGAAATGAAAAGGTTGAAGAGCAATTGCATATCGAGTAGACCTCGAGCTCTTCAAATTCTTACTCTGTATAGCAGTAAGAGCTTTTTGGTCTGTTTCTACTATGAAATGTGCGCCTAGAAGGAATCTCTGTAGTTTGAGGATCGACCAAACCATAGCTAATAGCTCA
This sequence comes from Oreohelix idahoensis, assembly GCA_024509875.1. Classification (NCBI taxonomy): domain Eukaryota; kingdom Metazoa; phylum Mollusca; class Gastropoda; order Stylommatophora; family Oreohelicidae; genus Oreohelix; species Oreohelix idahoensis. Next base: position 14,845 of record JAMPIV010008731.1, read on the forward strand.
CGGTCTAAAACCGAATAATTCCTTTCTGCCGCATTAAGTTTTCTGGAAATATACATTACAGGATGCAGAGTTCCAGAGTACTCTTGCATTAGTGCCGCTCCAATCCCAGTGGATGAAGCGTCACTACGAAGAACGAATGTCTTATCTTTAGTGGGTAGCACTAAAATAGGTGGTGTTGAAAACAGTGTTTTAATCTTATCCAGAGAGCATTGGCATTCCTGAGACCAGTGGACCACATTAGGCGAACCTTTCTTTAGAAGTGTTGAGAGAGGTGCCATGATAGAGGATAGATTCTGAATGAATCTGCCATAAAATTGAATAAGACCTAACAGACTTCTCACCTGTTTTTTAGTCTTAGGGATTGAGATGTTAAGTATCTTACTAGTATTATGGTCCTCTGTCTTTAGGAAACCATGACCAACTCGGTGGCCTAGGAAAGAAATTTCGCTAAAACCAATATAGGCTTTAGAGGGTTTCGCTGTCAGTTTGTGCTCACGCAAAGTAGACAGCAATTCATCTAACCCTGAATAGTGATCTTCCCAAGTATCGCTGAAAAGACAGATGTCGTCTAGATATGCAATGACATCTGACCGATAAGATAGGATTCGGCGCATCATGCGTACGAACGTAGCTGGTGCGTTCATAAGACCGAAAGGCATAAAATTCCATTGGAACAAACCTCTAGGTGTTGAAAAAGCCGTGAGAGGTTTGGCGCGTTCAGATAAAGGAACTTGCCAATATCCCTTAGACAAATCAAGTTTAGTGAAAAAATGAGATTTGGAGAGTCGAGTAAGTAGCTCTTCCAGTAAAGGCATAGGTTCGGCATCGAACTTCGTTACTTGATTCAATTTTCGATAGTCAACGCAAAGACGTATGTTATTGTCTTTTTTACGCACAATAACCATCGGCGAAGAATACGCAGAGGTGGATGGTTCGATTATTTTCAAATCTATCATCACATCCAACTCTTTCTCGACCTGTGCTTGGAAATGTATAGGTATAGGATAAGGTCTAACCCTAATAGGAGTATGGTCAGTTAGCACAATGTCATGTTGAATGACATTAGTTTGTCCAGGGATGTCAGTGAGTACATCCTGAAATGTTTGCAACATAGTTGAAACTTGTCGCTGTTCTCCTAGAGACAAATCAGGAGAGACAGTAACGTTCTTCCATGATTCACTGGAATGAAGTGGGATCATTGGAAGAGGAAGATTTACATCTGAAAAACTTGTTTCCTCATCCTGTATCACGGACAGTGATGAGTAATGACCATGTGGTACTGGAGAATTGTCCGTTGCTTGGAAAATGGGTTGCAAATAATCCGGACGTTCATGGAATTCAGTAAGCATATTGATGTGGAAGGTTTTATGCTTCCCATCAATATCGACAATATAGTCGACATCGGAAATTTTCGATATTATATCGTACGGACCTTTCCAAGAAATAAGTAATCTGTTTTCCCTACAAGGTAGTAATACAAATGCTTTGTCACCAGGACAAAGTTGTCGTAAGCATCTCTTCTTATTGGCAAATTGCCTTGCCTTCTGTTTCGCAAATTCAGAAGAAGAAGTTGCTAATTTGCATGCTTCGATAATCTTTTGTCTCAACGCGATGACATATTCGTAGGATGACTTTGTGTCATCGTCAATATTGTCAGATGTTATGAGATCGTGAAGCAACGACATAGGGCCACGCGGACGCGCGCCAAAGACGAGTTCAAAGGGAGAAAATCCCGTATGTTCATTGGGTACCTCTCTGTAAGCGAAGAGGGCCGCAGGTAAAACTCTGTCCCAGTCTTGAGGATGATCCTCAGTTATCTTCCCCAGTAAGTTTTTTAAGTGTTCTATTAAGGCGTTCGACCATACCATTAGACATTGGATGGTAGATACTACTTAAAGATCTATCTATCTGCAGGGTAGACATTACTTGAGACATGGTATCTGATATTAGTTGGGTGCCATGGTCTGACAATATCTCTCCGGGGAACCCCAGACGAGAAAATATAAGCCAAAGAGCATCTGCAATATCAGCAGTAGTAATGCTCTTCAGAGGAATAGCCTCTGGCCAACGTGTGCACATATCAACACACGTCAAGATAAACTGATGTCCTCTGGCAGACTTGATCTTAAATGGACCAATAATGTCTATGGCCATTTTTTGAAACGGCCGAATAGGAATGTCCGCCGCCTGAATGGGTGCAGCATGCCGTGGACCTTTGGATTTAACTTCCTGACATACTTTACAAGATCGACAATAAATCCGTATGTCCTTGTTTACCAATGGCCAAAAGAAAGCCGCAAGGACTCTTGACTTAGTACGGGAAAAACCCATGTGTCCAGCACACTGAGAGTCGTGAGCGTGCTGCAAAATTTTAACTCTCAAATTCTTGGGAACCAGGATTTGAGAATGACTTGACGTAATGGAGTCTTGAACCATACGTACAAGTACGCCATTCTTCTTTGTAATCCACGATTTACGACTTGTGTCCTTATTCGGATCACCTTTAGTTGCAAGAATGAAGAATTTCTTCAGAGTGGGATCATCTTCTTGCTGTTTTATAAACGAGTCACGAGAAATTACCAAGGGATTATCTTGGTTATGCACTTCATTATCTTCAGTAGATGAAGTTTGAGGCACATTAAGAGCCTGAGCTCTAGTGACTACAGCGTTAGCAATCTGCATGTTTTGCCTTTCCCAAGTGGAAATTTGTTGCGGAGTGCATTCCTTGACTCCATGAATGCGACCGATGATGAGGTCAGCGATCGGATTCGGAAGAAGACATGCGTGTACATCTCCTGTAAAGAAAGGAGTAGCAATCCTAATGATAGCGGTAGAGTATTTCTCTAATGTGCCGCCAAATGTTACACATTTGACTACTTGTCCAGTGGCACGGGAAGGATCTACGAGTGACTGCCTAACACCAATTGTGGTGCATCCAGAATCAAATAGCACAGAGACTGGATTGTTATTCACTAAACCCTTATGTAAGACAAGAGACCCTCTTCCATCATGCGCGACTGATGCTGGAAGAGCAGGAAGAGGATGGCCACAGCTTAAAGTAGTCACTGTGGTTGGCTCAAATAACGTTTTGCATTGGGGGCACTGAGATGCTCTCCCAAAATCAAAAGCGGCACATGCCATATTACTAGCATCATTATTATCTTTACTCTGTTTATAGGCTTCATGGGACTCTTGTTGTGCAGAGTTTGCCTGAAAATGTGGTTTATGTCTTTTGTATTGAGATCTACCTCGGTTATTATCACCTCTGTAGTTATTGTTACCTCTATTGTAACCCCTATTTGGGTTTGAGTCATAGTACCCTTGGTTACCATTATCATATTCATTATAATGAGTATCTCTGTAATTATGATCTTGTTGACTCCAAGACGGATAACCCTGATAGTTTCTATAATTACTTCCTCTACGGAAATTCCTATAATTATGACCACCCCTGTGTCGAGAGCTATCAGGTCGTCTCCAGTTCTTTGAAGAAGAACCCTGAAATGATTGGTTACCTTGGTTTTGATAACTATTATGGTTACCTTTTTTATCAAATCTGTTTTGAGGTCCCTGAAATCTGTGTGAATAATTGGGATTGTATGGTGTTGCTGAAGCAACTGGCATACTCTCCTTAATCTTAGTGTTGCCAAAAGTCACGTCGGGGTGTGCAGTGACATATTGGGAACAATATTCTTCCATTTCTTTTAGAGATTTAGGTTTACGCTCATGTATAAATTCAAGGAAAGGTTTGTTCACACATGACATAATCTTATCTCTGAGCAACAAATCCATAAGTCCTTCATACGTTTTTTTCTGTTTTGGAAAGCTCAATCCAACGATCAACTGTGAGACGTGCCTTTGCAGTGAATTCTGAGAATTCTACCCCCGTCTCAGGTACCATCGTCTTAAATAAAAGGCGATAGCCTTCCTCACTTAGCTGATATTTTTTTATCAAAGCCGCCCTAATGACATCATAATTATCCTTATCTGCTTCTCCTACAAGGCATAATCTAGTCAAAGATTCACCTTTCAAGTTTTCTGATAATTGATTAGCGTATTGTGATTTATCCACATTATGTGTACGACAAGAACGTTCAAATCTATCCAGCCAGAATGTAATATCGTCACTGGACTGATTGAACGGTGGAACCTTAACCTTGTAAGTAGAAGGTTTACCATTACCACTAGATGCCTGATTAACATTACTCATACTTGTCAATCTCAATTTCTCCAACTCAAATTCATGTTCTCTTATTGCTTTTTTCTCTTCAGCATCTAATCTTTTTTGTTCAGCCTCCCTGTCTAATCTTTTTTGTTCAGCCGCAGCTTCTCTTTCCAATTTTTTTTGTTCAGCTTCACTGTCTAATCTTTTTTGTTCAGCCGCAGCTTCTCTTTCCAATTTTTTTTTTGTTCAGCTTCCCTGTCTAATCTTTTTTGTTCAGCTTCACTGTCTAATCTTTTTTGTTCAGCTTCACTGTCTAATCTTTTTTGTTCAGCCGCAGCTTCTCTTTCCAATTTTTTTTTGTTCAGCTTCAAATCTCCTTTCCTCTACCTGCATCTGCAATTTCTTTTGTTCAGCAGCAGCCTCAGCTTCTTTTTCTAATCTTTTCTCTTCCGCCATAGCTTTTCTTTCTTCTGCAGCTAATCTTTTCTCTTCTGCAGCTAATCTTTTCTCTTCTGCAGCTAATGCTTTGTCATATTGAGCAACTGCCCATTGTTCTAATTGTTGACCAGTCTTATCAAGAGCTTTCCCTTGAGTAATGAAATAATCTAGAGTAGACATGATGCCTAACAATAATACTAATCACCTGAATCAATAATAATACCCCAAGTTCTCAATGACCTGATTAATCAGTATACTATCCCAATATCTGTGGGTCACAAGCCTTTAATAAGGTCTTGTATAATAGTAATAATAATCAGGTACTGGTCTATACCATAATCCAAGTGCAGTGCACAGGCAATTGTGTCTTATGAAATATACCCATATAAAACATATGTCAACCAACAGAATACATAAAGTACAAATAGGACTGACAATACAAGAACGTTTGCAGAAATCAAAATAAATCAAATAGGGAAATCAATGAAGATAATCACTGAATCTGCAAAGAATAACAACACAAATGACGTCACAATATATGAATATAAATTATGAATAGAACTGAAAGATAGAAAAGGTTAGACCAACAAATTACAAACAAATCAAAACAAAACTAAAGAACAAAGAAATATTACAAAAATAACAATAATTACAGACTTCACAGCTAACACAAAAGCAACAGTTGTCGCAGCAAATTTTCAATCAAGAAAATTGCACCTATAGAAAACGCCCACAACGGACCCTCTATGACGTGGGATACTCTGTTGTGAGGACGCCGCCCAACCTTAAACACAACCCGCTGACATAGAAACTAACATACTATACAAACAAATAACATGTAAACATAAATATATATAAATTATGTGTATGATAGTATGTGTTGCAAAATAGGCTCAGTCTTACAGTAATGGCAAAGTTATTTTTCATGAAAACAAACAAACTGCCACTTTATTCAATTAAACATTCTGGCCTTAAATATTAAAGTTCATATATGGCAAACAAGAAGATCCATCGATGAAACCAGGACTTCTTAGTTCACAAATACTGTCTTTCTGTTAACACTGACAAGAATTGATCCAACTGTTCTGTGAAACTCTATAATGTCTAATGTAAAAAATGTCAACAACGCTGACCTACATACTGCATTCACTTGACAGGTCACGTGACGAAGCGTTGACAAAGAGCAAACCAATACTGCAAGTGTGTCGTATCAGCCACAGGAAACGGTCTGGTATCGGTAATCTGTTGACTTCTGAATTTCTGCGAGGTCAAACCCAGAAAGCTGGTCCACCAGTTGATAAAGTTGATATTTAGTTGGATATAATATATGTTGATAAAGTACACCAGAACACTCCTAGGCGGGAAGACAGGCGTCTATCATCATCAGTTGACAAGATCCCTATGGTGTTGCCTGCCCCACTGTAGTGTATGGAATGTCAACTTGACCTACGCAGTGTTGTGTAGACATGGATGGAGTGTATAATGTGCGAATGATGATAAGGGTTCGTGTTGTTGACAAATGTTCTCTTCTCACACTCATGTATGACCGGAAGTCATCGACACCAACGACTGTGTACCTTTTCTAAAGTTTAATTGGACGTACACACTCGACAGCACAGATAGTGACAAATCACAGGTTGCCATAATACATCATAGTACAGTGGACAAATGGTCTTGCAATGTTACATGGGCACTCATGTAGAATAATGGTATAATGGACTGTCAATAGCCAAGCACTCAGTATCGCCCATACATATATCATCTGACGTCACTGACTGAGCACGTCAGCTTGTAAACAATATTTCAGATGACTTCTAAACCTAATCTCGTTTAGCAACGATTCTTCAACATAATGTTCAGCACATATTTTTCCATATAATAATATTGAACCGCTAACAATGGGTTCTCATGTGTAGCAGTGATCTCTGGACTGATCAAGCGATAATACGGGCATCCCTTTTCTCTTCTTGAAAGTCCTACATGTTTTGGTTCCAAGATGGCTCCACTCGTGAACTGTCACTCACGTTTGAATACAGATAATGAATCTGTTCTAAAGTTAGTCATTCATACAACATTTCGTTGCTCTGTAGATTTGGTCATGAACAATAGACTGCATTCTACAGAATATAGTGCTGCTAGGAATCGAAGTCGTTTTTCATCGAGTCAAATATATTCTCTTAAACATTCAAATCGTAATTATCGACAATGGTGGCTTCGATCGAGAGTTCATAAGAGTATCTTTGATTACCTTGGTAGAGGGAATATGAAACTGCCATTCCTTGGCAAGATGAATAAACACTGGGGTAAAGCATACACGATAGGTCTAGACGACTATCACTTTCCCCAAAACCACTGAGATCACTTTTTCAAGGCATCAAGCCGACATAGCAAAACACACACATTCCCTATCAGGACGAAGCCAAATCACCCCACTCAAGCGACACATCCGCCGAATAGCCTTTGACCTCTCTAGAGACAACAGAACATATAGTTCGACCTAGATATGTAAAGATATACAGATATAAGACAGACTTGTCCTACTCAGACAAACAATACACATAAATTCAGGCCATAGATATTCTGAAGCAAGAACAATCTATTATTACCCAAACAACGAATAAATCGCAGTAAAAATGTATTTATCCGCGGAGTTCAAGGGAAGTAACTCAATAATGACTTTCCCTTAAGCACTAAAAAATTACCTATGTATAATATTGTAAGATATCAAAGACTGCACGTAACAATAACCAAACAGACATGACGACCTATCAGTGAGAGGAGTGTAGGGGTGTTTGAAAATACAAAATATCTGCTACGTAGCAGAGATAGAAAAAAGTGCCGACCATGGGAAAACACGTAACCTACTCAGTACAACAAGTGTCCCTGATTACTGCCGTAGTGAAGCAGAGATCGACCCAATAATGTCACAATGGGTAGACAGAAGCGTGACAGTTAGCTCTCTAACCACTCTGCCAATAGTATTAAACTTGTGTCATCGCCAGGGTAAGAGAATACGATGAAAGCCAAAAACACAAACGGGAAGGGAATTAGTCACTAGAGGGATGGCATGGGTCAGGAAAACTAAGCACGGGTTTGTCCAAAGCTTGTGATCAATGGGTGTGACAGAATGGGGCGACCCCTCTCAATCTCTGTTTCACTCCGGCAGTAATCGGTTCATTTGTTGTTCTGATTTTATTGCGTGCTTTCAATTGTCGCACTTTCTTTCTTTCTGTCTATACTATGTAGCAGATAGTTTATATTTTCAAGTATTCTTTCACTACTTTCAGTATATTGTGTCTTGTCTGTTATCTGGCACTCCTTGTGGATGATATACACCTCACATTTGCAAGGAGAGGTAGAGATAATAATACGAGAGTCAGGTTGGTAAAATTCTTTTGTACCAAAGCTTGGCCACAAAGGATTAACACGTACATCGCCCAGCGCTACCTGCCTAATCACCGATAAGACGGGTGTGCGCATCACCAAAGCTTACAATACGGGGAGACAACATGGACAAACACCGATAAGAGATTACCTTCTGATAAAATAATGAATTGTTACTTTTGACACAAGTTGTCATATGAGGTTAACGACACGTTCGCGAGTCTGTACGCAAGGCATCGCATGTCTTATTGCCATATATGGTAATACGTGACCTTTTGTTGTACGCACCTTATTTCACGTGGAATATTTTGAAAGTACCACACCCTCACCCGCCTGTTTGAAAATGTTTGGAGCGTTAATTTAACTCCATAACAAACAGATGCGTGGGAGACCGGGAATATAACCTGACACATTTCAGTGTTATTCCGCAGTTAAGATCGATTCCCAAGATCCCGAACCTTGCTAGAGTGAAGCCTAGAATTCAGAATTCCTTCTTAACATACCGGACACCTTTTATTGGAGAATTTTGGACGGATTTTCATAGCCCATGAAATCTCTTTCATATTAAATAAGGAATCCGGGACTGAGGAAACTGAAGGACCACACACGAAGTCAGAGAGGGAACCTATTAAATTAGCGACACACCAGAGGCGTGTAAGAGGCCGATTCATGACTCTTTTATTCATCTAAGCAAAACTTCTGTGAGCCAGGATTAGCGTAAGTTGTCATTTTACATTCTATATTTTCCTTACTAACACGTGAACTAACATATATCTGTATATTGCCATGTGAATTTTAATATGTGAAACTCGCTAGTGATGTCCAAGTCATTTGAGGCTGGCAACCTCAACGTATAGAATGATGATTCATAAACCACCACTGCACGGGCTGGTGATTGCTTTATTGCTAGTTTTTTTAATTAGAACTAAAAGCAAAAAGTAGTCCCAGGTTCCACATGGAGCAGGGAGGAAAAGATGAAAGAAAGGATGTACATTCTAAGTATAAATACTTACAGTTTCAAAGCAGTGTAAATGTCCATATAAACTATTTCACTTTAAAATTAATGTAAGTTTTCAAGCTTTAAATCAGTGTAAATATAAATGAAAACATTTTCAATTTATATTGTGAACACTTTTCAATCAATGGAGAGGTAAATGTAAACAGACTCTATCTGTATTATTAACCTTTCCATTTAAATGTAATGTAAATCTAAAGCTATTCTGTTTAAATGTAAAGAAAGTTTTATCCCGAAAGATTAAATTTAATTCTCATCGAGGGTAAATTCTGAGATAAGTGGGATGGTAGAATAAAAGAATGGGGGCACATAACTTTGTGTCGGAAAACGCCATACTCAGATGAGCATTGGTCTCTATTCTATTACAACAGTTATTGGTGGTACCAGCAGAAAGTACTATCTCTGGAACCAAGTGAAGGTAGAAGTGGACTGACGTTGTGCGAGACGCCATTATGAGAGACGCAAGACCAGCTTGGCCGTTACTCCTTGATGTGCTAAGAACGTGCGGCGCCTTTAACCTTGGCCAGCGACGAGCAAGAGCAGTGTACACAGAACCCATCAGCGGGAGCAGAAACTACTATTGGCAGCTAAGTGAAAAATATACGTTGCCAAAGTGACTTTTTTCCCATCTACTATAAATCAATGATGAAACGTTTTTTCTAAACTATTCAATTTATTTTCAAACTGTTAAAACCTAAAGTGATTATTACATTTTGGTATTTGTAATGTTACAAATTTAACTTAGATTTAATCATTTTAAAGTTACTGTGTGTTTGTCTCAGTCAATTTACTACATACACTCTAAACAGAGCTATACCAGAATAATAAGAATTCCACTGAGTAAATCAGGGGTGGGGGCTTGAACGAGCTGAAATTAATAAGTACTTAATATCTTCACAAAAGTTGTCGGCAGATTCTAGAATTAACGTGCTCAGCCAAAGCAGCATTGTTTTCGCTTATCTGAATATCTTGCGAAGACTTCCTTTGTAATAGAAGTGTCATTACCCTTCTATCTACATCTCTGTCAAGAGTAATCTTGTGCGAAGGTAGATACCGTTGAAGCCCATTTGAGATACTCTTGAGTTTTCGCCACTCTTGGACCACTAATGCAAATCAGGGGCGGCAATAATGTCACAAAGGGGAACGAATAGGTAATGAATGAACGTATATATGCACAGAATCAATCAATTTATCAATATCGTCCAACTCCCACAGGAACATAGGCCTTCAACAAACACATACCAAGTCTTCCTGTCACGACCATCATAGGCCTTCAACAAACACATACCAAGTCTTCCTGTCACGTGCCATCATAATCCTTCAACAAACACATACCAAGTCTTCCTGTCACGTGCCATCATAGGCCTTCAACAAACACATGCCAAGTCCTCCTGTCACGTGCCATCAGCCAAAGTTCATTCCACGTCATCCTCATCATTTTCACTTCTGTCTCCAGTTCTCTTCTCCGTGTGTTTTTGTTTTTATTTGGTCTACCTGCTTATCTTTCCCTAGGGACTCCAGAACAAGGACTGTCTTGTAATGCTATCAACGAGTTTCCTCAACGTGTGTTCTATCCCTCGCCAGCGTCTTTTTTTCATATCTTGTTCCACTTGCACTCGTCTTGTTCTTGTCATCAATTTCTCATTGGTAACCTTGTCATACCATTTCAATCCTTCTATTGTACGCAAACACCCATTTTTAACAGTTTAACTTCTTGGTTGTTGGTTTATTGTTCTCAATGTGAGTAGAAGATTCTTATTTTTGTGTTGGACTTTATTTCTCTTGATTCCTATATATTTTCCAATGCAATGATAGGTCCACTTTCTTTTTGTATTCTTATTTTGATATCTTTGTCTGTCTCTCCACATTTTCCCTCCTTCTTCTTCTTAATCTGCGTTCAGTTTGTAGTCATGCTAAATCTGCAGGCCTGTCGCCAGGACGAAGTTCACAGTCTTTACCAGGTCGGCGCGGCAGCCCCATAGCTTCTGCTGGAGCTCAGCACCCCTTGTCCAGGTCGCACGTCGCGGTTCATCATGGGTCGGACAGTTCTGGAGAATTTGTTCTGGGGTCTGGATTCCAGTTCCGCATGGGCATTCATTTGTGTGGGATATCTTGAGGCGATAGAGATGGCCAAATAATCTGCAGTGGCCGGTTCTCATGCGGAAAATGGTGGTCTGTTGGTATCTGTTTAGATGGTGTATTGGGTCATCTCTGCTGTATATATTCCGTTTCTCCTTCCACTGGTTTTTGTACTTGTTGTGGATGATGGTTTTTGCTTCCCGATACGGCAATGGATGGCTGTATTATTCCATTTTACTGCCACTTCTTGATAGGGCATCTGCTTTCTCATTACCAGCAATTCCACAATGGGAGGGTAACCACTGAAGGGCAATGGTTGATGACCTTTGGATGATGTTAATCTCAGATCTGATCTCATTCATCATGTTATCATTTCTGATGTTTTGTATTGATTCCAGTAATGATCTGCAGTCAGTGAAGATTACTATCTTAGCTGGTGGTTGTTGTTCGGGTCTGGTGAAGATTTTCAGGGCTTGCAGTAGTGCCATAGCTTCTGCCCTGAAATTGGAGATCTTTCCAGTGGGGAAGGCCTTTCGGATGATCTTTCCATTTAGGAATCTTATAAAAATGCCCCCACCACCGTTCTTTACTGCCCCCTCAGCGGATCCATCTGTGTACGCGTGTGTCCACTCCTTCGGGTTGTACTTTTTCTTCAATCATTTCTTGAGCCAAAGTTTTTAGTTGTTCAGGAGTCTGGTGGCCTTCGATCACATATGTACAATATGTCGAAGTATAATTTTTCAATTATTCTCTCTCTCTCTCTCTCTCTCTCTCTCTCTCTCTCTCTCTCTCTCTCTCTCTCTCTCTCTCTCTCTCTCTCTCTCTCTCTCTCTCTCTCTCTCTCTCTCTCTCTCTCTCTCTCTCTCTCTCTCTCTCTCTCTCTCTCTCTCTCCTTGTATTTTCCTCGGTTTGTCGTGACGCGCGCCGTTCAGCCTAGACACAAAGTCCGTAAGTTATTGTAGAGAGCGCCTTCAAATATAAAAGACATTGTAATCTGATTGCTGAAAGTATAACAAAATAATTATCTCTCTCTCGCGCGCGCTCTCTCTCTCTTTCTTTGTCTCTCTCTCACTATCTCTCACTCTCTCATTTCCTTTCTGTGTGTGTGTGTGTGTGTGTGTGTGTGTGTGTGTGTGTGTGTGTGTGTGTGTGTGTGTGTGTGTGTGTGTGTGTGTGTGTGTGTGTGTGTGTGTGTGTGTGTGTGTGTGTGTGTGTGTGTGTGTGTGTGTGTGTGTGTGTGTGTGTGTGTGTGTGTGTGTGTGTGTGTGTGTACCCAGTAATATTAACTACTTTGTGAGTCTGTGATAGCTCATTGCGTTCTATAGAGTGTTATGATGTTCATTGAATTAACAAATGGGAAGTGTTTAGACAAATAACAAATACTGTAAGCTTTTTTACGGCGTTAAAAGATACAGGTAAATTATTACTACGTTTTCATATCGCTCTGAAGATATTTTGTACGTTTGAAACCAGGCCACTGAAATTTCGGATAATTTTCCTATTCAGGTTATTTCCCATGGCAAAAATTTTACCTCCCGTAAAACTGTTACACTTCTGAAAAGTGTATCACAATGAAAGCAATGTATACTCAACAGAAATACATGTTAATCTCAAGGGCAGTAAATAAGAAAGTAATATACAATAAATCAAAGTACAAACATATCAAAACTCAACAGAGTGACGGGAGATATACTCAAGACCAGGAAAGAGATACACTAACAGATCTTAGAAAACGTCACACCAAACGCCAGACAATTTGCAGTCTGGAAAAACAACAAATGTAATTTACTAAATAGAAAAAAAGGAACACCATGTACCCAAATTATAACCCATATCAGGTTAAACCGGGTAACCCGTGCACAATACACAATCCAATGGTTTGTGCAAGGCCCTAAAATCAAACAAAAAAGTGTAAGTAGTAAGTACCATAGTACCATCATGCACTGCAATGTGCAGATTTTACCTGGCCATTGAAAATGTAAAAGACACAACAAATCTGCTCATTCTTGCCTTGAAAATTATATATATATATATATATATATATATATATATATATATATATATATATATATATATATATATATATATATATATATATATATATATATCAGCAACGAAGGAATATATAGACAGATGTTGGATCTCACGGAACAAGTGAAACGTTTCTCATATCTTGAGAAAATAATACCGGAGAAAGGCATGTGTGAAACAGAAGTGACATAGATACACTGTAAAGACTAAAACTACATTTAACAACATAAGACAGATATAATAATGTTAGTCCTCCAGTGTTTTCTATACTCTTCTTTGACTATTCGGTACCAAAATGCTTATACAAGGTGGAGGAACATCTGATTTAAACACAAAAATATTACTAAGAACTCGTTGAAAAACTGTGAATCAAAGAGAGGCTTAGTAAAGGAGACCAAAAGTGGACAAATAAAACATGTTGGACATGTAAAAAAAACATACTTCTTTCAAAGCCATAACAGAAGAAAAATGTGAAGACAAATTGACAAGATGATGACAAACGATTTTTCGTGGGGAGTTAACTTCACGAGATGGACACCAAGCAGCTGATATGTATCTTCAGTGCAAGAGACCGAAAACATCAGAGTTCCATTACTGCTGACTCTCGGTGTTTAGATGATATTTTATTTATTCTGATCTCTATGCCCTGCCCCAAAGCGGAAGACACATCAGTACAAAAGTTGTTTTAAACCGATTAAATTTGATTTAGATCGCAGGTTTATCAGTGCCTGAGCGGCATAAACGTTGGATACAGCCCTTTGATCAGCTTTTTGCAATGCACATTCTCCCCCTTTTTCGAATGTTTAAGCTCTACCCAACCGGTATTGTCATTAGCATTTTTCCCTTGTCGTTTTCGACGAGTCTGTGCATTAGTTGGTATGTATCAATATTCCCTCAGCAGTTCTGTGTCATTCATCTAACATTTCCTTACCAATATATTGTTTGTTGTTCATCCGTAGTTCCCTCTCCTTTCTCAACGCTCACGAATTCTCCCACTCCGCTCCAACCATTTAACGTCAACATCAAACCCCTCGCTACCAGTTAAGTTTTCTCCTTTCTGACCTGCTAACTCCCTCCATCGCTAAATCTTGACTGTATTTAACAACTCTACGACCATTACTTCCGGTCAATGGTGTGTAATAAAATAAAAGTGCAAGAACATGTATACAACTGTTTCCGGTGATCAGAGGTCAAAAAATGCACTTTGACCTGCTGTCAGTAGGCTAAGTCTGGTATTAGTACTTTAAATTCTTGCTCGCGTTCAAATATATTTTGCTTACGAAGACAATATGTGTTGATACGTTTAGATATTTTGCTTCTGTACTATAGTAAAGCTACGGATTTCCGTTTTATGACGCTTCGGTCCTTCTTCTTCCCCCCTTTAACTCATTATGCAACTACCACTGAAGGTCGGAGTAGTTAAAATATGTGGCGCCTGCCTCTAATTCTAAAGGTACTGGGTTCTCTCCAGGGACAGGGAATATAATTGATGGAAATTTTTTCAGAGCAAGTGGTTCCTAATTATGACATTCTCCCCTGATCTCATGGGTAGTGAGATCGGATGCCTAGCCTTCTCAAATAATGACGAAAATGTAGGTCTCGAGTGCAAGTTGCGTACGTTAAAAATCCCTCGGCAGTTGGAAATCGTAAAGAGTAAGCCATACGGCCGCTGCCCTGGAAAAATTTAAAAATTAGGAAATTAACCCACCACAAAAATATTTATAGAATGTGTGATTCCTATATACACACATTGAGATCCTTGCTGGTGCTACGGAGTTCGTGCACTGTGCTGAGACCCTTCTTGTGTGATCTAAGGGTGGAGATCGGAGCACTGATGGAATTGCCCGTGTGAAGATAATCCTTAAAACGAAACCAAACAAATCCTGAACTATCACTGCAGACAGAGATCATGGAAGTGATGATAATGAAAATACAGACCTGGAGAAGCAAGTCTTCAATGCCACATATATAGTCATAATTAGTCATATAATCAGGCACGGATCATTCCAAATATTATTGACTGATCTGCAAGGACAACCCACACTTTGCGTGTGAACTTCCTGGCGTCTAGGGTTCACCGGTTAAGAAGTATTGGCCTAGACTCCAGATAACTGTTAGCCAGTCTAGATAAACCTCATTTCTGACTTGGGATGTGTTTAGGCAGAGCCGGCTCTTGGGCTGTGCGGCCAGAATGAAATAATATTGCGGAAGTTACAGTGTCATCTAACACAATAGTATGGAACTGAACATTATAAGAGCACAAGACAGTGCTGCGGGGGGTGATGGGGGGAGGGGGGGGGGGGGGGGGGGGGCGGGCGGGGTGGGGGGGGGGGGGGGGGGGGGGGGGTTGCGGAAACGAGAACTCACACCAGCTTGAAAAATCTCTAGGTCCCGCCTCTGTGTCTAGTTATAAATAGTGGTGAATATGCCTGACACAAAAAGGCGATCTATGAAGGTTGGGCATGGAACCCGGCTATCCGTGCTATAGAACTTTTGAGAATTTAAAAAAATATGGACAGATCAACCTAAGTAGATAATATCAATTCTACTCGCTTATCCACTCGCTTATCCAAGACGGAAGAAGGTGCTCAATTAAGAAGGCTCGTGGCGCAGCACAGAACAAAAACCGAAAGGTGTTTGGGCTGCTGACTCACTTGTTTTCTGTGTTGGAGAAAAGACAAGATCACCAGTGAGGAACAGATAAGAAGAATCAGATAAGTACCAGCGGAACAAGAGAGGAGAAGCAGACGTTAGCTATGGACAGGACACACATTGAGGAAACATTGATAGCATTATCCAGAATTCCTTGTTCTGGTAACACCGGGGTACAACCAATGGCGGATCTACATTATGTGGGCCCTGAAGCTTGAACTCTTGGAGGGGCCTCTTAAAAAGTGTTGAGGGGTGGGAAAGAAACGTATTATAGAGAAAACTGGACTTGGGGGCCCTGAAGCTCGAGCTTCATTACCTTCATAGTAGATCCGCCTCTGGGTACAACAACTAGAGGGAGACCCAAAAACATATGGAGAAGAGAACTGGAGACTGAAATAAAGGGAGTAAAGAAGGATCTTGAGCGGATGGTACAGTACAGCAGAACTTGGTATCAACTGGTGTAATGCTTATGCTACTCGTGTAGCTGAAAGGTAATGATGATAGCTCTGGCAACCTCATGATAGATAACAGATCGCTAAATAAAACATTCCTATAGCAGCACATTAAATTCTCTGGCGCAGGTTTTTACCAAAGGGACCGATTCGATGGGTGGTCCCAAGTCCTTTAAAGCAGCACACAAAAAATACTTGATAAATAAAAACAGACATGGGCACAAAAAATGGGTTCATTTTTATATTATAAAATATAGTGGGGGTTGGTGTAAAAAAAGTGAACGCTCAGTAGACTCACCCTCGACCTCCGTCTCGATAATTTTAGCAGTAAACTTTTGACTTTACTTTCTATTTACCTTCCTTGTGAGCTAAAGGTCATAGACCTGGTTCGTCGTTAGTTCTGGGTCACAGTTCTCAGCTGTTGTAACTCCGCCCATACACAGCCTCCTGACCAGGGGTTCCAAGCCTGGAGTACTACTACCCCTAGGAGGCAACGAGAGGCTTGTCAATGTGGTCAAAGGAATATTTGGTTAAAAAAAACTATACTATTTTACCGAAATAGTCCAAACGTAGTAGGTAGTAAGTGCGAATAAGAGGTGTAGATTGGAGGGAGAACGACGAGTTCTATTCTAAAACAAGTTAAAAGCAAGAAAGCAACTGGCGGCTAAACGAGATACGCAGGTATGCGGGTATCTTTTTATAAGCTTTAACGAGAGTAAAACAGTCAGGTTAAAAAACAAAAAGAAAGAAAGAATCAAGGGTCTTAATAATTTATTTCTCTGTGTTCTTAATAAACATTTAACAACATTATGATGATTAAAGTAATGATGTTATGTACTGATGATACAAAGTGTTACAGCAAGAGGCAATCTGATCATCAGAAATGTCCCCTCGACGGACACATGTTTTGACTCGTTATCTTCTTTACACTCTGAGGGAGGCGGACCCACTTGGATTGTGACTTCCAAGTGTCCACCTCCTGTTGTCTTTTCCCGCCTGCGCCGGGAATAAAGTGCTCTTTAAGAAAAGTGATTAATTTGTTTATTTATTTTCGTATGTGCATATACAGAGAACACACAGAGTTTGACTCATTTAACATCGGCGGGTACCAGATCCCGGAAATCAGATATGCTGACGACACAGTCCTCCTATCGACTAACCCAGAAGAACTTGAACAATTAATTCTGTCCACCAAAAAACACAGCGAGGCCCAGAATCTATACCTAAACACCAAGAAGACCAAAGTATTGGCAACAGACAAAGTAAAGATCAAACCAGAAATTGAAATTGATAATGAAGAACTGGAAAGTGTTAATGAATTCGAATACTTAGGATCAATCATCAACAGCTCTGGCGACTGTGCAGTAGAAATTAAAAGAAGACTTGCAATTGCTTCACATAAATTAATACAGATGAAAAACCTATGGCAAGGCACAAGCAAAGAAACAAAGTTACAACTGATCAGAGCATGTATATTCCCAGTAGCAACATACGGCTGCGAGACTTGGACACTCAATAAAACAGTTGAAAAAAAGGTTACATCATTCGAAATGAAATGCTACAGAAGGATGTTGAGAATACCCTGGACAGAAAAAAAAGACCAACAGAGAAGTACTGCACTCACTAAACGTACAGGAACATTGGCTCCTAAATACCATCGCAATAAGGAAGTTGAAATTTTTCGGTCATATAAAAAGACATAATAGTCTGGAAAAAACAGTGATGGAAGGCATGGTCCCTGGAAAAAGGGGAAGGGGTCGACCTAGACGACGGTGGACCCAGGACATCACAGAGAGTCTGAACTTGTCTTTGGCTGATGCAGGTCGACTTGCCCAGAATCATGATGCGTTCAGAGCAGCTGTAATGGAGACAACGTTCTGGAAAGAATACGTCACATGATGATGATGATATACAAGGTAAACTCTAGAATTTATTTCCTCTCTTATTGAGAATGGGTTGCTTGACAGTTTACTAAAGTCCAAGAGTGTGCGAGGAGCGATAAAAGTTGGGAATCCCTGCTTTAGGTCCCATAAGCAGGTCGGCTACATTAAAAATGTATCGCTGTGCGGATTACGGTGAATTGCTTTGTGCTGAGCATGCTTTTTTATAATCTGAGAACCGTGAAGATTACCACGCTGACTTCAGAGATATTCGCTTCGTAACTGAATAAATATTAGAACAAATTTGTATGAACCACATCTTGACATAAGACTTTCAAGTGCATGACCTCTTTAAAGACTCCAGAAGAGTATAATATCCACAAGCTGAAGATGTTACCAGAGTTCAAAGTTTATAAAAATTCGGCAGTTTACTAAACCTTTACCTGGACAACATAAGATGCACTGCCAATTCAATAGAAAGGAAAACTGGTACCTTTATTATTGCGATATTTCTTATGGCTACTGTTGCCCTTTTAATCTGACCATGCATAGTACAGGTCTATATCCCTCTATCCGAAAACCAAAATATTCTGAAAATCAAAAGTTTCTTTGGACACTTTTCTATCCCAGTTTAGGGGATTTATGACTATTTTTGCGACTTTGTGCTATTTTGGACGATTGGGGCTACTGTTGTGTGACATCTGAAAACCGAGCAACTCCGGTTTCCGAAACAAAGCTGTTGCTGTACATATTGCTATGCAAGCAATTCAAACACTCGCCAACGGTATAATGAGGAGAAGAACACTGTCACCCAGAACAGTAATAGAGGAAGGCACACACCACGCAAAAGTTCACGCCCAAACCTGGATATTTAATGAAATATCTTAGGTGACGGGGTATGTGACAAAACGTTTGTACACGTACTTATGGGCCCCTCTTTCTCTCTTTCATCCGCTTTTTATTTGGCATATTTCATGCACCATCATCATTTTGCTGTGACCACTACCAGACTTTTTTACGTTCCTCGAGGTGATTCGTAATAATGCCATCTTAATTCGACCAGTCAGCGAATAATACGGTTATCACGTAAGTCACTCTAGCCAACCTTTGATAGAGACGATCCTTGTTTGCGCAAGACGGTCTCGCCCGATCGACGTAAAGAAAGTCAGATTGGCCGTCTAAGAGATCCGGCAGTCGGAGGCACGAAAACATAAGTGATAATGAGATAATAGCTTCCGCTATTTCAAATCAAAGGATTCAGACCTGCAAAAGTCAAACTGTGGAGGCGTAGATGTTCCCCAAAAATGACAGCTCAAAGAGAGGAACAGATTGACAGCAGGGCCCTTACCAAGCCCTATCGCTAAGAATACGTATGGCGACAAGAGAAGCCTGGGATAGATCAGTAACTTCATTAAAGAACAAGATGTGCTTACATGAGAACCAGCGACGAGAGAAGCCTGGGACATATCAGTAACTTCATTACAGAACAAGATGTGCTTACATGAGAACCAGCGACGAGAGAAGCCTGTGTCAGATCAGTAACTTCATTAAAGAACAAGATGTGCTTACATGAGAACCAGTGACGAGAGAAGCCTGGGACATATCAGTAACTTCATTACAGAACAAGATGTGCTTACATGAGAACCAGTGACGAGAGAAGCCTGGGACATATCAGTAACTTCATTACAGAACTAGATGGGCTTACATGAGAACCAGCGACGAAGAAGAAAAAGATATAAATTTAACACACACACATATATAAAAGAAAGACAGAACAACGAAAGACAAGCTTTCACTGTGTATCATCACATATGAAGAAAAAAATAAGGAAGGCAAGGTGAAGGAATGAGAAGTCATTGATTGGCAAAAACAGACTGCGTACTACACGATGTTTGAAAATATGTGATTGAAGTTCTTTGATCCACATGGAGGTTAAGAGCAAAAACAAAACAAAAAAAAAGAGAAAAGAATAATACATAATTTATGGAGGGAAAAAAGAGAAGAAGAATACTGCATTGTTGAGAAAAATTGTTGATGCAGGGAGAGGTCCAGGACTAATAGACGATAAACGTCTTAAATAGATGAACTCTTTAAGTATACAGTTACATTATTTAATAGTAAAATGTCATTCAAAACTGAAATTCAGATCAGGTATCAGTTAAATCTTGCCTGCTATGCTCCAGAATATATTATTTCACAGAATATTGAAAAACCCAATACCAAAAACAACCCTCTAAAAATGTTTGTAATTTACACTGTCCTATCATACATGATTGTGAGATATCAAGAAGAGTCAAACAAGATTTAGCACCGCAGATTTGTAAACCAATAATTATGTGAATATATGGGTCAAACATGGTAATCTTATCTCTTACGGGGAATACGAACTGACACCAACAAGAAATATTAGTATCCACCGAAATACAATCAATCTTGAAAGTAAATGGGCCGCGATGACTGGGGCATAATAAAGATTTATAGATAACCGAGAAGAAAGAAAAAGACTAGATGGAACAAGGCCTTGACACCGGGGAGTATGTATGACAAATGTGTTCTATTAAGCACGCACATTCTGCAGGGTGACTAAGGAGGATTGAGCGTGGGGCTAGTAAAATAGTCCTACAGAAGTTATCACTGCAAGAGTAAGTAGGTTCTTTGTTGCACTTTTCTGTAAGGGGACCAACTACAGAGCAACCCCATGCTCAGTATGGAGTAATAAAGGACAAGCATAATAATAAAAGAATGGAATAAACTGATTTTACCAGGAGAAGACGATACCCAAGAAGGAAACAAATGTGCACATAGATATGAGCAGTAGTTGTCCAGGTTTTCATCAACTGGGACCCCAGGAAAGTGCTGTAGAATCCGTAGACCCTTTCCTAAAATTGTGCAACAAACAGAAACAAAGAAATACTGTCAGATTCTTCTTCTTCTTTCAGCCCCAAGGAGCATAGGCCTTCACCAAACATATAACACGTCTTCCTGTTGCGTGCCATCAATTCAAGGTCTTTCTATGGCTTCTTCATCCCCTTGATGTCTTGTTTCGTTTTTTGGTTTATTTTTAATAACTAGCAATAACCCGTCAAACTTGACGGGTTTTTAATTATAGTGTGATGTTTCCGTTCCCGGATGAGCAGATAGAAGTACATTCTTAGAGTGTTTTTGGTTTCTTTCCATTATACAGTGTAATCAAACTGTTCATGAACACCGTCATTTGAACGCTTTTCTTTGTTGATTGTAACTATTTTCGGGAGAGTATATATAATGGAACAGAAAACACACAGCTCTGATATAATCCTAATTTTGTGCTTGTGCTGTACTGAGAGGACTTCCAGATGTTGTTTATACTAAAAAAGGCTGTTCTTGCTTTGTTCATTCTGTTGTTGATATCTTTACTTGCTCCGCCGTCTGGTCGAATACCATCACCAACCAAGATCTGCTTACTAGGAGCAAGCAAGAGGACATGCACACCATCATAGCTGGCAGACGCTGGAGCTGGGTTGGCCATGTCCTAAGAAGAGACCCCGATGCCATCACAAGAACAGCTATGCTATGGACCCTTGAAGTAAAACGAAAGAGAGGCCGACCAAAAACAACTTGGCGGAGGACTGTGAAGGCTGAGATGCAAAGAATGAACCAGAGTTGGGGCACTGTACGAAGGATGGCCGCCGACCAAGCAAAGTGGAATCAATTTGTTGTTGCCCTACAAGACGCCACCAGGCGTAATGGCCACTGACTGCTTTGACGGTCGGCGGCTAAGGATCAAAGAAGAAGAAGATATATAATGGAAACAATACAATTTTTCAACACGGTTGCATTCCTCAGCTGTGACCAACGTACACACGGCGAGAATTATGTTATTTTAGATTCAATTTAAAAGTTCTTTGATGACAACATTTCGTGTGAAAGTAATATAAGAATATAAATCAATAAAACGGTATTGAATCAGTTCTACAAATAACGGTTCACGTGAAACAAGAGACGTTTCGGGTTTTACCCTTCGTCAGCCACAAACAGGTGACAAGGACAAAAATTACATATAGGTACTACAAAAACATACGATGATGAGAAACATACACTAAATGAGCGATACAAGCAGATGGAAAAAGTAAGCACCCACAGTGATGAGCGAAAAAAGAACAATAATAATACAAGAAAATCGTAAAACCTGAAAGAAATATCGAAACAAGAAAGTAAATAATCAACGAAACGAAAAAAAAGAATGAACAAAACTTCGGAATAAGGTCACTTAGCTAGATTCGTAGATGATTGGAATAGAACACAGTTGTACTTAGTCCAAGAAATCGTCTAAGGAAGTGATTTCACACTTTAGTGTGAAAGTGCGTGGATTGTATTCAAAGAGTGTTCCCTGATAATAAGTGGTTTTAACAAAAACTTTCAAGCTTTCATGATTTGTACATCGGGTGAGGGCTCATGCACACCAATTTGTACGCAATTTTTCTTTGTAGAGCGCTACTAATTGCGTGAAAGAATAAAACAAATAAAACCAAAGTATTTGTTTTATATAACACCCTTGCCGCGCAAGTTGCACACCGTGCGTTGCGCACTTTTTTTTCTGGCGCGAGTTACTATTTTGAGTGAGGCCGACCGACGTAACATAACATCGGTAATTATGTTAGTTGGGATGGGATGAGATTAATGCTACATTTGGCCACTCTTGCAACACTTAGAAGTGTACAAGCTAAACAAGTTAAGGCATGAAAAGATAAGAAAACGTTATTAAAAATATTATATATTGATGTTTCCTAAAATCTCAAGAATGTCTAAATGTTTGCCAAAACAAAAATAATAATAATTTTTGAACATTTTTTACTTTCAATAATGTAGTAATATTTCAGAGAGTGAAAGGTTCCATCTGTTATGTAGGCTTATGTTTTTACAGTATCTATTTCTTGTCTCAGTTGTGGGTATGGGTTTCGTTGTCTAATATTGTCAACAACATGTCTTTAAAGCGTTTATCTACGATCTATAATATATTAACCAGCAATGCATAATATGACATATAAGGAAGGGAAATATATAATAACATGCTATGTTTATTTGTTGCCTTTTAAAATTTATTTGTCATGGTTCATTTATCTTTTCGCTCTCGCCTCGCCAGAGTGGGGGAAAAAATGTAATACGTCTTACTAAAACAAAAGACAAGAAAAACCTACATTACGGACACAAGGCCTTCGTTGGGGACAGACAAACAAAAACAGAAAAGAAAGAAAATGAGAACTAAGTAGAAAACATAGTAATAAAAGCGATACATTCCCTGATTTGGATCACATGGCTAGACTAAAATGGCCAGAAATGGAATGCGGTAGAGTCTGACTAAACAGTTAGATGATCTAGATTTTGCTGATGGCTTTGCTTTTCTGTCCCATAACCATAATCAGATGCAAAACAAAATGAAAATACTGCATGAGAGGTCACAGCAGTTGGGTCTGAAAATACACAGGGAAAGATAAAGATAATGAGAACAAATGCAGGAAATGATAACAGGGTTGAACTTGAAGAAACACCATTACAAGATGTTGAAACGGTCACGTATCTTGGCAGCAATATAGGCAAAGTTGGAGGGGCAGAAACGGTATCAAAATAAGAATACAAAAAGCACGAGGCGCTTTAATCGCATTGGAGATCAAGAGAAATCGGGTTCAACACAAACATAAGAATTATCAACTCAAATGTCAAGTTACTCCTGCTGTGTGACGCTGAAACATGGAGAGCATCAAAAATAACAACCAAAAAACTACAGACTTTTATGAATATGTGATTGCGTAAAATAGAAGGATTAAAATGGTATGACAAGGTCACTGATGACAAGAGCTAGACAAGTGCCAGTGGAACAAGAGTTGAGAAGAAGACGATGGCGATGGATAGGACACACACTGATGAAACCTGTTGATAGCATTACAAGGCAGTTCTTGTTCTGGAACCCCCAGGGCAAGAGAGGCAGAGGAAGACCAAGAAGCACATGGAGAAGAGAGCTGGAGACAGAGGTGAAAATGATGAGGAAGACGTGAAAAGAACTTGAGATAAAGGCACGTGACAGGAGGACTTGGCAAGTGTTTGTTGAAGGCCTATGCTCCTTGGGGAGCTGAGGGTAAAGTATGAATGAATTACATCTTGACGCGTTAGATTTTTATTTAATTATTACTTTATAATAATGCACGTTTGAGACTTAAAAATTAACAATGCTTTAAATAAAATAACGGTTTCTAACTTAATCTGGCATTAATTACTGTGAAAGTCACATGTTGTCCCCAGGGTTCTCTGAAGTCGGAAAGAAAGAATAGAATTACTGCCCTCTCGGGAATGGTCCAGGGCCACTAATATAAGTGCACGAGGGACAGGCAACCTCATCATATAAAACTAATTGCCACAAAAAACCATCGCTACAGGAGTCATGCGATGCTTGACGCAGGCTTCTTACAAGGGGACCCACTGAAGTGGTGGCTCCAGGCTTTGTCAGGAGCGCGAAGGAAAATGAATGAATGGATTACAGTGAAAACACGTGAGCTACGGAAATAAAAGGCTTTGATGTTAGAGGTTTAAGAAGTTACTACATTTACCTTCAGTGTTTTGTTAAGTCTTGATGCTCATCCGTCGTGGATGCATGTCAGTCCATTCTGTGGTTGGGTCAAGAGTAAAGGTAATCTCATTGCAGATACTGCCGTTGTGGAGTGAAGTGTTAGAGACTTCACTATACTATGTCTGGCATCGATAGATGGGGTGACAAGTTCCCTTCTTCGCTGCCATTTCCTTCCCTAACTAAAGAGTTAAGTCAGGTACCAATTTATATCTGGGTA
The DNA here is from genome assembly GCA_024509875.1 of Oreohelix idahoensis. Taxonomy (NCBI): domain Eukaryota; kingdom Metazoa; phylum Mollusca; class Gastropoda; order Stylommatophora; family Oreohelicidae; genus Oreohelix; species Oreohelix idahoensis. The sequence goes on from JAMPIV010008731.1 coordinate 39,759, forward strand.
GAATGCAGTTGGGTACGTCTTATTAATGCATTCCACAGCTATATGCATCCTTTTTTGCGTTCACTGGGCTTCTTTTTTCAATCATTATTAGTGTGTCGTCAATTATCATCATCAAATACCATAATTCCCGCCGTACTTCAGTCGGTCGGTCGGTCGGTCAGTCACATTTTGCACACCATCATTTGCGCACTTTTTTCTAATTTCGAGAGAGTACATTAACTTTAGACCACAGCTAAGGGGGTGCAACTGTGGTTGAAAGTTAGACAATAATTGTATTGTTTCCCCTTATATGTACTCTCGCGAAAATAGAAAAGTGTGCATTAAATCAACAGACACACAAATATACTCTTCTGTCCAGTTTCATTCGGGAAACGAATTTAACTCGTCATTTTTCTTAAAAAATAACCTTAAAATGTAAGTTTTTTTATTGTTTCTTCCAGACAAAATTTTAATTTAAAGTATTGCAGACTTATTATTATGGATCAAAATGATAAGATGGCTAAAAGGAAGAGGCGACCGCGTCATTCACAGCGAGCAAGCGAGACTATAGAAGAAGCAGCAATGTAATACGTGTAACAGAAACAACACACTATAATTAAACACCTGCCAATTTTGGCGGGTTGTTGCTAGTATTATATTAATAATCAGACTTTAAGGTCTTTTATATTTGAACATGCGCCCTAATATAACCAGCTAAGTTGAACAGGACGCGTCTCGCCAAAACGAGACAAAATTGTATTTAAATGTTTTTTAAAAAGTGTGTTGTCAATCAGCTGTGGGAATCTTTTAGTCGTTCGTGTATTGTAATATTGTCATCTTGTTTGCTGCATTTAATGGGGTTGATTCCATCGTTCCATTATCGATTCTGTCAGGTTTGTAATCTGTCCTTCCTGTCGAAGTTACTGACTTTCAATAATATACAGCAGAGGGTATGGCACCTGGTTTGTACAAATTGTGGATTTTAAAAAAAGGGGGGCTATACGTTTTACTTGGACAAGGATCAAAGTTAATTGCCTACTTTACGGCCAAAATGACTATGGCAGGGACATGCTGTAAAAAAAACAGGAAGGAAAGAAAGTGAACCTAAGTGAAAAATATTTTTAAAATAAAAGGATTATTCACAACGTTTAACCCATGATGCTCTCTTTAAATTCTTTTTTTTTTTATTTAACTTCCCAGCGCCATGTTTGTAGCTGGATTGTATTATCTTCGCTCTGTGCAGTCTTTTGTATTGGTTTGTTCTGTTAGTTCTATCCGTTGTCACAAAAACTGCTTCTGGTAAAGATTATCATTAGCCCAAAGTTCTGATAATGAAGAAACTATCACTGAGCTCTCAAAAACAAATAAACAAACAAACAAAGAATATACCCAGTGCATTTTCTCTCCTGCCCAAACTCTGTCGACATTTGACGTAAATATTAAAAAAAATTTTTTTACACCAAACCACATGGTCTTTTTATATTTGGACACAGAGTCCTAATAAAACCGATGGACCTTTGTGTCTAGGTTGAACGCGTCGCGCCTTGCAAAACAGAGGCAAAACTGATTTTAGAAAACACATGTTTTTCTGTCAACGCGACTCCTGGATCAAGCTAGATTAAGGAGCGCGTACACGGAAGGCTCGCAGGAAGTGTAAGCAAGGAAGGTCACTCCGTGACGTTATTTGTGGATTTTCAGCCGATGGTACACAGGTAGTGGTGGAAATAACCACACCATTGGTGGTGCATTCGCGGGTTGGTTGGTGGTCTTGGCTTTTGTGAGGTATACGTCTGCGTGGTTTTGGAAGTAGGGGTGTAAAGTAGATAGTCTGACTGTAACCCGACCCGCACAAAGAAGACGTCTGTGATCTAGGAATGCCGGAAAAACTGAAGAGCTGGCTTCTGAATGTCGGGTTAAAGATGGCTGTAATAATAGCTACAAAACTGCGGTTGGGGCTGTGGATGTTAAGGAGTAAGGGTCATAAATCTTTATGGCTGTTCCTGGCGTCTGCGAACATATCTGCATTAAACGAGCTAAATATAGTTAGATAGTTATACACCCAAACAGACAGTCCAGCTTTTGTAATCTCTACAGGCCTACTTTTCAGTTGCACCACTGCTTTGTACAAACTCTGTTTCTTTCCAATCTTTCGCCATGGACAAACCACCCCAGTCTGTTTTATGTGAACACGTTAGTTATCTGAGCGGTGAATGATACAGTTATTACTTGCTTCCATCATCCTCATCATCAACACTATTAGACATAGATAGATAGACAGTCAGACAGATAGACAGATAGATAGATAGATAGATAGACAGACAGACAGACAGACAGACAGACAGACAGACAGACAGACAGACAGACAGATAGATAGATAGATAGATAGATAGATAGATAGATAGATAGATAGATAGATAGATAGATAGATAGATAGATAGATAGATAGATAGATAGATAGATAGATAGATAGATAGATAGATAGATAGAATTATAGATAGTTAGGTAGGTACATGCATGCATACATACATACATACACACATACATACATACACATAAATATACATACATACATATCAGAATCTTTATTCTCCAAAAAATACATTGATATGTACTGACATGATATAATAAAAATACACCATGACATATAGGAGAATCATTAGAATTTACATAAAGTGTGGAAGACGTCTGAAGTAGTTCTATGTGGGTGTTTTTACATCGAATCTTTGTGTTACACATATATAACAATGTTTAAGCTTTCTAAAAGACATTGGCATATAATTATATGATATAACATATCAAAAATGAGTTTAATTGAAATTTACAAAATGTGTGTGGAATACCTTTCAAGTGGATCAATATGGGTGTTTTTACATGGGGGTTTTATCATAATCTTTGTTTGCCATAAAATGCATTGACAGCTAATAGAGTGAGATATTAAATATAGCATCAAATACAATAGTAGTATGGCATATTAAATAGAGCACAATTGAGATTAGCCTTAATAAAAGTGTGGAAAACACCTCCAGCAATTTAAAATGGGTGTTTTTTACATCGAAGTTTCCAATATCTTATAATTGCACTAATGCTGTCATATTTACATACAACTTTGGCTTCAAATTTCCGCAACCCTAGCGACATTAATCCACACACACACTTTGCATGCACATGGCCCAAACTACCAATTAGTACGATAACATGTGTACGATAGCCTAATTCGTTAATTTCTGCAGTCAATGGATAGTACTTGTCAAATTTACGTTGGTAACATTTATCTAAATGGGCATCATATGGTAATGCTGCTTTTACTATAAAAGCTGTTTTGCTCTGCTATGTCGATTGATTACACTGACTAACAAAAAAAAACTTTTTTTTTTCTTTCTCTAACATCTCTATGTTTTTCTGGTCAATTTTAATGCGCTGTTTTTAAATCTGCAAACCGTTTTTCTCTATCAGGTCGGGATCTCTAGAAATACGCAATTAAAGTTTTTTAACAACGCATACAGTATTACAACATCATTCGTACAAGAAGTATAACAGTTATGTAGGCTTGAATTTCTTTGCAGTCGACTTTCGTCGGTGAATGGCATGTGGTACATCGCGATGAAGCATCCAACAATAATCGGCAAGCATGGTCACACTCCACCATCCTTGATAACGTGACTCCATTACGGCGATATCTTGATGGAATCATTCTCCATGTTCATCGCTGACTTCGCCAAGGTTGTCAGGGAAAAAGTTAAGATGCGAATCGAGCAAATGGATTTTGAGGGACATGTTACAGCCCATAATTATGTATGCATCTATGCACTGCTTAACAATATGCAACATAGTCGACAGATTTGTGATTTTCCAGAAAGTTATCGACGATCGATTTGAATGCCATCCATGCGCGAAGTTCCCTACCATGTAACAAGTTCTCGAATTGTTTGTCTGCAATAACTTTCCTAATCTGAGGTCCTACAAAGATACCTTCCTTTATCTTTGCATCGCTAACTTGCGGAAACTTTTCTCGAAGATAAGTGAAAGCTTTGCTCGTTTTATCTAACGCTTTTACAAAATTCTTCATGAGCCCCAACTTTATATGTAACAGTGGTAAAATGAAGGTGTCTTTGTTAACTAATGGCTCGCGTATTACATTTTTATGCCCGAGCTGCATACGATCCCGGATAGGCCACACCTTTCTTGCATAATGTTCCTGTCTGTTGCGGCTGTCCCATTCACATCGGAAGCAACAAAATTTAGTATACCCAGTCTGCATGCCCGTGAGAATTGCAATGACCTTTAGGTCTCTACAAATCCGCCATTGGTAGTCATTGTACTTTATTTTTTTTCCAAACGTATAGCCATATTGTCATAAGTTTCTTTCATATGAACAGAGTAGGCGACTGGAATTGAAGAAAAAAAAATTCTGTTATGCAATAACACGGCTTTCAGACTAGTCTTGGAAGAATCGATGAAAAATCGCCATTCGTTGACTATGTGCTCATGACCGTTTACATCTTTGCAATAGCAAATTTCATCATCCATCTCAAAGTATTGAACAAGTTCTCTGTGTCTATGACGAAATTTAGATATCGGAGTATTGGGCGCTAAAAGATTCCATTCTTTGAGTCGCGAACCGAGTAATTCCGCTTGTCCTTTGGTAAGAGCGAGATCACGTATTAGATCTGAAAGTTCTGAATGGTTAATTAAGTAAACACCATCATTCATCGGTATGTAATCTGAGTCAGAATTAATTTCTAAAGCAGGTAAACTATCACTTTCTGATGGTTCATTTACGTCCAACGGATATTGTTCTGGTGGTACTTGGATCGGACACGTGATTGGATCACGAGGCACTGGTTTCGAAACCGATTCAATATTTGGATAAACCACAGACTTTCTAGTTTTAAAAGTGAAACCATGGATATTTGTCAAGCAGAAGTAACAATCAGTAGTGTGATTTGTATGTTCACGCCATATTACTGGCACACCAAAAGGCATCGACTTATGCTTCGGCGATTTTCGTAACCAACCTGCCAATGTATCAAACAAACCGCATTTGGCTTCCAAGATTTATTTGCATCATCAACTTTCGAATCGAAATAAAGTTCATATGCTATCTTTAGTAATGGTGTAAAGTTTTTCTGGCCAACACGATCGGTAAAATATCCGCACACGTAACAGAACAGATCAGCCGAATTTCTACAACTTCTAGAAGCCATATTTTGCTCAGAATTATTTCAAAATACAGTAACTATTTGGAAAATCGCGTAACATATGTCATGCATCTTTTAGCAGTATAAAAAGTAGAATTATGTTGCTTTTTATTAATTTTTAATAAGTTATATAGTAAAAATGAAACGGAGCAAATAACGGTTTCCCAAAAATATATTTATTCACAAATATCTTAAGAACCCGACGTGATAGAGATAAACGGATTTCAGATTTGAAATCAGCGCAAGAAACTGACCTAAGAACACTTATTCTTATATAAGAAAGAAAAATGTTGTTTGTCAGTGTTATTGTTAAATCAGGTTTTACTGCACGTGTTTTAAATGAAGTATTACTGCTGCCGAAAATGATGGTTTAACTATTATTTCTTTATTTATTGTTATGTCACTATTATTACTGTTTGAGGATTTCACTTTCTCATAAATAATGTCTACAACTCTATTGTGCCTTTGTTGGTATAAGGTTTGAAATTTGGTACATCCATTTAATAAATGTGACACTGTTTTTATAGGTGGTTACATATTTTGCGGGGGGTAGGGCTGGAGTGTGTAAGGGATAGTACCTCACGGTGAGAGGCAGTCACTTCCTCTTTTTGAGGATGGCCTGGATTCTATTTGGTTCCCCCACTCCAGTTCAGCTCATGTATGGCTCCTCGAGTCTGCTTGTGTACGGCAGCGCCACCCCCCGGGCAACGGCTTTGACTGGCCGGCCAAACTACATGAGTAAATTGAAAAAGGGAGGTCCCCCTTAAACAGTACACACAACTGCTGGCCGAACGGGCGGATGATCAATAATATTTTGACAACGGCTTCTAGGGCAGGAGTTGGAAAGGCCTGGTATCGGGCTGAGGGCGCACCATGGACTGTAATGGTAAGCGGCCAGAACCATCCAGAAAGCAATGGCAAACTACTGGATGTACAATGCCAAGAAATCCATAATGGCTAATCTGAATACTACACAAAGATCTGGTGGTGAGGCCCCCAGGCCAGACAGATCATATTTAACTGGGGAAGAGATCGTTGGCAGCGTCAGTACAGGTAATCGTGATGACGGCCAAAAGCCTGACTGTGTTACCACGGAAAACCATGTCATCGGTCTTAGAAAAATAATCAAAATAGGAACATGGAACGTCAGAAGCTTATACCAAGGAAAACAGTACATAGTGAAGAACGAGATGGAAAGGCTAAACATCGATATCCTGGGCATCTCAGAGCACAGATGGTCGGGCCAGGGACACTTTTCGATTCTATCAGGAGGAACATTCATATACTCAGGCAGAGAGAGAGGAGGTCAGAGCGGCGTCGGCTTCTACCTGTCTAAAAGGACAGCTGCCTCCCTATTAGGATATAATCCCATAAATGACCGCATTGTCACAATCAGACTGAAAGGAAAAAGAAAGAACATCACAATTATACAAACATATGCGCCAACAGCAGCTGCTGAAGAACAGGAAATTGAAGATTTTTACAATGAACTGCAAAATGCATTAGAGAAAGCAAATAAGCAAGATATTAGGATAATAATGGGAGATTTTAATGCCAAAGTTGGAAACGAAAGATTAGAACATGAAAAAAGAGTGAAAGGAAGTTATGGATTGGGCCAGAGAAATGAGAGAGGAGAACGCTTGACAACATTCTGCCTAGAAAACAACCTAGTCATCACGAATACTCTTTTTATGCAACACCCTAGAAGACTATATACATGGACGTCACCGGACGGAAAAAGCAAGAACCAAATAGATTATATCTTAATACAACAAAGGTGGCGATCTTGTATCTCATCCATCAAGACGTTCCCAGGAGCAGACTGTGACTCCGACCATGAACTTCTTGCTGCAAACTTCAAGATCAAATTGAAAAAAGTCGTTACAAGCGACAAAGTAATACGTTATGACACAAGCGCCATACCAGAAGAGTACAGTGTCGATATTCAGAACAAATTTGACATTCTTATGGCAGTACAGGAGGAAATGACACCAGATGAACTTGCTAATAACATCAGAGATGTATATATTACAAATGCACAGAGGTTAATTCCTAAAAGAAGTATAAAGAGACGAGAATACATCTCAGACGAAACACTGAAGTTGGTGGTAGAGAGAAGAAAAATGAAGTCCAAAAAAGATACAGAAAATCAGGAGTTGTACAAGGAATACACAAAGCAGATTAAAAAACGAGTCAGACAAGACAAACAACAATACATAAACGACACCTGCAGGAAAATAGAGGAAATGCGCGAACAGGGACTGAGTAAGAATATGTTTTCTGAAGTAAGAACATTGAAAAACAGCAACTTTAAATCATCACCCCGAGCAATAAACGACAAGAAAGGCGACACTCTAACAGAACGTAAAGATATTCTGAACAGATGGAAGGAGTACTGTCAAGAAATGTATACGGAAATAAACAAAGCGGCAGATAACAACGTCATGAATGAAGCGGAACGTGAACCAGAACCTACCATAGAGGAAGTCCGGAATGCAATCAAACATTTAAAAAGTGGAAAATCTCCTGGTTGTGATGAAATAACAGCTGAAATGATACAGGCAGGAGGAGAAGGCAGCGCTCGTATATACCATGCATTATGCTGCAAGATCTGGCAAAGCGGAATTTGGCCCAAGGAATGGAAACAATCAATTTACATACCCTTGCCAAAAAAGGGCAACCTGAAACTGTGCACAAACTACAGAACTATAGCTCTTATAAGCCATGCCAGCAAAATACTTTTACAAATCATAATGAAAAGGATGCAACAAAAGCTAGAAACAGAAATAAATGAAGTACAGGCAGGTTTTCGACCAGGTAGAGGCACTAGAGATCATATATTCAACATGAGGATCATCATAGAAAAGTGTAGAGAATTCAACGTTGACCTACATACTTGTTTCATTGATTACACCAAAGCTTTCGATTGTGTACAACATCAGCAGTTATGGGCTATTATGAAAAATATGGGATTTCCAAACCACCTTATACAACTCATCGCACTGCTGTACCAAGAACAACAGGCAGCCGTAAGAATAGAGGGGGAAACATCAGAATGGTTTGAAGTACAGAAAGGAGTAAGACAAGGCTGTACCCTTTCCCCTTACCTGTTTAACATTTATGCCGAGAATATCATGAGAAACGTAAGAGATGACCAAGAACACACAGAGTTTGACTCATTTAACATCGGCGGGTACCAGATCCCGGAAATCAGATATGCTGACGACACAGTCCTCCTATCGACCAACCCAAAAGGACTTGAACAATTACTTCTGTCCACCAAAAAACACAGCGAGGCCCAGAATCTATACCTAAACACCAAGAAGACCAAAGTATTGACAACAGACAAAGTAAAGACCAAACCAGAAATTGAAATTGATAACGAAGAACTGGAAAGTGTCAATGAATTCGAATACTTAGGATCAATCATTAACAGCTCTGGCGACTGTGCAGTAGAAATTAAAAGAAGACTTGCAATTGCTTCACATAAGCTAATACAGATGAAAAACCTATGGCAAGGCACAAGCAAACAAACAAAGTTACAACTGATCAGAGCATGTATATTCCCAGTAGCAACATACGGCTGCGAGACTTGGACACTCAATAAAACAGTTGCAAAAAAGATTACATCATTCGAAATGAAATGCTACAGAAGGATGTTGAGAATACCCTGGACAGAAAAAAAGACCAACAGAGAAGTACTGCACTCACTAAACGTACAGGAACATTGGCTCCTAAATACCATCGCAATAAGGAAGCTGAAATTTTTCGGTCATATAAAAAGACATAATAGTCTGGAAAAAACAGTGATGGAAGGCATGGTCCCTGGAAAAAGGGGAAGGGGTCGACCTAGACGACGGTGGACCCAGGACATCACAGAGAGTCTGAACTTGTCTTTGGCTGATGCAGGTCGACTTGCCCAGAATCGTGATGCGTTCAGAGCAGCTGTAATGGAGACAACGTTCTGGAAAGAATATGTCACATGATGATGACATATTTTGCACTTTTTCTTGTATGTCTGTGGGTAGTATAGATGTAATAGACTTTCTCATTCAGGTACCTGTAACCTCGATCTCACAGTAAATGACAGTATTTTATCACTTAATTTAACATTAGATAGAAAGATAGATGACAATGAATGGTTTACACGTTTCATATTGCGCACTATTATTCCTTGTGACGATTTACTGTTTAGTTCACTTACAATTAGGTTAAGTTTATGTGATTTAAATGCAGAATAAAAAGTGTTTCATGACTTGTATGTTAGACTCACAACTTCACCTATGTTCAAATGTACAATATAATGGCCACTGTCATCAACTTTCATACTCACTCCTTCAGGCGCGCATTCTTCATTCAGTTCTATCCAAAATGATCTTGGCAAAATGACATATCGAGGATTCCTCAGCAAAAGAGATATTGGCAAGAAGACCAAAATGGCTGTATACCGCTTCACCTATGTTCCAGTCTTGATGTATGGTTGTAATCACAGGCAATAATTACACCCACAAAAGCCAGCATCAGACCTCAGAAATGAGATATCTGAGGAAGATGGTTGAAGTAACAAGAAGAGTCATGGTCCTCAACCAGATGATACGGTAAGGCTTCTAAGCCCAGCCACTGCAGACCCAAGTAGAACAGCCCAACTACGATGGTTTGGTCATGTCTGCAGAATGGGAGAAGATCGGCTATCACGACAAGCATGAGAAATTAAGAGTCAGGGATCCAGACCTCCACGACGATCCAGAAATCCACTGGGAGGACAACATTAGACAATCTCTGAAGGACCGAAGATTAGACTGGAACCAGGCCAGGAGGAAGACAGCGGATAGGATAGTATGGCGCTATCTCTACCAAATCTCTACACCACACTGTAGAAGAGAGACGACAAAGTAAGTAAGTAAGGTATGTAGGAACGGTACGCTAAAGTCTACGCACAGAGTAATCTGTTCCTATGACTGACTATGGAGTTCTTACATAACCGAACGACATCTGATCATGTTTTAAAGTGTTGTGCTTAACCCTTTCTAAAATATGGTTGATACATGAGTATAGTTCCTCCTTTACCCATATATAAAATGACTGCTGAACATCTACGTCCTTGATGCCCAACTTAAGAGGAACCGAGAAAGCGCATATAGCTATCACCAGTGTGACGATACGGTTGTGCGATCTCAAGTCCACTCCGGCAGGATTGCATTACATTCCCGTGCGAGTTATATTTTCTTACTTTTCTCTCCCATGTCATTATTATGTGGCATATTTTATGCACCATTATTTACTCTCTATGCTGGATCAGTAGGGTGAAGTCTCTAACACTCCACTCCCCTACGGAAGTATTTGCTGTGGGAAGGTCTTGATCTTGTTTACCCCTTCTCAGACTTATTTACGTTCCGCCAGTTGAACTGGGGTATTATCATAACATTACTCAGTCAATATCACCGGTCAGCGAGAGAGATTCTTATCATGAAAAGACGGTCTCGCCCGATCAACATCTATAGAAGCCAATATTGTCTGTCTGAGATAGCCGTCTGAGCTGGGCAGATTACACAGGTGGTAAATGCGTTTATCGTTTCAAGGGACCATCCCGGTGTGTGATTATCACGATAATCTGTCTGGAGAGATAATATTGGCGATAGGTAGCATCTGGACATCAAATGAATTCACAGATGGTGTTTGAGTTGAGCACAAGATGCCGGCAGAAGTCTGACGCAGCGATATGAAGAGGTCGCGCGTGGATATTCTTCTTCTTCTTCTTCCTCGTTCGCCTTCAGACTTCCACATTTATGACTCTAATAAAGGCAGTAGTCAACTCAAGGTTCCCGACATCTCCAAACAGTTTTTCGTTGACGGAAGTGGGCTGTTGCCATATGCTACTCCGTTCATTACTGTAGGTTGGACAATACTGCAGGAGGTGTTCGACCGTCATCGGGCTGGTACCGCAGGTGCAGAGATCTGTTGCACCAATCTTGTATTTGTGGTATAGATGGTATCTTAATCGGTTGTGTCCAGTGCGTAGCCGAAAAATGATGACCTGTTCTTTCCTGGATAGTTGATGATATGCATCATTTTTCAAATGACCCGGGTGCTCTCTTTCCCATTTGGACTTGAATGTAGTCTTTATAGTAGTCTTTGCCGTTGCGTAAGTTGTCTCTATATCATTTTGTTGTAAGGCACCTCCTTCCTTAGCAAGTTTGTCTGCCACCTCATTTCCTGGTATGTTGCAATGAGCTGGTATCCACTGGATAGTGCACTTGTTGAAGCATTTGGCCAGTCTTTCAAGGGAGATTATCAGATCTTTCAATCCTTTAGTTTGATGGCTCTTCAGCGCTGATATTACTGAGAGGGCATCTGTAAAGATTACTATCTGTTTTTCTGCCTGTGCTTTGCACTCAATAAGAGTTTCAGCTGCCTGTTTCAGGGCTTCTGCTTCAGCACTGAAGTTATTGCAGTATTTGCCAGTGGCAATTGCCATAGAGTGGATTCTATTCTTTAATTTTATGAGGATGCCGGAACCCCCATTTTCAACTGCATTTTTTGCTGAACCATCAGTATATGCATGTGTCCAAAGCTTTGCTGGGAATTTTTGGTCAATATACTTGGTTGCTATACACTTTCGTTGTGTTTCTGTCTGTGTTCCCTTACTTTCAATGCCTGGAATATCAGATTTTAACTCAGGAAAGCATCTTTTTTTCCACAGTGGGATAGTTGAGCTTGTTGGGATTTTCTTTGCAACTGAGCTTGCTAGCATGGTATTTTTGCTAATTTTTTTCTTTTCCTTGGGCTACAAAGTTAGTTCGCTTGAGCCTGCCTCTTCCTAGCCTATTCATTCTTTGGAACATGGGGTGTCCTTCGAGTCTCTTAAATTTTTCAGCTTGTTTTAGGACTCTGCTGTCACGTCTATCCTCCATTGACTGTAGCCCTATAATGCTTTCCATATGGTTGATTTGTGTGGACGTTAGGGCCCCTGTTATAATACGTGCTGCTTGGTTTTGGAGTCTGTTTACTCTGTCAAAATGTGACTTTGCTGCCGTCGACCAAGCTGTGATGCCGTATTCCATAGCAGGTCTGACTCTGCCTGTGTACAGCTTTTTGAGGATATTCTCATCAGCACCCCATGTGGTACCAGCTAACTTTTTCATGATGGCCATGCGAAGTTTTGCCCTTAGCTGTATTTTGTTTATATGTGATTTCCACGTCATTCGGCGGTCTAGTGTGATTCCTAAGTATGTTGGTGTTTCACCTTCTCGTACTGCCTGCCCATTTAGTTGTAGCTTTGCTTGCTGTGGTTTATTTGACAAGGTAAAAATAGTGTGTGTAGTTTTTTGTTCATTTATTTTGAGCAACCACTTTCTGGACCAACTTTCAAGGGCTAGCAGTGAATCCTGCATGCGCACTCTTGCTGTGGTGATGTATTGTTCTGAAGTCCACATGGCCAGGTCATCAGCATAGAGGGAGTTGTGGACATTCTTGTGGATGTTTTCTGTTATATCATTTATATATATGAGGAAGAGTGTTGGGGACAGGACCCCACCCTGTGGAACTCATGTTCCATTGTAGTCTTTTTGCTTTAACTGTCCGTGCAATTGCACTCTAGCTGTTCTGTTTGTTAGGTAGTGGCTGATCCAGTTATACATTCTTCCACAGACTCCATATTTAAGCATTTTAACTCTTCGTTCATCTTTCCAAACTTTATCAAATGCTTTCTCCATGTCTACCCAGACTGCTAAAGTGTGCTTTCCTTCTTGGAAATCATCTTCGATTTCCTGTGCAATGTAGGTGACTTGGTCCTCTGTAGACCTATGCTGCCTGAAGCCTGCCTGTTGGTGCAGTAACATTTGTTTTTCTTCGAGGTGCCAACTTAATCTGGTATTGATCATTCTGCGCGTGGATATTACATTTAATATTTTGAAACACGTGAGAGTATTTTTTTTTTAAATTTGAAACACCACTACCCACGTAGGGCTGAACGAGATTCGATTGGATTGGCTCATTTTGAGGAGCTGAAATATACAATGTATTTTATTGGCACATTAGTCGGAAGTGCAATCTGTGATTTGCACTAAGAACTGAGAATATAGTGTGATGAAAACACAGACCACACAGAGAGACTGCAGCGCACGTCATATCAGCGACTTCTAAAAGCCAGAAAGAAAAAGGAGACATTGGACTTTAAAATTCCACAACTATTAGTAACAGATCGAGTATTGAGCAACTTTGGAATTCACAAGTAAACCCGCATTTTTAATACAAGACTGGAAACTTAAAGGGGCCAGGACTTTAATTAACAAGACTAGAATCCTAGGAATTTGATCACAAGTCATAGAGGAATTTAACAAACGTTTTCCCAGGCCCAGGTGATTTCACAGAACATCCGTCGTCAGAGGAATTAACTCTAATTTCCAGACCAAAGTGATTTCGAAGCTTCTAATACAGAGCTGTGTCCAGTTTAAATATGTGCAAGGAGATTGTGTACTCCCAAAATTTTGTAGTAAGTGTAAACTATTTATTTACTAATTGTCGTGGAATATTCTAATCCACATATATAAATTAAAAGGTAAACATAAAGCCTAACAAATAAATCTAATAAAGAAAAGAGCAATGGTAAAATAACAGTGCTGTCACAAGGAATGTACTCGAAATCCCCTTTGTTTTATGCTTCGTCTGCAAATTGTAACGCTTTCACGTTGATAGTAAAAGCCTACTATATTATTACCCGCTTTCTTCAATGAAACGTGTGCTGTATTTCTTGGAAAAACATTGAGATACCAAGCTGATCAATGACCTAATTTAAATATTTCATTCATTCCATTTTATACACGGCGTAACTAAAGACAGATGGACTAAAGGATAGAGAGAAGGGAGAGGCATAAAGCCGAACACGTGCAACACAAAACACGCGTCGCGCGATACACAATTACTACTATCACGCGTGTAAGGCCACATGCACTAACTTTTTCAGACGGACAGTGATAAATTCACTACCCTTCCCAGAGTTAGGTTTTAAAAAACCTGGGAAACGCTTATTAGAAAAGATAACATTATATGGGTTTACGTTTGAAAACATTACAGTACCCAGACAGCACATCTTCGAAACAGGAGGTAGAAGAAATTGCATATTTTGAACGCAGCCACTTAGCTCTATTAAATATATATATTTGGGTTCCTTAGGGTTTGCTGACAAAGAATATGTACAACGTTATGCAAATAGTCTAGGAATTAACAAGTTATAGCCAAAATAAAATGATGGTGCTGTCAGACAACACCCAAAATCAGAATCGCTCAGTGGTAGATTTTTTTACACCACCATTGTACGGGAAATGGGCCACAAGTTACATTTGAACTGATTGGCTGGAATGATATGTAAGGCTAAACACGATTAGTCGGGCTATAAATACTATCTTTGGTTGTTAGGGGAGACGTAGGAAGTTAAAATTTTTTCAAACACTGGTCGAAAAACGTGGCTCCATTGGCCAGACTCGCTGATATACTCACTTAGGAGCGTTAGTTCGAGACCACTAGTCAAATAAGCTTGATAAAGCAACAGTGCGTTGAAGCCAGCTCATATTTTTGCTAAATAAAAGCCTGGAACATAAGCAGATGGGAATTTGTGCCAGTAGTTGTGCCAGAATTCATTGCTAATCAACGTATCTGTGTTTGTTTCCATGAATTGTGGTAAGCTTGAAACATTCAGTATCTTTTAATGAAAATTGAATGTGAATTGTTAATTTATGCCTGTATATATGTGTAGTTCAGTAGCAAACATGATGTAAAGCCTATAATGCTCCAGCCTGAACAGAAGGTGTCGGAGGAAAGTAAAACTGCATGGAATGGCCAAACAGTACACTGACACCTAGATTATTGATTAGACAGAAATAATGCTGGAAGTGCAGAGGCGTAGTAACCATTAAGGAGGTAAATACTGGTATAAAGTATTTCAGATGAAGCTGACAGTTGGCCTAACGCTCTGAACTCAATGTTTGTGATGTATTGTGCTCAGTGTAAAAAGAGAGTATAAATTAGTTATGAAGTAGAAGGTACATCCTTCTTGTTTTCAGGGACCGTGGTCTTGATGGTATTGAGCAGCACCTGGTCAGAGCTTTGCTGAATCCAGAGTCGGACAGCATACTCCTTGGTCCATTTAGCTATCAGTGAGGTGTCTCCAGAGCCCAGGGGAGAAATCGAGCAGAGGAGTCTTTTCCTGCCGCCATCACACAAGATAAGCTGATGTGGCCAGCTGAGCTCAAAATTATGTACCCCCATCTTAAAATGACCTTGTAAAAATAACATTAAGAGGGGAATTAAATTGTTTTAATATCAGGAACTGAGAACATCTCCAATACTAGTCCCAATAAAGACAAACTATTGAAGTCATGATGACAAATACCAACAGAGCTTGAACAAAACAAAACCAGTATTACCTCATATTACTACTACACAACTGACACACATAAGATACTTTTAATAATATATGTCATTACCATATTCATATTGATAAATTCTGTACATATAACTTGTAAGTAAAATTGATTGTGATTCCTGGTTCCCTTTGTATTTGAATCAGGACACATATTCATTCATAACAGCAATGAATACATATTGTTATTTGAAAAGTTATCAGTGACTCCTTTAAGATATCCTTTAGAGTGTTATATGTATGTGAGTGTCACAGTGTTGTCAAGTGTGGTGGAATAAATTAAATTGTTTATCTGTCTGTTGTTGTTATGACTTACACTTCATCATACACATACCCTAGACATACAACGTAGTCATCACACTATTCCAGAATAATTCTGACTGAGATATATATATATGTGGCAGCAAGTAAGGTTATCTATAATACACTACTCTCATTAGATATAGATACCTTCACAGCTGATCTCAGTCAGTACACTAAGTCCCCCTATAAATATTTATAACATCCCACTTCACCACACTAATGTAAATTTTACAGATTTCTTGCTAAGTGGTTATATACAAGGTTGGCAACCTCAACATATGAAAATAGTATTTGCATGAACCACTACTGCAAGAGCTGGTGATTGTTTCTGACTTGTCGTGCGAGAAACCCGGCAGCAGAGCGACCCCAGGCTCCGACGGGAGTAATGATAAGTAATGAGTGATGATTACATCACACGTGCCAAAGGTGTAACATATTATCTTCTGAGATTTAAGTACATTTTTTCATTGTAATTCAGGCAAATCATTATTCACGCACTCCAGACGCAATTTCCTAGTTAACACCCAGCAGGAAATGGGTGAGTTTTCATCATATTCCCTGAGTTACACTGTGTGCTCGGGAATTTAATTCTTCTGAGAGGTTAACATTGGTTGGTGGAGCGCATGACAATTGGCCTGTTAGTTTGCGGCGAACAAATATACTAAGCAGGCATTTGTTGCTTTCTATTTGTCTAAAGTTCGTGTTTACAAGCCTTCTGACGATTTGTGGTTATCACGCCGCTATTGTGAGGGAAAAGCATCCACCGTTACCGCCTACAGTGGAAAAGAGTGTGAAGAAGGTTTCCGTCATCACAGAATTGATGTACCCCAGCTGCAGGACTCGTCTGGTGTTAAGTTTTTTTTATCACAGGCAACAGCAAAACACGGACATTGATAGCGCCCCGATCCAACCTCTGTGATGAAAAATTTAATTTACCTTTCACCTCCATTTAATCCTCATTTTAACTTGTTGAACTAATTGACTATTAAATTTGTTGTTTAATTTAACCCGGAGTCTGTTATCGGCATCATTTATCAGTATTAATATCTTCATCAGCATAATACAAACATTTATTATCAGAATTATGTAAATTTCCCCATCTACATCGTCATCAACTGCAATCGATGAATCTTCAAGGCTAAGATTGCTGCAATTTTTTACATCAAACGTAAGACCAGCGAGGATGGACGTATGAATGGGTGCATCCGGCGTGTATACAAGCAGCGCGCAACAGGAACAATTAGCATTAATACCCTTCCACATTTTCAGAGAGAGACTGGGCACCTATGGGTTTGCCTGGAGCGCAATGAAGTAGATTCTGAACAACAATAACAACAAAAACATCAACAGAAAAGTCATCATTATCATTAATATCTTTATCAAACTCATTATCTTTAAAATCATCGACGTTACTAGTACACACACACACACACACACACATATATATATATATATATATATATATATATATATATATATATATATATATATATATATATATATATATATATATATATATATATATATATATATATATATATATATATATATATATATATATATACCTCGACATATATTTACCTCTAAACAGAACTATTACTTATAAGAGGAATTTCGTTGGATTACACCAACTGGGGGCTTGAACGGGCTAAACCATTACTTAAATCCTTCACAAAAGGCGAAGGACCAGATATAATGCTTTAACAATTGTTCAGCCCAATGCAACAAAGGTCGTGCCTTCTAGAAATAACTTGTGAATGCTCCCTTAATGTAGAAGTGTCATTAATCTTCTATCTACATCTCTGCCTATTTCTTTACCCTGATGAAATAAAGATTTCGTTTGTTCGTTCATTCGATCTACATCTCTGTCTATTTGTTTACCCTGATGAAATAAAGATTTCGTTCGTTCGTTCTGCCAAGAGTAACCTTGGAAGCCATATTAGATACTCTTGAGTTTTGGTCACTGTTGGATCACTAGTGCAAAGCAGGGGAGGCAGTCCGTGACAACCAGTACCATTCCAGGAAAAACTCTACGGAGATACACACGGCCTCAAGCTGACACTGCTGTCTTTGAACATATTCAAGTATATATATATATATATATATATATATATATATATATATATATGTATATATATATATATATATATATATATATATATATATATATATATATATATATATATATATATATATATATATATATATGTATATGTATGTGTGTGTGTGTGATAGGGTGGGCGAGATGATGATGATAATTATATTGTGATATGTTTGATCACTCTCTTTTCACACTCGCACCGACCCGAACAACAATAAAACTCTTGATTCTAGAGGCAGGGGCTGTATTTATTTTTACAACCCATTCAGTGACTAAGCAAACGTTAAACAAATAAACCAACGAACATAACAAAACACCCAGCTAGTTCTCAGTTCCTAATAATCCTGAAAAGCAAACAAAGCACGGGCTAGTTAAAATCATTGTTGAATAACGATACTCTCACCTGTCAAACAGTCCTTCCATGCCACCTGACACCCTCAACTATCACACACGCACACACTCATGCGTGTCGTCCAATGCGACTGGTAAGGTGTTGTGCATGAGGCTGGCAATCTCACCGTGAATCATCGGTTGCTACCAAAACCACTACTGCAAGAGTACACACTCAGCTATCACACACTCATGCATGTCCTCCAATGAGACTAGTATGGTGTTGTGCATGGGGCTGGCAATCTCACCATGTAACACAGATTGCTACCGAAACTACTACTGCAAGAAAACACACTCAGCTATCCCACACATACACACACACTCATGCATGTCGTCCAATGCGACTAGTAAGGTGTTGTGCATGAGGCTGGCAATCTCACCGTGTAACATCGGTTGCTACCAAAACCACTACTGCAAGAGTACACACTCAGCTATCACACACACATACTCATGTATGTCGTCAATGAGACTAGTATGGTGTTGTGCATGAGGCTGGCAATCTCACCATGTATCACAGATTGCTACTGAAACCACTACTGCACGAGCATATGAATACTTCATGCAGAGGCAAACCACACTGGTGGCCCCATGCTCCCTCAGGAGCGAAGAAGAGAAATATATATCTCCAAGTGAGCCCACGTGCTCTCAAACCATTCTACACATAACCATAATTAAATAATAATAACACGGACATAAAATAATATTCTTCAACTACATGTACATCAAATACTCTCAAAAATAAGAGTAAACCACCACCTCGAACTGATCCATCTCAATATTCGTCACTCCCTCTGAACATGTCGTAAGTGACGACTGGTGCGCCTGGTAACAAGCGTGTCGTATATGACCCCTGATGAGATTGGGAACTCATTACACGAAACACATCGTTGCCGTCACCGAAACAACCACAGCAATAGGCTCAAAATGCTTATTGTGGGCCTGTAATGGACACCAACTGCATTGGTGTTTCCATGCTCCGCCGGGAGCAACCAGAGAAACACATGTCTCAACGTGCCTACGCACCAAGGAGTGGCTCTAATCTCCCCAGAAATCTAAATGGCTATTCTCACTTCAAAGTAACCCATAAATATATACAGTAGAATAATCAACAATCGTGACATGCACTTAATTACTCTATTGTCACGTACGGTTTATATTCATTTAATTTCCTACATCTTCTTCCTATTCTTTCACCCGAATTCTCTCTTTTATTATCTCTGTATTTCCTTTTTCCTGTATATTTTTCATCCATTCGTTTTGCGAATATTATTTTCATATAATTCGCAAACTTTACCTGTTTTCCTTTCTCTAAAACTGAGAATCGCACCTGGGTGGTATTGCGTACATGTCAGTCGCGCTGGTCGGATGATAGGCGTGAATTTACAGCATTCGCTAGACATTCGTCTGAGGGTCTCTGGCCTGGGGCGTGAAAATTCACCCGAGGGACATGGAAAGTAGACAGAGAGTCTGCATTTCAGAAACGCATGAGGTTTTTCGTCAGAAAAAAAACCCGGCTTAGCGTGAAAATCCACTCCGCACTGCAGACGGTGGTCTGAGATTTGCAACTCATGCAAGCCCTCGGCCACTGATGGCTGTTACGTCACGCGATAAGCGGACGAAGGTGTTATACGGACAGGGGAGACTATTTCGCTTGGCGAAATAAGATTAGGATCCTGTGTCCGATTTTAAAGATATTGGCCAAGTTTGAAACTTTAATTTCATTCTCGCTCATAGACTCACAGTAGATAGGCTGCTCGTAAACAGAATAGCTGTTAGCGAAGATCTCAGTTTGTTTCGGCAATTTGTCGAACTTCTAGACTTCCAGAAATATTTTCAGCATTTTTATTCTTAAGTTGTGCGACTACCTGTAATTCTGTGGTTGAGGTAATTAATATGATAGATATATAGATTTTGTTAGTGTTAAAGTGTTTAATCGCTTAATTCATTTTAATCTATTTCTTTAGCGCAGAAGAGAAATAAAGTGGTAGGCTATTATATTTTCTAGGGAAGCATTCAGTGGAAAGCAGAATAAAATTAAAATTTCTAGCTTATAACGGCAAGTGTAGCTATTTATGAATTTAATTTAACCGCTAATACTCAGTCGAGTGTATTTTTCTAAACTAACGTATAAACTCTAGAATCGAGCCTCATGAATGGTGACGGAATACGCACGTGTTCCTAATTCATGAGGATTGCTGATTTTTAAATATAACTTACGTCACGGGAAGTTTAAATGATAAGCAAAGCTCTCTGCTTGCAAGTTTAAATGTAAGTTAAAACCAGTACAGATTCTGTTTATTATATTATATGTGTTATTTTTCCTCCACACAGTGAAAGTTTTGGGGTGACCCTAACTTTACCAGCACCTAGTAGTAGTTTCCATACTTGTGAAGAAATAGACAGTCCTTATTTTGAACCACGTGGGTTTCTTAAGTACCACTGGTCTAACAGTGCATATGCAACCCGAGTTAGCCAGAAATACCATATCCCAATAACGGGTTTTCAAAGACTGTAATGATAAATACTGGACCTTGGAGCCAGATCTTAATTTCTTCTAAAAAAACTCTACGAAATCTTTCTGCCTGGTGGCGTGAAATACTTCTAGTATTAACTAACATTTCCCGACTAGATATATATATTTTTTTGTGGACAAATCTGTGGTGTGACTAAAGTGAATCCTATACTGAGGGAAGGCACCGACCTGACATTCATCATTTCTAGAAACCTACGCTATTGACACTGTGCTCTGCTAACTCCCGCGCCTGGAATAATTGTTAGGTGACTTAATCAGACATTTGAACAAATTTGCACACCCAAGTAGTCGTTCCCGGAGACTCCGAGTTAAATACGTCTTTTGGAACTGGGGACTTCTTGGCAGAAGACTGCATTTTTTTGAGTCTGTGTGAAAATCTAAAATCAGTGTGTTCCAAGAGGCAGCGAGCAAAGTCGTGAGTACATGTATGAGAGGCCATGGCGGAATGAATGAGTGTACGCTGGTTTGAGTGATATTTTCACTATTATATCTTTGACACCCTGTTGCTGTCCTATTTTTTTTTCAATCTGCATAATTTGTTGCTAAGGCTAGAGTTCTTGTGTTTTTGTCTTAGGTTAAATCAGATTTTTTTTTTCAAACTCTGTGCATATAATTACGAGATAAAACAAAGAAAACTCTTAGACTCAAACCCTATGTATCTGTGACTCGGGCGCCATCATCTGTTCTCTTAACGGGGCCGGGCTAAACCTAGAGTTAACACTATAACGGGGCTATCATCCTTGCAACATTTCCTTGAATTTTTATGACTATTGTGTATATGTATTTTCCTTGATGTACTTTCTTTGATGTTGTGAGCCGATTTTTCCTGATATTAAAATCGCTCTTGAACTTAATAATCGTGTTTGGTCAGCTCGTTCTAGATATATGTGTATCATTGTTATAGTTTTCCCACGTCGGTGTGTTTACCTGTCGTCACGTGTATGTGCGTGCCTGTGAGTGTTAGAAATATACGTAATATGTATATTGGTGTAGTCTGTCTGACGCTGTAACAACTGTTGTAGAAGATAGGTGAGAGAGAGAAGAATTCTTTTCGCTTTCAGAGACAGCCACTATATCAAAATCTATCATCTCACGTGGTGTGGAAATTCTATTACCTTTCACTAACTCTCACTGAGTCTATCACCTATTCAAACCTATTCAGAAGGGACCAAACCTAGTCTTAATTCTCCTATCGAAAATCTACGACAAATGGTCGCTCGTTACCGGGAATTGAACCCAAAATCCTAAGGCGATACGACAAATGGGTTCTCGTCTGTAGGATTTTTGAACTTAGAATAGGAAGACGAGTACGACAAATGTGGACTCGTCTATCTGGATTTTGTCTGTAAGATTCTTTATTCTGATGTAGAGTAAGAGTGTGATGTCTTGTGACTGTGTATCTTTTAAAAAAATATTACCCCCTAGACTAGCGATCTGTTTACGGGCGTGCTGACCACACAAACTAATAAGTTCTTTTTTTCCACAGCATCTTTGAATATATACATTTTGGTTACAGGTTGATTTTGTCGGGATATATGTTAATTGTTGATTGTAATACTAAATGCTGGTATAGTGGTGAGTGTATAACATTCACTGGGTACTGAGGCAGAACGGCGTTTGAACTAAGTTAAGGAGTGTGTTTCGGACTTTTTGTCCAGATTAATTCCCTCCCTTACCCGATCTGACTTCAGGGGCGAACGTGATAGTGGACTTTATAATTAAGGGAGAATTTTCTCTTTAATTTTTGCAATATTCTTTTGCTTTTCCACTGTAGCAACTTATTTTTCAGTTGTAATCTTAACTACCATTTATTTGGCGTAGTCGTGTTTTGCATTGAGTGCTTTATTGCCGATAATAGCAGCGATAGTTAGATTTTATTTTGGAGGAGGTATCCCAGGGTTATATATATCATCTTTTGATTTTTTTGGTAATTTTTTTCTCGTAAGTGGTAGGAACCAGGTTATTCTTTTTCCTATTTTCTTTCTCCAACAGTCTCAGTCACTGACATAATATGGCCGAGAGGGCAAAGCTTAGACAACTTCTCAGAGACGAAGCGAGAGAGGAGGGACTGGAAGGAGAAGAAGCGAAAGCATTTGTCAGAGACGAACTTGAGATATATGATGCGGAGAGGAAAGCAGCGGAAGCTAAGGAAAAAGCAGCCGCAGATTTACAGCAGAAGAAGATGGATGAGGAAATGGAAATCCGCAGGATGCAGCAGGAGGAAAGAGAGAAGGAGAGACAACATGAGTTGGCTCTTAAAGCTCTAGAACTTCAAAGTCGTGGTGCTGCCTCTACCTCCAGCAATGGAGAGTCTTCTCCTCATTCTTCCTTAACTGATCCTTCTAACACTCAATCCACCCATCTCACTGCTATGTCTTTTCCGCTAGAATCTTTCCCTTGTCCAAATGAGAAGATTGACACTTGGCTAGAAAAATTTGAGAAAATTGCAACTCTGTACGGTTTAGAGAGGTCGCGTTGGAACATTAAGCTTTCCCAGGCTTTGAAAAGTTCTGCGTATGATGTTTACGCCAAACTGGAAAGCAGCCAACAAGACAACTATGATCTGTTGAAGAAAGCGTTACTGGAGCGCTTTGAAATGAACGCTCGCAAATTTTTGCAACTGTTTCGCAACAGCCGGAAAGAGAATTCTGAAACTTTTCAGCAGTTCTCGTCTCGTTTGAAGGGTTATCTGACAAAGTGCCTAGAGCTCTCACAGCTCCCCTCTACCTATGAAGGTCTTGAGGAATTTGTTTTAACAGAACAAATAAAGAACACATTGTCTGCTGATACCCGGAGATTTCTCGCTGAGCAGGGGGCAGAAAAACTTGAAGACATTTTGGAAAAGTCTGAGCGTTATCACAATGCGCTGGCTGAACTACCGGCCACAAAGCGGAAACCGACAGAGGAGCATTTTCGAAAACATAACCTAGAGCAATCTTCTCAGGCTTCTAACCAAAACAACCACAGAGAAACTGGACCTCAAAACCCCCCTCCTGAAAAATCCAAGTTCTACAAGAACAAGTACCCCAACCACCCCAAACAGCCTGATCAACCCGACCGCCCTACATGGCAGCGCAGCCAGAAAGGACAAGGTGGCAAAGGGAGAACCCCTGAGCACGGGACATATGATCAGACCGAGCACACCGAGCCAAAACGCATCGGATGCTTATTGACAGTCTCGCAAGGCGGAATTATTGACAGTGATTCCCAACCTGTTGGGGATAGACCTTCAACGCGAGGTATTGTTATTTTGAACGGTTCTCAAACTTCTTGCTTATTTGACACGGGGCTTTCTTACGATTGCATTGTTGCCAGAAACCTGGTTAAACCCGGTCAAGAGACAGGAAAGACCGTCAAACTTTGTGGAGTTCGTAAGAGTGATGCACCTACAGCGCTTCCCATCGCATTGGTGGAGATACACTCTGACTTTGTCAGAGGTGTGATCAAAGCGGCTGTTATGGATGATCCCATCTACCCAGTCATACTTGGCGGGAGATACGTGTGTATTGGGAAACCGGAAGAGCCGATTGTGGCAGCAGTAACTATAAGAGGGCAAACCAAGAAGGAACGGGAGCCTGCGCCAAATTTGTTACCTATGGAACTTAAAGAAGCGCAATACAAGGACCCTACTTTGGCACCCTGCTTTAGGAAACTGCCCATGGCTAAGGAACCCAAACAGCACGGGGACATTTTTTCTGAGGATGGCGTACTTTATCGGAGAACGGGCAAGCCTGACCAAGGTTACAACCAGCTCCTAGTACCGAAACAGTACAGAAGCCAAATCCTAGAAATGGGGCACTCTCTTCCCTTCAGCGGACATATGGGACAGAACGCCACAAACCAACGTATAACCACTCATTATTGGTGGCCAGGAGTGAATACTGATATTATCAGGTACGTCAAATCCTGTGCCCAGTGCCAACGTGTACCACCCAAGCAACGGACACCCCCAGTCCACATGGGTGAAATGCCAATAATGGGAACACCATTCGAACGGGTTGTGATCGACATTTTAGGGCCTTTCGAAAGGACTAAAAGAAGGAACAGGTTCATCCTGACCTTAGTCGATACATGCACTTTATGGGCAGAAGCTATCCCGCTAACATGCGCAGATGCCAAGCATGTCGCAGAAGCCCTCGTGCAGATTTTCACTCGGTTGGGATTCCCTCAGCAAGTGTTGACGGATAATGGATCTCCATACCGAAACCTGTTGATGGATGAGATCGTTAAGATCTTGAGGACCCAGCACATCCACACTAAGCCATATACTCCGGCCGGAAATGGGCTCGTGGAACGTGCAAATGGAAACCTCACCATGATGCTAAGTAAGCTGGCACAAGTGAAACCTGAAGATTGGGATCTCTGTATTCCTGCAGCATTATTTGGCTACAGAGAATCTCCTCATACTTCCACAGGATTTCCGCCAGCTACACTCTTATTCGGCAGACCCATTAAGGGCCCGCTTGAAGCCTTACTTCAGTCTCTGACAGACGAGAAGGCGGATGAGACAGTTGTCTCAGCAAGCAAATATGTGTCGGTTTTAAAGGAACGGTTGAAACTAGGGTGGGACCTAGCAACGACTAACTTTAAGCGAGCACGCACCAAGCACGCTAACCGACACAGGAAAGTCGCGGAAGAGAGAGAACTGGAAGCAGGAGAGAAAGTTTTGGTGTTGCTCCCTACCGAGAACAACCAACTGAAGATCGGATGGCAAGGGCCGTTTACCGTCCGGAAAAAGATTTCTAAGGCTAACTACCAGATCTCTATTGAAGGAAAGGAGAAGGTTTTCCATTTAAATCTCTTAAAGAGATACTTGGAAAAACCAGTGCCAACCTCCGACCATCTCCTGACGATCGCCAAAACTGACGAAGATGACGATAGTGGCAGGGATATTCCACCGCTATCACAGGAAATCTTTCAAAAATGTCAGAAGCGGCGACGCTCTTTCAAGCGCGCATATGAGACATTCCAGGGGAAGGAAACTTTGAGGAGTGGACTTGAGTAGGAATTGGACAGAGATGGAGGGGGAAGAGGAGAGGGAAGAAGACAGACACCCCGAAGCTACGGTTATAGGAAATTAAACTCCATAACGTAGACATGGAGTGCTTCCATATCTTAAAGGGGGGAGGCTCTGTCACGTAGGGTTTATATTCATTTAATTTCCTACATCTTCTTCCTATTCTTTCACCCGAATTCTCTCTTTTATTATCTCTGTATTTCCTTTTTCCTGTATATTTTTCATCCATTCGTTTTGCGAATATTATTTTCATATAATTCGCAAACTTTACCTGTTTTCCTTTCTCTAAAACTGAGAATCGCACCTGGGTGGTATTGCGTACATGTCAGTCGCGCTGGTCGGATGATAGGCGTGAATTTACAGCATTCGCTAGACATTCGTCTGAGGGTCTCTGGCCTGGGGCGTGAAAATTCACCCGAGGGACATGGAAAGTAGACAGAGAGTCTGCATTTCAGTAAACGCATAAGTTTTTCGTCAGAAAAAAACCCGGCTTAGCGTGAAAATCCACTCCGCACTGCAGACGGTGGTCTGAGATTTGCAACTCATGCAAGCCCTCGGCCACTGATGGCTGTTACGTCACGCGATAAGCGGACGAAGGTGTTATACGGACAGGGGAGACTATTTCGCTTGGCGAAATAAGATTAGGATCCTGTGTCCGATTTTAAAGATATTGGCCAAGTTTGAAACTTTAATTTCATTCTCGCTCATAGACTCACAGTAGATAGGTTGCTCGTAAACAGAATAGCTGTTAGCGAAGATCTCAGTTTGTTTCGGCAATTTGTCGAACTTCTAGACTTCCAGAAATATTTTCAGCATTTTTATTCTTAAGTTGTGCGACTACCTGTAATTCTGTGGTTGAGGTAATTAATATGATAGATATATAGATTTTGTGAGTGTTAAAGTGTTTAATCGCTTAATTCATTTTAATCTATTTCTTTAGCGCAGAAGAGAAATAAAGTGGTAGGCTATTATATTTTCTAGGGAAGCATTCAGTGGAAAGCAGAATAAAATTAAAATTTCTAGCTTATAACGGCAAGTGTAGCTATTTATGAATTTAATTTAACCGCTAATACTCAGTCGAGTGTATTTTTCTAAACTAACGTATAAACTCTAGAATCGAGCCTCATGAATGGTGACGGAATACGCACGTGTTCCTAATTCATGAGGATTGCTGATTTTTAAATATAACTTACGTCACGGGAAGTTTAAATGATAAGCAAAGCTCTCTGCTTGCAAGTTTAAGTGTAAGTTAAAACCAGTACAGATTCTGTTTATTATATTATATGTGTTATTTTTCCTCCACACAGTGAAAGTTTTGGGGTGACCCTAACTTTACCAGCACCTAGTAGTAGTTTCCATACTTGTGAAGAAATAGACAGTCCTTATTTTGAACCACGTGGGTTTCTTAAGTACCACTGGTCTAACAGTGCATATGCAACCCGAGTTAGCCAGAAATACCATATCCCAATAACGGGTTTTCAAAGACTGTAATGATAAATACTGGACCTTGGAGCCAGATCTTAATTTCTTCTAGAAAAACTCTACGAAATCTTTCTGCCTGGTGGCGCGAAATACTTCTAGTATTAACTAACATTTCCCGACTAGATATATATATATTTTTTTGTGGACAAATCTGTGGTGTGACTAAAGTGAATCCTATACTGAGGGAAGGCACCGACCTGACATTCATCATTTCTAGAAACCTACGCTATTGACACTGTGCTCTGCTAACTCCCGCGCCTGGAATAATTGTTAGGTGACTTAATCAGACATTTGAACAAATTTGCACACCCAAGTAGTCGTTCCCGGAGACTCCGAGTTAAATACGTCTTTTGGAACTGGGGACTTCTTGGCAGAAGACTGCATTTTTTTGAGTCTGTGTGAAAATCTAAAATCAGTGTGTTCCAAGAGGCAGCGAGCAAAGTCGTGAGTACATGTATGAGAGGCCATGGCGGAATGAATGAGTGTACGCTGGTTTGAGTGATATTTTCACTATTATATCTTTGACACCCTGTTGCTGTCCTATTTTTTTTTTCAATCTGCATAATTTGTTGCTAAGGCTAGAGTTCTTGTGTTTTTGTCTTAGGTTAAATCAGATTTTTTTTTCAAACTCTGTGCATATAATTACGAGATAAAACAAAGAAAACTCTTAGACTCAAACCCTATGTATCTGTGACTCGGGCGCCATCATCTGTTCTCTTAACGGGGCCGGGCTAAACCTAGAGTTAACACTATAACGGGGCTATCATCCTTGCAACATTTCCTTGAATTTTTATGACTATTGTGTATATGTATTTTCCTTGATGTACTTTCTTTGATGTTGTGAGCCGATTTTTCCTGATATTAAAATCGCTCTTGAACTTAATAATCGTGTTTGGTCAGCTCGTTCTAGATATATGTGTATCATTGTTATAGTTTTCCCACGTCGGTGTGTTTACCTGTCGTCACGTGTATGTGCGTGCCTGTGAGTGATAGAAATATACGTAATATGTATATTGGTGTAGTCTGTCTGACGCTGTAACAACTGTTGTAGAAGATAGGTGAGAGAGAGAAGAATTCTTTTCGCTTTCAGAGACAGCCACTATATCAAAATCTATCATCTCACGTGGTGTGGAAATTCTATTAACTTTCACTAACTCTCACTGAGTCTATCACCTATTCAAACCTATTCAGAAGGGACCAAACCTAGTCTTAATTCTCCTATCGAAAATCTACGACATCTATCAAAAATAAGATAAAATTACTCTTGACTTAACAACTAGAACTAAAGTCATCACCACGTGGCCTCCCGGCTGCCATCTTGATATTTTTGCTACGAGGTTGATATTATCTTAATTCACGTGAAATAGCTTCATACCATATTTGCCTTTCTGATAAATAAAATAATCGCTCTTAAACTTTCACATCTATCTATCTATTTAGACTTAATTCACTAAACATTAAAACAGACTCGTGCTGAATATAATTTCAGATTTATAGAACACGAATGCTAAATTCTACAAAATGCGCTAAGAATTACAGCTCACGTGCTCTGGTCCATCTGCTACCTACACCGGTCACCTCGTCGTTTGCTCTCTCGTCTGGGCTGATACTAGGAAAGGTCGCTGCTGGCTCGCTATTTCTTTATATATACCGCTAAGCCTAAACACTCAACTTAGTCCGCGCTGCGCGGATTAATTTAGCCACTTAAATGACACTCGCGATATTTGCTTTATCAGGCACGAAAACACAGATATGGTACACAATTATCGAATATATCACACGACTACCAAATATAGCACACGACTTTGCACGAAAATTAATTATTAGGCTTTATTATGGCCTAAGTAATATATTTTCTACTTTGTCAGACTTTTTACATCCCAGAGTGCTGCGCGCACATCGAAAATATATGGGCGATAAATCTGCCCAAAAACAGTAAAGGGGCGGGCGTCTCCTTTTCGGCCCCATCATATATATATTTATCTCCACACCGTCGCCAAATCCGCATACGTCCATCAGCAAAGGATATGTTGAATTTTCTCTCGTCTGTGAATAGGACAGCATTCCACTGCAGTCTAGTCCATCTGACGTGTTGCTCTGCCCATTGCAGGCGCTGCTGACGATGTCTGTGAGTCAAGTTTGGCCCAACATAAGGTCGTCTTGCAGTAAGGCCTGTATCTCTGAGTCGTCGTATGACTGTCATTCGAGAGACTTGCCCACGTCTACCCACTATTGCTCTTGCTGTTTGACTTGCCGGGAGAGAACGATTCCTTAGGTGACTCAGCACAATATATATATATATGAATCGGCAGATTTGGCACCACTGGTTTGGGGCAGTTTTGCGTAAGAGAGAAGGATGCGGACACCGCCATCTTGAAGCCCACTCCACCGCGTATAGTTGCAATGGAGTTGTGGACCGGAGCACAGCGTGCTTTTACTGCGAAAGTGTTTTATGAAAACGGCGATAGTTATGAGCTCCCTCAGAGTGATTGCCTGAAGAAATAGGGGATTCATCGCAACGGTCCTATGCCGTCAGCCTATTAAGACGTAGGTAAAGAACTTCGTTGAGACCGGCTCTACATTGAAGAGAAAAAGTGGTAGTGCAAAAACTGTGCGTACACTAGAGAATGTTGATGCTGCGAGAGAGGCCATTGAACCAAGTCCTCGCTGTTCTTCTCAACTCCCGCTGCCTATCTTGGAATCCATAGTGAGATCCTCCTGCATGCAGGCAACCAGGTCAAAGCCAAAGTGTGCAATGTTGGGTTCTCAACATGTTTCACCACATGAGGAATCCCTGGAAGTGTGTGGATGAATTCAAGAGTCAATGAGGGTGTAATTAGCCTCCCAGGCAGAGGTTCACATCCAAATATACATACTATAGCATTGTGCATAGCTGGTGGTCATATAAGGATACTCCAGATAGGCCTTCGTGTATCTGACCACACTTTAGTAGATAATACTTAGCGTTCGATCCAACTTTAGTAGATAATAGGTAGTGTTTATATACACTGACAGAAACTCCAGCAAAAAAAAAAAAAAAAACACCTGATTACATTGTGTAAATATTTTTGTGGTGGGTAGGTTTCTAATTTTTAAATTTTGCCAGGGCAGCGGTCTGATAGGCCTACTCTTTACGATTTCCAACTGCCGAGGGAATAGGGGTAGGAAGTATAATAAACAACGCTTAGATCCAACAGTAACTTGAGCTAAAACGCATTGTCATCTGTTTCATCTTCTTTCAACTTTAAGCCTCCAAAGGAGCATAGGCTTTCAACAAACTTATGCCAAATCTTCCTGTTGCGTGTCATCAGCTCAAAGTCTTTCCTTTCTTCAGTTTTTGCACTTGAGGACAATGAAAAATTATTATCATCAGTCACACGGTACATCAAACGCTGACACTTTATCATCTCTAGTTAATAGGAGTATTAACAACAATATCAACAGCAAAAGTATACAGGGGACACGATATAAGCAGTCAAGTTAGATACAGGCGGGAAGTATAACCAACGATTAGATGCACCAGTAACTTGAGGTAAACAGTATCGTCATCATTAACGTGATATATTTAACACTGACCTCTCTATCATCTCTGATAAATAGCAGAGTTAAAAAAAAAGTAAGTAGTACACGCCTGACTAGGACAAAGAACAAAGAAATGGCTCCATTGCGACCATACATACTTCCCTGAGGACAAACGAGCTAAAACAGTGTCGACTAGAAGGTGACAGCTAATGTAAGTTAATAGCATCTCTAATAATGCAGAGAACTTTCTCTAATACATTATTACCCTTCATCTGTGGCATTATCATCTGAATCAACTTCGTTATCTTCATTGACATAATAGATAACGTTTTAACAAGAAAAAGCTAACAGCATTCAAATATGGACACAGGAGCCATCGGTCGGCTGCTACCCGGAGTCTGTTATCAGCATCATTATCAGTATTAATATCTTCATCAGCATAATATAAACATTTACTATCAGCATTATGTAAATATCCCCATCTACATCGTCATCAACACTGCAGTCGACGAATCATCAAGGTTAAGATTGCTTCAATTTTTACATCAAACGTAAGACCAGCAGGGATAGACGTATGAATGGGTGCATCCGGCGTGTATACAAGCAGCGCGCAACAGGAACAATTACCATTAATATCCTTTCACATTTTCTGAGAGAGGCTGAGCACCTACGGGTTTGCCCGTAGCGCAATGAAGTCGATTCTGAAAAACAATAACAACAAAAACATCAACAGAAAAGTCAGCATTATCTTTAATATCTTTATCAAACTCATTATCTTTAAAATCATCGACGTTACTATATAGTATCATCACTATAACGGTGTGTATTTCCCGGTGTGAATGGTTATAAACCTTCGGTGAGTTAGGGTCTGCTTACCCATGCATGCGAAGACTGGATTCGATACACTGCGCGGAAGAAACCACCTGTTGGTTCAACGGGCATGACGGCGATTACCAGCAACGCGCTGTGGAGCGTAAGGAGCACGGCGAGGCACGTAGAAAGCCCTGGTCATCCACTGCACCTGACGTCATCTCCAGTCGTCTTGACTTGTCTTGCCACTGGATTGAGATGGACCCAGGCGAGAGAGTGAGGTCGACGAATTGCGCAACTCTTCCTCACTTTAATCCAAATCACCGCGCAAGTCACTCTTTCATCCATATTCTTAAATAATTGGATGAACAGAGTGGTCTTCATCACCCGTGATGGACGAACAACCAACCAAGTGTATTTCCCAGGGGCAAAGACAGAACAGTTATACTGCTCCCTCAAATCAACTAATACGAGGTTTTGCTTGGAACTGGCAACCACTTCATGTGAAGCAAGTTATCACATAAACTACTGTCGTGAAATATTCTAATCCACATATATAAATTATCAGGTAAATATAAAGCCTAACAAATAAATTCTAATAAAGAAAAGAGCAATGGTAAAATAACAGTGCTGTCACAAAGAATGTACTCGAAATCCCCCTTTGTTTTATGCTTCGTCTGCAAATTGTAACGTTTCCACGTTAAATATAAGCCACTGCATAAATACAAGCGTTTCCACAACACATTAAAACGGGTATTGCATTTCTAAGAAAAACATTGAGAGGCACACTGCGTAATGACCTAAATTAATCCTAACATTAATTATACTACGTTACCAAAACGAACGAACAGATGGACTCAAATAGAAAGAAGGGAGGGCTGAAAATCAGGAACGCATGCAAAATTAAACACGCGTCTCGCTATTAATGCCACCCCAACAAGCGTAACGCGCTACACAATTACTACTATCACGCGTGTAAGGCCACATGCACTAACTTTTTTTCAGACGGACAGTGATAAAAACACTAACCTTCCCAGAGTTAGGTTTTAAAAAACCTGGAAAACGCTTATTAGAAAAGATAACATTAGATGGGTTTACGTTTGAAAACATTACAGTACCCAGACAGCACATCTTCGAAACAGGAGGTAGAAGAAATTGCATATTTTGAACGCAGCCACTTAGCTCTTTTAAATTTGTATATTTGGGTTCCTTAGGGCTTGATGACAAAGAATATGTTAAGTGTTATGCAAATAGTCTAGGAATTAACAAGTTATAGCCAAAATAAAATGATGGTGCTGTCAGACAACACCCAAAATCAGAATCGCTCAGTGGTAGATTTTTTAAACCACCATTGTACGGGAAATGGGCCACAAGTTACATTTGAACTGATTGGCTGGAATGATATGTAAGGCTAAACACGATTGGTCGGACTATAAATGCTATCCTTGGTTGTTAGGGGAGACGTAGGAAGGTAAAATTTTTTCAAACACTTGTCGAAACGTGGCTCCATTGGCCAGACTCGCTGATATAATCACTTAGGAGCGTTAGTTCGAGACCACTAGTTCAAATAAGCTTGATAAAGCAACAGTGCGTTGAAGCCAGCTCATATTTTTGCTAAATAAAAGCCTGGAACATAAGCAGATGGGAATTTGTGCCAGTATTTGTGCCAGAATTCATTGCTAGTCAACGTATCTGTGTTTATTTCCATGAATTGTGGTAAGCTTGAAACATTCAGTATCTTTTAATGAAAATTGAATGTGAATTGTTAATTTATGCCTGTATATATGTGTAGTTCAGTAGCAAACATGATGTAAAGCCTATAATGCTCCAGCCTGAACAGAAGGTGTCGGAGGAAAGTAAAACGGCATGGAATGGCCAAACAGTACACTGACACCTAGATGATTGACTAGAAAGAAATAATGCTGGAATTGCAGAGGCGTAGTAACCATTAGGGAGGGAAATACTGGTATAAAATATTTCAGATGAAGCTGACAGTTGGCCTAACGCTCTGAACTCAATGTTTGTGATGTATTGTGCTCAGTGTAGAACTAGAGTATCAATTAGTTATGAAGTAGAAGGTACATCCTTCTTGTTTTCAGGGACCGTGGTCTTGATGGTATTGAGCAGCACCTGGTCAGAGCTTTGCTGAATCCAGAGTCGGACAGCATACTCCTTGGTCCATTTAGCTATCAGTGAGGGGTCTCCAGAGCCCAGGGGAGAAATCGAGCAGAGGAGTCTTTTCCTGCCGCCATCACGCAAGATAAGCTGATGTGGCCAGCTGAGCTCAACATTATGTACCCCCATCTTAAAATGACCTTGTAAAATAACATTAAGAGGGGAATTTAATTGTTTTAATATCAGGAACTGAGAACATCTCCAATACTAGTTCCAATAAAGACAAACTATTGAAGTCATGATGACAAATACCAACAGAGCTTGAACAAAACAAAACCAGTATTACCTCATATTACTACTACACAACTGACACACATAGGATACTTTTAATAACATATGTCACTACAAGATTCATATTAATAAATTCTGTACATATAACTTGTAATTAAAATTGATTGTGATTCCTGGTTCCCTTTGTATTTGAATCAGGACACATATTCATTCATGACAGCAATGAATACATATTGTTATTTGAAAAGTTATCAGTGACTCCTTTAAGATATCCTTGTAGAGTGTTTTATGTATGTGAGTGTCACAGTGTTGTCAAGTGTAGTGGAATAAATTAAATTGTTTATCTGTCTGTTGTTGTTTTGACTTACACTTCATCATACACATACCCTAGACATATAACGTAGTCATCACACTATTCCAGAATAATTCTGACTGAGGTATATATATATGTGGCAGCAAGTAAGGTTATATATAATACACTACTCTTATTAGATATATATATATACCTTCACAGCTGATCTCAGTCAGTACACTAAGTCCCCTATAAATATTTATAACATCCCACTTCACCACATATATTGGGGTCTCGCTCTTGGGATTTTGAATCTTTACCTATTAAAAATATTGGGGGTAATTCACTTCAGGGAATATAAGAATTAAAAGGTATCCTTGGGTGGAATTAAATAAGGTTGAGCTCTCGGTGCCTGTGTTGTCCATTAGATATATATTTAGAGATTGAATTGTTGGTTAGACATTGTATAAATTTACCTGATAGACAATGGCGGACCTGGCCAAATTTCGATCTGCTGCTGTTCAGACTGCAAAAGAGTTAGGATTAGATGGGCAAGTTATGGTTGCCTATGTCACTACGGAATGTGACAAATTTATTGAACGCGAAGAAAGAAGGTTTGAAGCCGAAAGAAAGTTAGAGGCTGAAAAAAGAAATTAAGAGGTTGCAGATTGAGGCTGAGGCTAAGAAATTGGAAGCAGAAGAAAGAAGATTGACTGCAGAAAGAGAAGACAAGAAATTAGCTGCAGAAAGGGAAGCAGAAGAAAGAAAATTAGCTGCAGAAAGGGAAGCAGAAGAAAGAAAATTAGCTGCAGAAAGGGAAGCAGAAGATAAAAGATTACAAAGGGAACATGAGTTACGACTAAGGGAGTTTGAGTTTCAAGGCCATGCTCCTGAAAATGGTGCCAGTCCCTTTGCCTCTGATGCCACTGCTAGCCAAGGAGCCTCAACCTCAGCTATGAATTTTCATTTAGATCATTTTGTTGAGAAAGACGATGATATAGAGAGCTATCTAAATAGGTATGAACTATTAGCTACCACATATGGGTTAGAGAGAGAAAGGTGGAGCTTAAAGTTATCTCAGGGACTTCGTGGGGCAGCTTATGAAGTTTTTGCAAAAATGAGCAGAGGTGATCAGGAAAATTATGACATGCTAAAGCAGGCTCTTTTGTTAAGATATGAAAAGAATGCAGAATTTTATAGGAAAAAATTTAGGAATGCTAAACTACTGTCAGGTGAAACCTATCACCAGTTTTCTGCACGAATAGAGACATACTTGGAGAAATGGACTTCTCTGGGGAAAACCCAAGATCTTAAGGAAATGGTCCTTATAGAGCAATTAAGAGAGTCCATGGCTCCAGACCTGAGAAAGTTTCTCATGGAACAAGGTGCAGAGAGGCTGGGTGAGTTGCTAAATGTTGCTGAAAGGTATCAAGCAGCTCAAGCAGAGGTAACAGGTAATAAAAAGAAACAAGTGGATAACTTTAGGGCACCACAGAACTTTAATAAATTTGATCCTAGGGATCAAAACAAAGGTAAGCACCAGTTTGATAGGCCACGGTATGAAAATAAAAATAAATTCCCACAATTCGATGAAAGGAAATATGATGAAAGAAAATCTTTCAACCAAGGAAAAAGGTGGTGTAAGAATTGTCAGATGGACAATCATGACACTGACCGTTGCAGAAGGAAACCTGTGTATATGGCAACCCTTCAGGTCAGGTCGACCTCAAGACAGGAGGAGGATATTATGTTGGATACCACTCCAGAAGAGATGAGGAAGGCACAGGCTGGGGATAAAACACTCAAGCCTTGTTTCAGAAAATTGTCAACTTGTCATACAACTCCAGGCAAGGGAGATTTTTACATGAAAAACAAGTTGATGTATAGGAAGACTGGAGCTAGATCCAAAGGTCAGGGACAGCTGGTACTTCCTAAAAGATATAGGGCAGACTTAATAAGGAGCCTACATGTGAAACCAGATGGGGACCATGAGAAGATAGGTACCATCATTCAAAAGGTGGCTCACAATTATTATTGGCCCAAAGCAAGATGGGACATTGAGAATTTTGTAGAAAGGTGTAGCATAGCACATGAGGGAACACCCACAAGTGGGAACATGGATCAGGACCTGGACACGCCACGGGGCAAAATTAGGCCTGATAATAAAAAGAAAAATAGATTTGATAAAGTGGACCAAATGGAATGGGAAGCCCCTTTTCACGGACAAGCTTCACTTAACTGTTTTACAATGGCCACTATGCGGAGAGTGCAAAAAGATGTCTTACCCCAGGATAAGCCGAAAATCCCTCAATCGGACTTAAACAAACTGGAGGAAGAGGATGTAGAGAGGAAATCTCTCATCAAGAATTTTAAGTGGGGAGACAGCCCCAAGAAAAGAATTGGTAGCGGTCGTTTTGTGCATGAAAATTCTGGGAAGAAAAATCATCACTATAGAGCTTCGAGTGGAAGAGACCATACCGGTGCATGGACAAATAGGTCCACACAATTAAAGGTCCATATGTAGCTTTGTTAAGAACGTGGACTGATGAAAAGGCAGAGGAAAACATTACATCTTCATACCAATATGTGAATGAGCTGACCACTCGTTTAAAAACTGGCTGGAAACTTGCCAATGAAAATTTGAAACAAGCCAGGAAGAAACATGCTGCCTATTATAACAGGAAGGCGAAAGACAGAAATTTGGCTGTGGGAGAGAAGGTACTGCTTCTTCTCCCCGGGAGTCAGAATAAGTTACAAATTGGATGGCAGGGTCCATATACAGTTCTAGAGAAGGTGTCTAGAACAAATTATAAGATAGATAAGAAGGGGAAAGAAAAAATCTATCATGTGAATCTCCTGAAGAAATATTTGGAAAGAGAACATCAGGAAGAGACACACTTGTTGACCTTGTCCATCGCCATGGAGATGAAAAAGGAACCACTTTCATCATTTGAATATCCATTACACCCCTGTGAGACAGCAGCACAGGTGAAAATCAGTACACATTTAACGAAAACTCAGAAAGAGAGAGTGCAACAGGTTCTAAATAATCATGCAGAGGTGTGTTAACAGACCGACCAGGGCATACAAACCTATTGGAATATGATATGAAACTGATAGACCCCACACCTGTCTGTATGAAACCATATTCGATTCCGTTTGCTAAGGAGAAAGCTTTGAAGGAAGAGATAGACTATCTATTGAAGGAAGGAATTATTTCGCACAGTGAATCTTCGTATAGTTCCGGTGTTGTACTCTTAAGGAAGCCCTCTGGAGAACATAGACTCTGTATAGATTACAGGAGACTGAATGCTATTACAGAAGGACAGGTGGATCCATTGCCGGATACAAATCAGCTGTTTGCCAGACTAAATAAAGCTAAATATTTCTCAAAAGTGGATCTGAGTAAAGGATACTATCAGATTCCAGTAAAGCCTGAGGTTAGACCATACCTAGCTTTTAGTACCTCAGAAGGACACTATGAGTTTAATAGATTGCCATTTGGATTGAAGAATGCGCCTAGTGTCTTCTCTAGAATGATGAGAAAATTGTTGGATGTAAACATTTCGGAGGAACGTAATGAATCCCTGAGTTGCCTCTTTGATTGAGGATATTCCGAATGTTTCATACAGGATAATAAGAAGATTATGGGATCCACTACGAAAACTCTGCTATCACCAGGTATATGTTATCTCCTCATAACGTACATTTTGAGGGAAATATAATGTTCTCTGGACATGTCATTGCGCAGACTCAGAGAAGAGAAATGGTGAATACGGGTTGCGAAGCAGCATTAAGACAAGCACTCACACTTGCGGCTGTTCAGTAACATAACCGAAATATATTATTGGTTGTAGAAGTCTGAGGCAGATTTCATGAGTAGTGCCTACTCTGAATGGACCCAACTACATAAAACCATGATAGCACCACAGCAGAGTAAAGTCAAGTTGACTTACATTTATCTATGTGTATATAGAATAAAGGACTGACATGGGATGTCTGTTTTAAGAGGGGAGGTGTCGTGAAATATTCTAATCCACATATATAAATTATCAGGTAAATATAAAGCCTAACAAATAAATTCTAATAAAGAAAAGAGCAATGGTAAAATAACAGTGCTGTCACAAAGAATGTACTCGAAATCCCCCTTTGTTTTATGCTTCGTCTGCAAATTGTAACGTTTCCACGTTAAATATAAGCCACTGCATAAATACAAGCGTTTCCACAACACATTAAAACGGGTATTGCATTTCTAAGAAAAACATTGAGAGGCACACTGCGTAATGACCTAAATTAATCCTAACATTAATTATACTACGTTACCAAAACGAACGAACAGATGGACTCAAATAGAAAGAAGGGAGGGCTGAAAATCAGGAACGCATGCAAAATTAAACACGCGTCTCGCTATTAATGCCACCCCAACAAGCGTAACGCGCTACACAATTACTACTATCACGCGTGTAAGGCCACATGCACTAACTTTTTTTCAGACGGACAGTGATAAAAACACTAACCTTCCCAGAGTTAGGTTTTAAAAAACCTGGAAAAACGCTTATTAGAAAAGATAACATTAGATGGGTTTACGTTTGAAAACATTACAGTACCCAGACAGCACATCTTCGAAACAGGAGGTAGAAGAAATTGCATATTTTGAACGCAGCCACTTAGCTCTTTTAAATTTGTATATTTGGGTTCCTTAGGGCTTGATGACAAAGAATATGTTAAGTGTTATGCAAATAGTCTAGGAATTAACAAGTTATAGCCAAAATAAAATGATGGTGCTGTCAGACAACACCCAAAATCAGAATCGCTCAGTGGTAGATTTTTTTAAACCACCATTGTACGGGAAATGGGCCACAAGTTACATTTGAACTGATTGGCTGGAATGATATGTAAGGCTAAACACGATTGGTCGGACTATAAATGCTATCCTTGGTTGTTAGGGGAGACGTAGGAAGGTAAAATTTTTTCAAACACTTGTCGAAACGTGGCTCCATTGGCCAGACTCGCTGATATAATCACTTAGGAGCGTTAGTTCGAGACCACTAGTTCAAATAAGCTTGATAAAGCAACAGTGCGTTGAAGCCAGCTCATATTTTTGCTAAATAAAAGCCTGGAACATAAGCAGATGGGAATTTGTGCCAGTATTTGTGCCAGAATTCATTGCTAGTCAACGTATCTGTGTTTATTTCCATGAATTGTGGTAAGCTTGAAACATTCAGTATCTTTTAATGAAAATTGAATGTGAATTGTTAATTTATGCCTGTATATATGTGTAGTTCAGTAGCAAACATGATGTAAAGCCTATAATGCTCCAGCCTGAACAGAAGGTGTCGGAGGAAAGTAAAACGGCATGGAATGGCCAAACAGTACACTGACACCTAGATGATTGACTAGAAAGAAATAATGCTGGAATTGCAGAGGCGTAGTAACCATTAGGGAGGGAAATACTGGTATAAAATATTTCAGATGAAGCTGACAGTTGGCCTAACGCTCTGAACTCAATGTTTGTGATGTATTGTGCTCAGTGTAGAACTAGAGTATCAATTAGTTATGAAGTAGAAGGTACATCCTTCTTGTTTTCAGGGACCGTGGTCTGATGGTATTGAGCAGCACCTGGTCAGAGCTTTGCTGAATCCAGAGTCGGACAGCATACTCCTTGGTCCATTTAGCTATCAGTGAGGGGTCTCCAGAGCCCAGGGGAGAAATCGAGCAGAGGAGTCTTTTCCTGCCGCCATCACGCAAGATAAGCTGATGTGGCCAGCTGAGCTCAACATTATGTACCCCCATCTTAAAATGACCTTGTAAAAATAACATTAAGAGGGGAATTTAATTGTTTTAATATCAGGAACTGAGAACATCTCCAATACTAGTTCCAATAAAGACAAACTATTGAAGTCATGATGACAAATACCAACAGAGCTTGAACAAAACAAAACCAGTATTACCTCATATTACTACTACACAACTGACACACATAGGATACTTTTAATAACATATGTCACTACAAGATTCATATTAATAAATTCTGTACATATAACTTGTAATTAAAATTGATTGTGATTCCTGGTTCCCTTTGTATTTGAATCAGGACACATATTCATTCATGACAGCAATGAATACATATTGTTATTTGAAAAGTTATCAGTGACTCCTTTAAGATATCCTTGTAGAGTGTTTTATGTATGTGAGTGTCACAGTGTTGTCAAGTGTAGTGGAATAAATTAAATTGTTTATCTGTCTGTTGTTGTTTTGACTTACACTTCATCATACACATACCCTAGACATATAACGTAGTCATCACACTATTCCAGAATAATTCTGACTGAGGTATATATATATGTGGCAGCAAGTAAGGTTATATATAATACACTACTCTTATTAGATATATATATACCTTCACAGCTGATCTCAGTCAGTACACTAAGTCCCCTATAAATATTTATAACATCCCACTTCACCACATATATTGGGGTCTCGCTCTTGGGATTTTGAATCTTTACCTATTAAAAA
Source organism: Oreohelix idahoensis (assembly GCA_024509875.1). NCBI lineage: Eukaryota > Metazoa > Mollusca > Gastropoda > Stylommatophora > Oreohelicidae > Oreohelix > Oreohelix idahoensis. Next base: position 80,725 of record JAMPIV010008731.1, read on the forward strand.
TATTGGGGGTAATTCACTTCAGGGAATATAAGAATTAAAAGGTATCCTTGGGTGGAATTAAATAAGGTTGAGCTCTCGGTGCCTGTGTTGTCCATTAGATATATATTTAGAGATTGAATTGTTGGTTAGACATTGTATAAATTTACCTGATAGACAATGGCGGACCTGGCCAAATTTCGATCTGCTGCTGTTCAGACTGCAAAAGAGTTAGGATTAGATGGGCAAGTTATGGTTGCCTATGTCACTACGGAATGTGACAAATTTATTGAACGCGAAGAAAGAAGGTTTGAAGCCGAAAGAAAGTTAGAGGCTGAAAAAGAAATTAAGAGGTTGCAGATTGAGGCTGAGGCTAAGAAATTGGAAGCAGAAGAAAGAAGATTGACTGCAGAAAGAGAAGACAAGAAATTAGCTGCAGAAAGGGAAGACAAGAAATTAGCTGCAGAAAGGGAAGCAGAAGATAAAAGATTACAAAGGGAACATGAGTTACGACTAAGGGAGTTTGAGTTTCAAGGCCATGCTCCTGAAAATGGTGCCAGTCCCTTTGCCTCTGATGCCACTGCTAGCCAAGGAGCCTCAACCTCAGCTATGAATTTCCATTTAGATCATTTTGTTGAGAAAGACGATGATATAGAGAGCTATCTAAATAGGTATGAACTATTAGCTACCACGTATGGGTTAGAGAGAGAAAGGTGGAGCTTAAAGTTATCTCAGGGACTTCGTGGGGCAGCTTATGAAGTTTTTGCAAAAATGAGCAGAGGTGATCAGGAAAATTATGACATGCTAAAGCAGGCTCTTTTGTTAAGATATGAAAAGAATGCAGAATTTTATAGGAAAAAATTTAGGAATGCTAAACTACTGTCAGGTGAAACCTATCACCAGTTTTCTGCACGAATAGAGACATACTTGGAGAAATGGACTTCTCTGGGGAAAACCCAAGATCTTAAGGAAATGGTCCTTATAGAGCAATTAAGAGAGTCCATGGCTCCAGACCTGAGAAAGTTTCTCATGGAACAAGGTGCAGAGAGGCTGGGTGAGTTGCTAATGTTGCTGAAAGGTATCAAGCAGCTCAAGCAGAGGTAACAGGTAATAAAAAGAAACAAGTGGATAACTTTAGGGCACCACAGAACTTTAATAAATTTGATCCTAGGGATCAAAACAAAGGTAATCACCAGTTTGATAGGCCACGGTATGAAAATAAAAATAAATTCCCACAATTCGATGAAAGGAAATATGATGAAAGAAAATCTTTCAACCAAGGAAAAAGGTGGTGTAAGAATTGTCAGATGGACAATCATGACACTGACCGTTGCAGAAGGAAACCTGTGTATATGGCAACCCTTCAGGTCAGGTCGACCTCAAGACAGGAGGAGGATATTATGTTGGATACCACTCCAGAAGAGATGAGGAAGGCACAGGCTGGGGATAAAACACTCAAGCCTTGTTTCAGAAAATTGTCAACTTGTCATACAACTCCAGGCAAGGGAGATTTTTACATGAAAAACAAGTTGATGTATAGGAAGACTGGAGCTAGATCCAAAGGTCAGGGACAGCTGGTACTTCCTAAAAGATATAGGGCAGACTTAATAAGGAGCCTACATGTGAAACCAGATGGGGACCATGAGAAGATAGGTACCATCATTCAAAAGGTGGCTCACAATTATTATTGGCCTAAAGCAAGATGGGACATTGAGAATTTTGTAGAAAGGTGTAGCATAGCACATGAGGGAACACCCACAAGTGGGAACATGGATCAGGACCTGGACACGCCACGGGGCAAAATTAGGCCTGATAATAAAAAGAAAAATAGATTTGATAAAGTGGACCAAATGGAATGGGAAGCCCCTTTTCACGGACAAGCTTCACTTAACTGTTTTACAATGGCCACTATGCGGAGAGTGCAAAAAGATGTCTTACCCCAGGATAAGCCGAAAATCCCTCAATCGGACTTAAACAAACTGGAGGAAGAGGATGTAGAGAGGAAATCTCTCATCAAGAATTTTAAGTGGGGAGACAGCCCCCAAGAAAAGAATTGGTAGCGGTCGTTTTGTGCATGAAAATTCTGGGAAGAAAAATCATCACTATAGAGCTTCGAGTGGAAGAGACCATACCGGTGCATGGACAAATAGGTCCACACAATTAAAGGTCCATATGTAGCTTTGTTAAGAACGTGGACTGATGAAAAGGCAGAGGAAAACATTACATCTTCATACCAATATGTGAATGAGCTGACCACTCGTTTAAAAACTGGCTGGAAACTTGCCAATGAAAATTTGAAACAAGCCAGGAAGAAACATGCTGCCTATTATAACAGGAAGGCGAAAGACAGAAATTTGGCTGTGGGAGAGAAGGTACTGCTTCTTCTCCCCGGGAGTCAGAATAAGTTACAAATTGGATGGCAGGGTCCATATACAGTTCTAGAGAAGGTGTCTAGAACAAATTATAAGATAGATAAGAAGGGGAAAGAAAAAAATCTATCATGTGAATCTCCTGAAGAAATATTTGGAAAGAGAACATCAGGAGAGAGACACACTTGTTGACCTTGTCCATCGCCATGGAGATGAAAAAGGAACCACTTTCATCATTTGAATATCCATTACACCCCTGTGAGACAGCAGCACAGGTGAAAATCAGTACACATTTAACGAAAACTCAGAAAGAGAGAGTGCAACAGGTTCTAAATAATCATGCAGAGGTGTTAACAGACCGACCAGGGCATACAAACCTATTGGAATATGATATGAAACTGATAGACCCCACACCTGTCTGTATGAAACCATATTCGATTCCGTTTGCTAAGGAGAAAGCTTTGAAGGAAGAGATAGACTATCTATTGAAGGAAGGAATTATTTCGCACAGTGAATCTTCGTATAGTTCCGGTGTTGTACTCTTAAGGAAGCCCTCTGGAGAACATAGACTCTGTATAGATTACAGGAGACTGAATGCTATTACAGAAGGACAGGTGGATCCATTGCCGGATACAAATCAGCTGTTTGCCAGACTAAATAAAGCTAAATATTTCTCAAAAGTGGATCTGAGTAAAGGATACTATCAGATTCCAGTAAAGCCTGAGGTTAGACCATACCTAGCTTTTAGTACCTCAGAAGGACACTATGAGTTTAATAGATTGCCATTTGGATTGAAGAATGCGCCTAGTGTCTTCTCTAGAATGATGAGAAAATTGTTGGATGTAAACATTTCGGAGGAACGTAATGAATCCCTGAGTTGCCTCTTTGATTGAGGATATTCCGAATGTTTCATACAGGATAATAAGAAGATTATGGGATCCACTACGAAAACTCTGCTATCACCAGGTATATGTTATCTCCTCATAACGTACATTTTGAGGGAAATATAATGTTCTCTGGACATGTCATTGCGCAGACTCAGAGAAGAGAAATGGTGAATACGGGTTGCGAAGCAGCATTAAGACAAGCACTCACACTTGCGGCTGTTCAGTAACATAACCGAAATATATTATTGGTTGTAGAAGTCTGAGGCAGATTTCATGAGTAGTGCCTACTCTGAATGGACCCAACTACATAAAACCATGATAGCACCACAGCAGAGTAAAGTCAAGTTGACTTACATTTATCTATGTGTATATAGAATAAAGGACTGACATGGGATGTCTGTTTTAAGAGGGGAGGTGTCGTGAAATATTCTAATCCACATATATAAATTATCAGGTAAATATAAAGCCTAACAAATAAATTCTAATAAAGAAAAGAGCAATGGTAAAATAACAGTGCTGTCACAAAGAATGTACTCGAAATCCCCCTTTGTTTTATGCTTCGTCTGCAAATTGTAACGTTTCCACGTTAAATATAAGCCACTGCATAAATACAAGCGTTTCCACAACACATTAAAACGGGTATTGCATTTCTAAGAAAAACATTGAGAGGCACACTGCGTAATGACCTAAATTAATCCTAACATTAATTATACTACGTTACCAAAACGAACGAACAGATGGACTCAAATAGAAAGAAGGGAGGGCTGAAAATCAGGAACGCATGCAAAATTAAACACGCGTCTCGCTATTAATGCCACCCCAACAAGCGTAACGCGATACACAATTACTACTATCACGCGTGTAAGGCCACATGCACTAACTTTTTTTCAGACGGACAGTGATAAAAACACTAACCTTCCCAGAGTTAGGTTTTAAAAAACCTGGAAAACGCTTATTAGAAAAGATAACATTAGATGGGTTTACGTTTGAAAACATTACAGTACCCAGACAGCACATCTTCGAAACAGGAGGTAGAAGAAATTGCATATTTTGAACGCAGCCACTTAGCTCTTTTAAATTTGTATATTTGGGTTCCTTAGGGCTTGATGACAAAGAATATGTTAAGTGTTATGCAAATAGTCTAGGAATTAACAAGTTATAGCCAAAATAAAATGATGGTGCTGTCAGACAACACCCAAAATCAGAATCGCTCAGTGGTAGATTTTTTAAACCACCATTGTACGGGAAATGGGCCACAAGTTACATTTGAACTGATTGGCTGGAATGATATGTAAGGCTAAACACGATTGGTCGGACTATAAATGCTATCCTTGGTTGTTAGGGGAGACGTAGGAAGGTAAAATTTTTTCAAACACTTGTCGAAACGTGGCTCCATTGGCCAGACTCGCTGATATAATCACTTAGGAGCGTTAGTTCGAGACCACTAGTTCAAATAAGCTTGATAAAGCAACAGTGCGTTGAAGCCAGCTCATATTTTTGCTAAATAAAAGCCTGGAACATAAGCAGATGGGAATTTGTGCCAGTATTTGTGCCAGAATTCATTGCTAGTCAACGTATCTGTGTTTATTTCCATGAATTGTGGTAAGCTTGAAACATTCAGTATCTTTTAATGAAAATTGAATGTGAATTGTTAATTTATGCCTGTATATATGTGTAGTTCAGTAGCAAACATGATGTAAAGCCTATAATGCTCCAGCCTGAACAGAAGGTGTCGGAGGAAAGTAAAACGGCATGGAATGGCCAAACAGTACACTGACACCTAGATGATTGACTAGAAAGAAATAATGCTGGAATTGCAGAGGCGTAGTAACCATTAGGGAGGGAAATACTGGTATAAAATATTTCAGATGAAGCTGACAGTTGGCCTAACGCTCTGAACTCAATGTTTGTGATGTATTGTGCTCAGTGTAGAACTAGAGTATCAATTAGTTATGAAGTAGAAGGTACATCCTTCTTGTTTTCAGGGACCGTGGTCTTGATGGTATTGAGCAGCACCTGGTCAGAGCTTTGCTGAATCCAGAGTCGGACAGCATACTCCTTGGTCCATTTAGCTATCAGTGAGGGGTCTCCAGAGCCCAGGGGAGAAATCGAGCAGAGGAGTCTTTTCCTGCCGCCATCACGCAAGATAAGCTGATGTGGCCAGCTGAGCTCAACATTATGTACCCCCATCTTAAAATGACCTTGTAAAAATAACATTAAGAGGGGAATTTAATTGTTTTAATATCAGGAACTGAGAACATCTCCAATACTAGTTCCAATAAAGACAACTATTGAAGTCATGATGACAAATACCAACAGAGCTTGAACAAAACAAAACCAGTATTACCTCATATTACTACTACACAACTGACACACATAGGATACTTTTAATAACATATGTCACTACAAGATTCATATTAATAAATTCTGTACATATAACTTGTAATTAAAATTGATTGTGATTCCTGGTTCCCTTTGTATTTGAATCAGGACACATATTCATTCATGACAGCAATGAATACATATTGTTATTTGAAAAGTTATCAGTGACTCCTTTAAGATATCCTTGTAGAGTGTTTTATGTATGTGAGTGTCACAGTGTTGTCAAGTGTAGTGGAATAAATTAAATTGTTTATCTGTCTGTTGTTGTTTTGACTTACACTTCATCATACACATACCCTAGACATATAACGTAGTCATCACACTATTCCAGAATAATTCTGACTGAGGTATATATATATGTGGCAGCAAGTAAGGTTATATATAATACACTACTCTTATTAGATATATATATACCTTCACAGCTGATCTCAGTCAGTACACTAAGTCCCCTATAAATATTTATAACATCCCACTTCACCACAACTACACCAGCAAGAACCTGTAACAGCTTTGTGCCGGCTTCCTGTTGGACCAGCTATTGTGGTGGCTCCATGCTGTGTAAGGAGCGATACGGAATATGATGATGATGATGATGATTACTGTCACTCACAGCGTCATCGTGATTATCAAAAACATCATTAACATTTGCACTATAAATATTATTATCAACATCAGGATTATCAAAAACATCATTAACATTTGCAATATAAATATTATTATCAACATCGTGATTATCAAAAACATCATTAACATTTGCACTATAAATATTATTATCAACATCAGGATTATCAATAACAACATTAACATTTGCACTATAAATATTATTATCAGCATCATCATAGTATCACAAACATCATTACCATTTGCACTATAAATATTATCAGCATCATCATAGTATCAAAAACACCATTTGCACTATAAATATTATTATCAGCATCATGATTATCAAAAATATTACTAACATTTGCACTATAAATATTATTATCAGCATCATCATAGTATCACAAACATCATTAACATTTGCACTATAAATATTATTTTCAGCATCATGAATATCAAAAACATCATTAACATTTGCACTATAAATATTATTACCAGCCTCATCAGTTTTAAATCAAAATTAGCATCATTAATAACAATCTTAACGGCATTAAATAACTTTTTCTTCTCCACTTGACATGTCAGAAGAGAAATATCACAGACCTCCACAATCCTCAAATACCACCGCTGAACTAACTACCACCGCCGCTACAATTACAACATCAACCATCCCAACCACCACCATCGACTACCTCCATCACGTTTTCATTAAGAAATACTTCTATGATAACCGCGACATCCTGGCCGACAAAGAGAGTATCCCAGGTTCCGGCCACGATATATTAAGAGCAGACCTATAAAAACACAGGATCAAAGACAAGTGGGTGATAAGAAACTTATTTTCTCCACCCCGGTTTCCCGACTCCTACCCCTCTAGCCTCAATATTTTTGTGTGAACTTTGTAGACAGGAAATGACCATAAATTACCATTTCTGACCTTGTTTGACCTCCCAGGCCGTACGGTGTTTATAACGTCGTGAGAAGCGTGACTTGCCCGGCTAATACGTGGCACCGATCCTCCCAATTTTATTAAGTTATTTTCCATCACGTGACTCCATGAAAATTACAACCACCGTCAAATGTATTAACCTGTCTGGACTTTTATATTAATAATATATTTTCTTAAAGTACTATAGCCTAGCTGGCTAAGATGATCATGTCTCTGCACAAAATTCCTTTTCATTGTGTTGTTTATCAGTTCTCTCTCCTGTTGGTCCCTTTCCATGCCACGATGTCAAACTATTCAGTATCTTCTCTCATTCTTTATCTCTGTTTTCCTTCAACCTTTCCCATTATCACAATGTATTCCAGCTTACCTCTTCTCAAACATGCCTGAAGAAAGCGGATTGCTTCCTTTTATTATGGACTTTTTTCTTCCCTTTTTTTTGCGTGCTGGCCCTTTCAGAACATCGGCAAAGTTCATTTTAACCGTCCATGATATTACTAACATTCGTTAGTAAAAACATCACCTCTAGTATCCACGAATTTTTCAGCTTGTCTACTAACTGTCTATAACTCACTTCCATACGTTATGATTGGCTCTATTGTTGTTTAACTAGGACTACTGAGTTTCTTGCTCCCTAGTATTATCTACACTGTTGATCTAGACTTTTCCTGTGGCTTTTCTGTCATTCCAAAACGTGTTGAGTTTAAGTCATGATCACCAGTTTCTCCAGTTTGCGTGGCATTTAAAGGATAATTACATCTGTCACAGACAGGTTCAGTTAAACATTTGATTACTGTAGCATTGTTGTCATGTGGTGAATGACAACTAAAAGAAAGGCAAAGGCATCCTAATTGGACTGTCAATTTAGTGCAGTGCAGAAGTGGTAGGACAGACCGGCTTACAGGGTTTGAGGGTTGAGTGACATACAACATCCAAGATTACAGGTTACTAAGAGACTTCAATCTTGGTTTTTCACCTCCACGTTTGTTTTAGTTGTAGCCGCCCACTCTCCCTATTTTTCCTGGTCAGACAGATAGAGAGGACAAATAAAAAATTGAGAAAACTGTGTGTCTGGTATCTATCATTTGCATTGATTTATTAAAAGGTCCGACAGTTCAAATCAAAAGGTAGAAAACTTAAACATTTATCATGTTATCTATAAATGCAAGTAATGAATGGGGGAAAAACTAAGCCTTGTAGCATCACACATGAAAAACACAAATTGGTTTAATAACAGAAAATTAAAAAAAAATTGAACAAACAGTACACATGGTTACGACATTGGACAGGACAACACTCGACTTGTCCTGTCTAATTCAAAAGACATTGGAAGAACGTGCCGCCCATCAACACAGAGTTTGGTCGGAGAGTGTAGACTGGCAAAATTTTACGTGAGAGGAGCGACCTCCAGTGGCTGTCTAAATGAGAAGTGACCCGCATGAAGTCGGGAATATACATCTAAATGCCAAGAAAAACGCGTTTTTGACAGACAGGTCAACAGGAAAATGAGAGGATACTTATCATAAATGTCCCTAGCTGGAAGTCATATAAAGATGATTCCAGATATGCCTCCATGCATATGAAGAACTCTCTTTTTTGCTTCCATTAACAAAGATTTGTTGCCACGTATTGTTTCCATTTTATGGAATGCTGTATTTGCCTCTAAAATGTAACTTTCATATGATGTTATTAGCTTGCCAGTTACTTGAATCTTTGACTTGTTTCAATACTCTTCCATTTACTTTGCTATATCTTTCTGGTGAAGTCCTCTTCTTTGAGATGACTATTAATTTCGCTTTTTAGTTTTTTACTTTCTGGCTCATGGTATCAATCATTTCATGTCGCTTCTTCTCTCTTGTTGCTATTACGACTGCATCATTAGCGTATTTCAATTTGTTTATATTATTACTCCATAATAGAAGGGAGAGGTGAAGGCAAACGTGCAATGGGAAGACAGCGCTATAAGTGGGAAGATAACATCAAGAGATGGACAGGAAAGAGTCTTTCAGAGTGCACCACCAAGACAAGAGACAGAAGACGTTGGAGATCCATTACAGCCAACCTTAGTTGTGGAGATGGCAGCTGATGATGATGATATTATTACTACCACCTGAGGTTCTTGGCGTGCATTTTATGGATCTCGTTACATTTTCATTGTACGGAATTCACATACCAGGTGACAGCACACATCTTCACCTAAGCACCCTGTTTTACCCAATGAAGTGATCCTAAATGCTTGCCAGTTCGTTGTGCTGCTATTTATTCCCAGCGCACGTTCTTTATTACAAGTAAGTCACTCGCCAAAACATGGTGGCACTAATTCTCCTGTGGTCATTTATCTACATGCACTGGTTATGAAGTGACGAAGCAACCCGTCAAATTGGCATGATGAGAAGTAGGATAAAATCTAATGGGCTGAAATGTTACTAATTAAATAACAGCTGCTTGATCACTACATGTTTTGTAAACGTACGATTATTATTTTTTTTTAAATTCTTGCCTTAGTACGTTTAAACAAACTAAATAAATAAATAAAAATTCACAATAAACTTTCTATTACTCTGTCTCAGAATCATTATTTAATGGAGTATCGACATGAGCGACTAAATCGGCATAATTACTGCAAACATTTATTCATTTTATGTTGAATTTTTCTCTCTGTTTGATTGATTGATTGATTTATTTTTAATTTGCGCACTGGCCATTTCAGCAAACGTATAGATGTAAATGTATAGTACACTTTTATTACATGTATGTAATAAATCAATAGCACATATTACATATTCCCTCATCCTCATCATCATTTCCTTCGCACTCCTTATGGGGATTGGAGCGACCACCGCAGTTGGTCTTCTTGCAGAAAGCCTGCACCAAGCATTCACATGCACTTGCAGCAGTGTTTCTGTTGCAGTTTGTTTTTCATCGTCACAAAATGACTGTGCTCTTCATTTTATCGCGTCCTATCTGTCTTTTTCTCCATATTGTGCCTGTCATTTATTTCTTCCTTCCCCGTATTTTCTATCAGTATTTGAACGCATGACTCATGTTTAATATAATTTTGCTTGATCTACCATGGGTAGCGATAACGTTACCAAACCCAGCTGGGAGCAGACAGATAAATCTGCGTTACCTATGTTTAAATAAACAAATGCGCAGATTTCTCTGGCATGCCAAGCTGGGCGCCCTCGTACTGACAATCCGGAGATAAACTGCAAAAGTAACTTCTGTGTGACAGCATATTAGGTCACATTACCGCGGGTGGACGCATGATTGTTAGCATTTATAATAACAAATTAAACTGAAGGGTTTGTTATGAATTACAGACATTGGTCATCTAAAAAGCGATAGTGTTAATACCTTATATGAGAGAAGTTTGAAATTGCTGCTTGTCGTGAGACGGAAGGAGGGAGAAGATATATATTTAAATCAAATTTTCAAATCTGCTTGGTCTTGATAAAATATATGTAGCGTGAGGTTTTTATTGGCTCTAAGATCAGTATAGTAATGACAATACAGAAATAGAATTTCTGCAGGAAAATGGTGAAGTCCCAGTGTATGAGAGAACTACTGGTATCACAAATTAGTTACGGCTGTTAATGATCTGATCTCGAAAAATTAGTAGAGTGAATACAGTCATAAAATGCCACCCCACTGTGTAACTAACTGTGATATTAAAACAAGGAAACAGATGTCACTTAACAATTATAAACTTGACAAGTCGTTCAAATACAGTTTCCTTATTTATTAAGTATATACACTATCTACTCTTGTGCTGAAGGGTGGATGTTGGAAGATGTAATGCAATGGATTTGTACGTTTACATATGATTTACATATATACATATATATATTTATATATATATATATATATATATATATATATATATATATATATTATATATATATATATATATATATATATATATATATATATATATATATATATATATATATATATATATATATATATATAACAAGTCTTCCAATTATAGGAACAAAATTATAGATATCAGCTGTGCGGTTAATTAATTATAGAAAATTTATCAGCTGTGCTGTTAATCTTGTCTCTCACAACGCTAAATCACTTTTTCTTCCTTGACCGTTAATTGCTCACACTTGCCGACGGAAATGGTACTAATGTATACTCATCTCTTAAAACAGTTCTGTTGTCCTTAGTTTGATGCACACAACACCCGCTGATGATCGTTCCTTTAGCCCACCCAAGACTGAGGGGGACTAAGGATGTAGCTCCGGTACAATCACTGTGCTCCTGCGAAGTTCCAGGTAGCTGGATTGACTCGAACATACGACCTCAGGTTGGATGACACGAATAAAACCTGTAACAAGGAAAAATAGGGGCTAATTTCTGTCATCAAGCCCATCTATTTCTAGTGTAAATGAGATGAGCGTGTCTCAGGTGTCTGCATGTAGGATGAATGACATCACGGCTCAGTATGATTTAGCAATAGCGAGACAAGACAGGTGTCTACTTGCAAAACGTTCTTTCTAATAATTCAATACATGAATACATCCAATAATTTGTACACCGTATGATACAACCGTTTCCTTCCACCTATAATATACCAGGCCATCTCTGATAAGTGCTATACTGGCTGGTAAAATATATCCTAACAAAACTGCTGTAGTTATATGAGTCCTAACAAGGACTGTTAGGTTATATTTCGCGTTGGTTTTCTTCTTCAACAATCATACCAGGAAATACAATCATTATACATAATTCCCCAAGATATAATCAGTATACCTGATACATTCATAGTAAAACAAATTCTAAAGTTATATTAAATATATACAGGTGTAGGCTATTGTTGCGCACATATTTGTGACGCACATTAGGTAATTTTTTTGTGCTTAAGGGAAAGTCATTATTGAGTTACTTCCCTTGAAAGTTGTGCCATCTCTTCGATCAAACTCCGCGGATAAATCCATTTTACTGCGATTTATTCGTTGTTTGGGTAATAATAGATTGTTCTTGCTTCAGAATATCTATGGCCTGAATTTATGTGTATTGTTTGTCTGAGTAGGACGAGTCTGTCTTATATCTGTATATCTTTACATATCTAAGTCGAACTATATGTTCTGTTGTCTCTAGAGAGGTCAAAGGCTATTCGGCGGATGTGTCGCTAGAGTGTGGTGTGATTTGGCTTCGTCCTGATAGGGACTGTGTGTTTTCCTATGTCGGCCTGTCGCCGGGAAAAAGTGATCTCAGTATTTGTGGGGAAAGTGATAGTCGTCTAAACCTATCGTGTATGCTTTACCCCAGTGTTTATTCATATTGCCAAGGAATGGCAGTTTCATATTTCCTCTCCCAAGGTAATCAAAGACACTCTTATGAACTCTCGATCGAAGCCACCATTTTCGATAGTTACGATTTGAATGTCTAAGAGAATATATTTGACTCGATGAAAACGACTTCGATTCCTAGCAGCACTATATTCTGTAGAATGCAGTCAATTGTTCATGATCAAATCTACAGAGCAATGCAATGTTTTATGAATGACTAACTTTAGGACAGATTCATTATCTGCATCCAAACGTGAGTGACAGTTCACGAGTGAAGCCATCTTGGAACCAAAACATGTAGCGACTTTCAAGAAGAGAAAGGGGATGCCCGTATTATCGCTTGTTTAGTCCAGAGATCACTGCTACACATGAGAACCCGTTATTAGCGGTTCAATATTATTATATGAAAAAAATATGTGCTGAACATTATGTGGGAGAATCGTCGCTAAACGAGATTAGGTTTAGAAGCCATCTGAAATATTGTTTATAAGCTGACGTGCTCAGTCAGTGAAGTCAGATGATTTATATGTATGGGCGATGCTGAGGGCTTGGCTACTGACAGTCCATTATAATATTAATCTACATGAGTGCCCATGTAACATAACATTGCAAGACCATTTATCCACTGTACTATGATGTATTATGCCAACCTGTGATTTGTCACTATCTGTGCTGTCGAGTGTGTACGTCCAATTAAACTTTAGAAAAGGTACACAGTCGTTGGTGTCGATGACTTCCAGTCATACATGAGTGTGAGAAAAGAACATTTGTCAACAACACGAACCCTTATCATCATTCGCACATTGTACACTCAATCCATGTCTACACACCACTGCGTAGGTCAAGTTGACATTCCATACACTACAGTGGAGCAAACAACACCATAGAGATCTTATCAACTGATGATGATGATGATGTCTGCTTCCATCCACTTATATCTATCTTTTGGTGGATATCATTAACGGGAATAAAAATCCAACATTATCAACCTTATCAACTGGTGGACCAGCTTTCTGGGTTTGACCTCGCAGAAGTTCAGAAGTCAACAGATTACCGATACCAGACCGTTTCCTGTGGCTGATACGACACACTTGCAGTATTGGTTTGCTCTTTGTCAACACTTCGTCACGTGACCTGTCAAGTGAATGCAGTATGTAGGCCAGCGTTGTTGACAGTTTTACATTAGACATTACAGAGTTTCACAGAACAGTTGGATCAATTCTTGTCAATGTTAACAGGAAGACAGTATTTGTGTACTAAGAAGTCCTATTTTCATCGATGGATCTTCTTGTTTTCCATATATGAACTTTAATATTTAAGGCCAGAATGTTTAATTGAATAAAGTGGCAGTTTGTTTATGTTCATAAAAATAACTTTGCCATTACTGTAAAACTGAGCCTATTTTGCAACACATACTATCATACACATAATTTATATATATTTATGTTTACATGTTATTTGTTTGTATAGTATGTTAGTTTCTATGTCAGCGGGTTGTGTTTAAGGTTGGGCGGCGTCCTCACAACAGAATATCCCACGTCATAGAGGGTCCGTTGTGGGCGTTTTCTATAGGTGCAATTTTCTTGATTGAAAATTTGCTGCGACAACTGTTGCTTTTGTGTTAGCTGTGAAGACTGTAATTATTGTTATTTTTGTAATATTTCTTTGTTCTTTAGTTTTGTTTTGAGTTGTTTGTAATTTGTTGGTCTACTCTTTTCTATCTTTCAGTTCTATTCACAATTTGTATTCATATATTGTGACGTCATTGGTGTTGTTATTCTTTGCAGATTCAGTGATTATTTTCATTGATTTCCCTATTTGATTTATTTTGATTTCTGCAAACGTTCTTGTATTGTCAGTCCTATTTGTACTTTATGTATTCTGTTGGTTGACATATGTTTTATATAGGTATATTTCATAAGACACAATTGCCTGTGCACTGCACTTGGATTATGGTATAAACCAGTACCTGATTATTATTACTATTATACAAGACCTTATTAAAGGCTTGTGACCCACAGATATTGGGATAGTATACTGATTAATCAAGTCATTGAGAACTTGTGGTATTATTATTATTTCAGGTGATTAGTATTATTGTTAGACACCATGTCTACATTAGAATACTTCATTATACAAGGGAAAGCCCTTGATAAAACTGGTCAACAATTAGAACAATGGGCAGTTGCTCAATATGACAAAGCATTAGCTGCAGAAGAGAGAAGAGCTATGGCAGAAGAGAAAAGATTAGCTGCAGAAGAAAGAAAAGCTATGGCGGAAGAGAAAAGATTAGAAAGAGAAGCTGAGGCTGCTGCTGAACAAAAGAAATTACAGATGCAGGTGGAGGAAAGGAGATTTGAAGCTGAACAAAAAAAATTAGAAAGAGAAGCTGCTGCGGAACAAAAAAGATTAGACAGTGAAGCTGAACAAAAAAGATTAGACAGGGAAGCTGAACAAAAAAAATTAGAAAGAGAAGCTGCGGCTGAACAAAAAAGATTAGACAGTGAAGCTGAACAAAAAAGATTAGACAGGGAAGCTGAACAAAAAAGATTAGACAGGGAGGCTGAACAAAAAAGATTAGATGCTGAAGAGAAAAAAGCAATAAGAGAACATGAATTTGAGTTGGAGAAATTGAGATTGACAAGTATGAGTAATGTTAATCAGGCATCTAGTGGTAATGGTAAACCTTCTACTTACAAGGTTAAGGTTCCACCGTTCAATCAGTCCAGTGACGATATTACATTCTGGCTGGATAGATTTGAACGTTCTTGTCGTACACATAATGTGGATAAATCACAATACGCTAATCAATTATCAGAAAACTTGAAAGGTGAATCTTTGACTAGATTATGCCTTGTAGGAGAAGCAGATAAGGATAATTATGATGTCATTAGGGCGGCTTTGATAAAAAAATATCAGCTAAGTGAGGAAGGCTATCGCCTTTTATTTAAGACGATGGTACCTGAGACGGGTGTAGAATTCTCAGAATTCACTGCAAAGGCACGTCTCACAGTTGATCGTTGGATTGAGCTTTCCAAAACAGAAAAAACGTATGAAGGACTTATGGATTTGTTGCTCAGAGATAAGATTATGTCATGTGTGAACAAACCTTTCCTTGAATTTATACATGAGCGTAAACCCAAATCTCTAAAAGAAATGGAAGAATATTGTTCCCAATATGTCACTGCACACCCCGACGTGACTTTTGGCAACACTAAGATTAAGGAGAGTATGCCAGTTGCTTCAGCAACACCATACAATCCCAATTATTCACACAGATTTCAGGGACCTCAAAACAGATTTGATAAAAAAGGTAACCATAATAGTTATCAAAACCAAGGTAACCAATCATTTCAGGGTTCTTCTTCAAAGAACTGGAGACGACCTGATAGCTCTCGACACAGGGGTGGTCATAATTATAGGAATTTCCGTAGAGGAAGTAATTATAGAAACTATCAGGGTTATCCGTCTTGGAGTCAACAAGATCATAATTACAGAGATACTCATTATAATGAATATGATAATGGTAACCAAGGGAACTATGACTCAAACCCAAATAGGGGTTACAATAGAGGTAACAATAACTACAGAGGTGATAATAACCGAGGTAGATCTCAAAACAAAAGACATAAACCACATTTTCAGGCAAACTCTGTACAACAAGAGTCCCATGAAGCCTATAAACAGAGTAAAGATAATAATGATGCTAGTAATATGGCATGTGCCGCTTTTGATTTTGGGAGAGCATCTCAGTGCCCCCAATGCAAAACGTTATTTGAGCCAACCACAGTGTCTACTTTAAGCTGTGGCCATCCTCTTCCTGCTCTTCCGGCATCAGTCGCGCATGATGGAAGAGGGTCTCTTGTCTTACATAAGGGTTTAGTGAATAACAATCCAGTCTCTGTGCTATTTGATTCTGGATGCACCACAATTGGTGTTAGGCAGTCACTCGTAGATCCTTCCCGTGCCACTGGACAAGTAGTCAAATGTGTAACATTTGGCGGCACATTAGAGAAATACTCTACTGCTATCATTAGGATTGCTACTCCTTTCTTTACGGGAGATGTACACGCATGTCTTCTTCCGAATCCGATCGCTGACCTCATCATCGGTCGCATTCATGGAGTCAAGGAATGCACTCCGCAACAAATTTCCACGTGGGAAAGGCAAAACATGCAGATTGCTAACGCTGTAGTCACTAGAGCTCAGGCTCTTAATGTGCCTCAAACTTCATCTATTGAAGATAATGAAGTGCATAACCAAGATAATCCCTTGGTAATTTCTCGTGACTCGTTTATAAAACAGCAAGAAGATGATCCCACTCTGAAGAAATTCTTCATTCTTGCAACTAAAGGTGATCCGAATAAGGACACAAGTCGTAAATCGTGGATTACAAAGAAGAATGGCGTACTTGTACGTATGGTTCAAGACTCCATTACGTCAAGTCATTCTCAAATCCTGGTTCCCAAGAATTTGAGAGTTAAAATTTTGCAGCACGCTCACGACTCTCAGTGTGCTGGACACATGGGTTTTTCCCGTACTAAGTCAAGAGTCCTTGCGGCTTTCTTTTGGCCATTGGTAAACAAGGACATACGTATTTATTGTCGATCTTGTAAAGTATGTCAGGAAGTTAAATCCAAAGGTCCACGGCATGCTGCACCCATTCAGGCGGCGGACATTCCTATTCGGCCGTTTCAAAAAATGGCCATAGACATTATTGGTCCATTTAAGATCAAGTCTGCCAGAGGACATCAGTTTATCTTGACGTGTGTTGATATGTGCACACGTTGGCCAGAGGCTATTCCTCTGAAGAGCATTACTACTGCTGATATTGCAGATGCTCTTTGGCTTATATTTTCTCGTCTGGGGTTCCCCGGAGAGATATTGTCAGACCATGGCACCCAACTAATATCAGATACCATGTCTCAAGTAATGTCTACCCTGCAGATAGATAGATCTTTAAGTAGTATCTACCATCCAATGTCTAATGGTATGGTCGAACGCCTTAATAGAACACTTAAAAACTTACTGGGGAAGATAACTGAGGATCATCCTCAAGACTGGGACAGAGTTTTACCTGCGGCCCTCTTCGCTTACAGAGAGGTACCCAATGAACATACGGGATTTTCTCCCTTTGAACTCGTCTTTGGCGCGCGTCCGCGTGGCCCTATGTCGTTGCTTCACGATCTCATAACATCTGACAATATTGACGATGACACAAAGTCATCCTACGAATATGTCATCGCGTTGAGACAAAAAATTATCGAAGCATGCAAATTAGCAACTTCTTCTTCTGAATTTGCGAAACAGAAGGCAAGGCAATTTGCCAATAAGAAGAGATGCTTACGACAACTTTGTCCTGGTGACAAAGCATTTGTATTACTACCTTGTAGGGAAAACAGATTACTTATTTCTTGGAAAGGTCCGTACGATATAATATCGAAAATTTCCGATGTCGACTATATTGTCGATATTGATGGGAAGCATAAAACCTTCCACATCAATATGCTTACTGAATTCCATGAACGTCCGGATTATTTGCAACCCATTTTCCAAGCAACGGACAATTCTCCAGTACAACATGGTCATTACTCATCACTGTCCGTGATACAGGATGAGGAAACAAGTTTTTCAGATGTAAATCTTCCTCTTCCAATGATCCCACTTCATTCCAGTGAATCATGGAAGAACGTTACTGTCTCTCCTGATTTGTCTCTAGGAGAACAGCGACAAGTTTCAACTATGTTGCAAACATTTCAGGATGTACTCACTGACATCCCTGGACAAACGAATGTCATTCAACATGACATTGTTCTAACTGACCATACTCCTATTAGGGTTAGACCTTATCCTATACCTATACATTTTCAAGCACAGGTCGAGAAAGAGTTGGATGAGATGATAGATTTGAAAATAATCGAACCATCCACCTCTGCATATTCTTCGCCGATGGTTATTGTGCGTAAAAAAGACAATAACATACGTCTTTGCGTTGACTATCGAAAATTGAATCAAGTAACGAAGTTCGATGCCGAACCTATGCCTTTACTGGAAGAGCTACTTACTCGACTCTCCAAATCTCATTTTTTCACTAAACTTGATTTGTCTAAAGGATATTGGCAAGTTCCTTTATCTGAACGCGCCAAACCTCTCACGGCTTTTTCAACACCTAGAGGTTTGTTCCAATGGAATTTTATGCCTTTCGGTCTTATGAACGCACCAGCTACGTTCGTACGCATGATGCGCCGAATCCTATCTTATCGGTCAGATGTCATTGCATATCTAGACGACATCTGTCTTTTCAGCGATACTTGGGAAGATCACTATTCAGGGTTAGATGAATTGCTGTCTACTTTGCGTGAGCACAACCTGACAGCGAAACCCTCTAAAGCCTATATTGGTTTTAGCGAAATTTCTTTCCTAGGCCACCGAGTTGGTCATGGTTTCCTAAAGACAGAGGACCATAATACTAGTAAGATACTTAACATCTCAATCCCTAAGACTAAAAAACAGGTGAGAAGTCTGTTAGGTCTTATTCAATTTTATGGCAGATTCATTCAGAATCTATCCTCTATCATGGCACCTCTCTCAACACTTCTAAAGAAAGGTTCGCCTAATGTGGTCCACTGGTCTCAGGAATGCCAATGCTCTCTGGATAAGATTAAAACATTGTTTTCAACACCACCTATTTTAGTGCTACCCACTAAAGATAAGACATTCGTTCTTCGTAGTGACGCTTCATCCACTGGGATTGGAGCGGCACTAATGCAAGAGTACTCTGGAACTCTGCATCCTGTAATGTATATTTCCAGAAAACTTAATGCGGCAGAAAGGAATTATTCGGTTTTAGACCGTGAGCTATTAGCTATGGTTTGGTCGATCCTCAAACTACAGAGATTCCTTCTAGGCGCACATTTCATAGTAGAAACCGACCAAAAAGCTCTTACTGCTATACAGAGTAAGAATTTGAAGAGCTCGAGGTCTACTCGATATGCAATTGCTCTTCAACCTTTTCATTTCTCTGTGCGAGCTATTCGTGGATCAGATAATGTGATGGCAGACATTCTGTCAAGATGCCCACATGATTCCACATAACTATTAGGGCTTAGACTTCTTGATATGTCTAGTTCTATAGTAGTTCCTTTTCTATATCATGATAGATACACATTTGTAATTTAATAATATAATGATTGTATCACTACATAGCGGTTCATGGATGTTTATTCACCGCTGTGCTTTGATGATTTTTTCTTCATAAATCATAAATTTAAGATATCTAATACGAAATGATGATATGAATTTTTTAGGCATTGTGTAATTGCCAGAATTGTATTATACTTTGATGACACCTTCCTGGAAAAATATACTTGTAGAGAAATAATTTCTCTCAGTTTATGAGACACATTCTCACCAGTCGCTCCATAAGTCGACTTAGCCTCATATTAGGCGTTATAGGTATTCCTGATATTTTCATCTGCGCATTATTCATGCGTTGTGAGCCTATTGTACGTTGCTCCTAGATGTATTTCAAAAAAAAAAAAAAATGTTCCATTTTTTTTTTCCCGGGAGGTGTGGTAAGACTGTTACGTGCAGTCTTTGATATCTTACAATATTATACATAGGTAATTTTTTTGTGCTTAAGGGAAAGTCATTATTGAGTTACTTCCCTTGAAAGTTGTGCCATCTCTTCGATCAAACTCCGCGGATAAATCCATTTTACTGCGATTTATTCGTTGTTTGGGTAATAATAGATTGTTCTTGCTTCAGAATATCTATGGCCTGAATTTATGTGTATTGTTTGTCTGAGTAGGACGAGTCTGTCTTATATCTGTATATCTTTACATATCTAAGTCGAACTATATGTTCTGTTGTCTCTAGAGAGGTCAAAGGCTATTCGGCGGATGTGTCGCTAGAGTGTGGTGTGATTTGGCTTCGTCCTGATAGGGACTGTGTGTTTTCCTATGTCGGCCTGTCGCCGGGAAAAAGTGATCTCAGTATTTGTGGGGAAAGTGATAGTCGTCTAAACCTATCGTGTATGCTTTACCCCAGTGTTTATTCATATTGCCAAGGAATGGCAGTTTCATATTTCCTCTACCAAGGTAATCAAAGACACTCTTATGAACTCTCGATCGAAGCCACCATTTTCGATAGTTACGATTTGAATGTCTAAGAGAATATATTTGACTCGATGAAAACGACTTCGATTCCTAGCAGCACTATATTCTGTAGAATGCAGTCAATTGTTCATGATCAAATCTACAGAGCAATGCAATGTTTTATGAATGACTAACTTTAGGACAGATTCATTATCTGCATCCAAACGTGAGTGACAGTTCACGAGTGAAGCCATCTTGGAACCAAAACATGTAGCGACTTTCAAGAAGAGAAAGGGGATGCCCGTATTATCGCTTGTTTAGTCCAGAGATCACTGCTACACATGAGAACCCGTTATTAGCGGTTCAATATTATTATATGAAAAAAATATGTGCTGAACATTATGTGGGAGAATCGTCGCTAAACGAGATTAGGTTTAGAAGCCATCTGAAATATTGTTTATAAGCTGACGTGCTCAGTCAGTGAAGTCAGATGATTTATATGTATGGGCGATGCTGAGGGCTTGGCTACTGACAGTCCATTATAATATTAATCTACATGAGTGCCCATGTAACATAACATTGCAAGACCATTTATCCACTGTACTATGATGTATTATGCCAACCTGTGATTTGTCACTATCTGTGCTGTCGAGTGTGTACGTCCAATTAAACTTTAGAAAAGGTACACAGTCGTTGGTGTCGATGACTTCCAGTCATACATGAGTGTGAGAAAAGAACATTTGTCAACAACACGAACCCTTATCATCATTCGCACATTGTACACTCAATCCATGTCTACACACCACTGCGTAGGTCAAGTTGACATTCCATACACTACAGTGGAGCAAACAACACCATAGAGATCTTATCAACTGATGATGATGATGATGTCTGCTTCCATCCACTTATATCTATCTTTTGGTGGATATCATTAACGGGAATAAAAATCCAACATTATCAACCTTATCAAGAAGTTAGTGTCCCTGCAAGAGTCTATTTGTCAGAGATTCTCCTCATGCATTTTGTTATTAATTCGGACTCCAGGTAATGCCAGACCCTTCTTTTTAATGATCTCTATGTGGTTAGACCGAGATGGAGTCGTGTTTCGAACATCGTTGGTCGTTGATATACCATTGAAGATGACAGGTTTCCCAACAGAGCTTAGGTCTACATGTAACAACCTTAGTAATGTGGAACTGTAGGGAAACTCTAGGAAATTACTGATATTCATATTGTGAATTAACTTTGGCTTGTCATTAGCCTTCTGCTGAGTGAGTGAGCAAAACTCAGGAAGGTAGCCATCTTGCTTTCTTGTCATCACTATGGATCACTGTCATGAGAACAGTCTATCAAACTTATTATCGGACAGTGATGTGGAGATCTCACTAATATGAAAACCCCTACCGTGGTTTAACTTTATTACATAAATATTTGATATATGTCGCTGGAGAACTTAGCCAAGGAAAAGGTTCGGCCAGTGAACTCTTTATATGTTTACACACCCACACCCACTGATGCGTTCAGTCAGTTAGGGGATGTGGCAATAGTCTGCCAGAACATTGAATGATTCCTTATATCTTCCATCATATTTGAATGCTGCATGAAATACGATCTACTGTTCAAATGCCTAATGATGTATACGTCAACATGTTCTTATGACTATGTTCCGTGCTGTCCTGATGTGTGCGTCCCTATTAAACGGTGTGAAATGCCCGCTGTAGTTCAAGTCGTTATTGCCTTACATATGAGTGTGATATTATCAAGTGGTCGTTTACACAGAACCAGTACACCATTCGCGTTACTTGACACTCCCACTCAATGTCAACATGACAGGTTGATTTAATGGTGCAGAAGTAATCTAAAGAAGACCTGCTTCAGCGGTGACCAGTACACGACTCTACACATAACAGACACGCATTATATCACACGTTATCAGTGGATATTCACCGTTTATCAGTGGTAGGCCAGATCCTTGGGCTTATTGTAACCATACCATTCCTGACGCCGTATACAAAAGGTAAACACTGATGTGCAACTATGCAGTCGATGTCAGCACGACCTGTCCTATCGAGCGAAGGCAGTAATTAGGCCAGCGTTGTGTAGTCATTCTTTCACAGGTCAGCGCTTTGTGACATGTTGTGGTACAGACTTTATTTATGTCAAGTAGACATTGCTACACAAGTGAAAAGTTCACCATATTAATAGGAAATGCAGTAATATTGAGAAGTTAATATATTTCATCGGTGGATCTTCTGTATACTCATTGTTGAACTTTGTAGTTAATTAGTTCAAGAGTTTAAGAACTGGTTAAAAGTGGCAGTTAGTTTAATTAAAAAGCTATGCCATTTATACTGTGCATACTTTACAACACATGCCAGCCACAACACATCTAATTAATTAATGTATGCATTTATGCTATTGATATTTACATGTTATTTGTGTATATGTATATTTGTTTATATGTCCGTGGGCGGTTGGTGAGGTGACTAGAACAAGAAATACCGAGTTACATTGGTCTTGTACTAGTGTTCCATAGGGAGCAATTTTCTTAATTGAAAATTTGCTAGCGACAACCTGTTGCTATTTCTGTTAGTTGTTAAGACGCGTTTTTCTTCGTTGTTTTTGTTAATAATTTTGTGTTCCTTAGTTTTGTTTGATCTGTTTGTATTTGTAGATCTCCCCTTTTCTGTCAATTTATTTCTATACACCATTTATATTTATACACTGTGGCGTTATTTGTCTTGTTGATTCCATTGCAGTTGTCATCACAGATTCTGTGATTATTTACTTACTTCAGTTCCTTATATTTAATTTAATTTGATTTCTGCAATTGTTTTCATATTGTCTTTATGATTGTTCTTTGTAAATGTCTTTGGTTGACATAAGATATATGAGGTATTTTTGAGTACACGTATATGAGAGTACAGGCCAGTACTTTGTTATTATTATTACTGTACAAGGAAGTATACAAGACCTGTTTAAGGCTTGTCTCCCACATTGATTGGGATAGGAAGATATTATTTTCCACAGGTACTCAAGTGATCATTTGTTTCATTATAAACAAGATAACCATATAAGGTCTTTGACTAAGACTAAGAGAGTGAAATAAAATTAAGTGAGTATACAAGTCTATAGTACAGACTTGTCTCCCATTAAAGTGGCATAAGGTAATTTGTTTACTTTTTCATGTTACTGATTTCATAAGACAGGATGGATAATTTAGATTACTTTATCCAGCAAGGGTTAACCCTTGGTAAGTCTGGTAAAGAATTGGAAGAATATTCATCTGCTCAATTTGCCATTGCATTAAAATCAGAAGAGAAAAAACAAAAAGATGAGAATAAATGGAAAGCAGAAATTGAACAAAAGAAGATAGATGCTGAGAATTTCAGATTGCAGATGCA
The DNA here is from genome assembly GCA_024509875.1 of Oreohelix idahoensis. Classification (NCBI taxonomy): domain Eukaryota; kingdom Metazoa; phylum Mollusca; class Gastropoda; order Stylommatophora; family Oreohelicidae; genus Oreohelix; species Oreohelix idahoensis. The sequence goes on from JAMPIV010008731.1 coordinate 104,685, forward strand.
AGCTGAGGAGAAAAAAGCTGCTGCTGAGGAGAGAAAACTTCTAATAGAAGAAAAAAAATTAGAAGCTGCTGCTGAGGAGAGAAAACTTCTAATAGAAGAAAAAAATTAGAAGCTGCTGCTGAGGAGAGAAAACTTCAAGCTGCTGCTGAGGAGAGAAAAGAAATAAGAGAACATGAACATCAGAAAGAACTTTTAGCATTTGAGTTGGAAAAAATTAAATTGACAAATATGAGTGATGCGTGATGCCATATGATGATGGATGGTATCCGCATGTCTGGTTTTGTGTAGTGTGCAGATGTGTTCAGTCAAAACAATGTTCATACAAAAATAACAGGGCAATCCACATAGGACGTCAGTAAACTCACGACGTATAAAGTCAATGATTCTTGAAACAGCCGTTGACGTTTTTCTTCATTATTTATTGTGGACGCCACAGTGACAAAATGGTTACGCGAATATGTAGACACATCAAACAGTCATTATCACAGCAACATTCAATACAGCAATAGACGGTAGACAGCATTACAATGATGAGTCAGATGCATGTTATATTTCATAGTGCTGTAAATGTAGTCAGGTGAAAAACTCCATCCTTTTCTATAACAGCCAGGAGATAACCAGATATATGAGATCAGTTCACTCTCCTTAGTCTGACTTCAGCAAGACAGACACGTCTGCCGAAGTATAAATAATGTCCTCAAAAATATCCTCTAGATAATAAAGGTGTTTCAAACCTAGTTCATTTAACAAAGTAGCAAGTAATGGTCCTTGGTACATGCATCAACCGATGCAGTACAATGCAGCGACATGTGAGCTAGGAAAACATCTCGTGACGACGACTTTCGAAGACAGGCGATGAACCAGAAATCGTTCACGACCAAAAAATCGATAGAGTTAATGAAAATGTTAATTTACCTTGCCTTCCGGAAATACACAGAAATATTATGCCTCCCGGCATGTGCAAATACACTAGAGGTATTATCTCGAATAAACGAAATATCCATAAGAGGACTCTCACATTCCTGACAGAACAAAAAAATAGCGGAGATCCCCTCTTCAACGAGGCATCTCTTTCGCCATTCCAAATCGCTCACTCCACTAGTGGTGGGCGGAAACCGATCGACCAAGAAGCAAGACAAGTCATGCGCAGTCCAGCGCAAAATGACCACAGCTCAAACTTAACTGCATTCGATACCAACGCGAGAAGACAAATGCTTACCGAGAAAAGTGACTATAAATTTCAAGCAGTTGTTGCCCTTGCGTTATAAAATAGATATTGAAATAAAACGATGTTGCGAGAATTTATCACGCAACAATGAGTATTGTTAATCAATCATCTGGTGGTAATGGTAAACCCTTTACTTACAAGGTCAAGGTACCAGCGTTCAACTCTGCCAGTGATGACATAACATTCTGGCTTAATAGATTTGAACGCGCTTGTCGAGCTAATAATGTGGATAAATCACAATATGCTAATCAGTTGTCTGAGAATCTAAAAGGTGATTCTGTGACGCGTGTATGTTTGGTTGAGGAAGCTGACAAGGATAATTATGAAGTTATCAGGGCAGCCTTGATAAAGAAGTACCAACTGTCAGAGGAAGGTTATCGTATTTTGTTTAAGACAATGGTACCTGAGACAGGGGTAGAATTCCCAGAATTCATTGCAAAAGCACGTCTTAAATTTCAACGATGGGTTGAATTATCCAAGATAGAGAAAACATATGAAGCTCTTATGGATTTGTTGCTCAGAGACAAGATCATGTCCTCTGTGAACAAACAATTCCTTGAATTTTTACACGAGCGTAAACCCCAAACATTAAAACAAATGCAAGAATTTTGTGACCAATACGTCACGGCACACCCTGACGTAACTCTTAGCAACACTAAGATTAGAGAGGGTATGCCAGTTGCGTCAGCAACACAATACAATAATAATTACTCACACAAATTCCAAGGAGCTCAAAATAAATTTGATAAAAAGGTTAGCTGGAATAAGTATCAAAACCAAGGTAACCACTCAAATCAGGATTCTTCTCTGAAGAACTGGAATCGGGCTGACAGTCCTCGATACTCGAGGGGTGGCCATAATTATAGACATTTCCGCAAAGGAAGTTACTATAGGAACTACCCAAGTTCTCCTTCGTGGAAACAACAAAGCCAACATTACAGAGACACTCATTATAATGAGCATGATGATTATGATCATGAATATTATGATTCAAACCCAAGTAGGGGTTATAACAGAGGACGCAATGATATCTATAGAGGTTATGATAATCGAGGTAGATCACAATATAAAAGACGTAAATCACATTACCAGGCCAACTCTGCACAGCAAGAGTTCCATGAAGCCGGTAATCAAACTAATGATAAGAAAGACTCTAATAATGTGGGATGTTCGGCTTTCGATTTTGGTAGAGCATCTCAATGTTCCCAATGCAGAACATTATTCGATCCAACCACGGTTTCTACTTTAAGCTGTGGTCATCCTCTTCCCGCTCTTCCTGCGTCAGTCGCGCATGATGGAAGAGGTGCTCTTGTCTTGAATAGAGGTCTAGTAGATGGTACTCCGGTCTCAATTCTTTTCGACTCGGGGTGCACAACCATTGGAGTGAGGCAGTCACTCATAGATCCTTCTCGAGCCACTGGCAAAGTAATCAAATGCGTAACATTTGGTGGCACATTGGAGAAGTACTCTACTGCCATTGTCAACATTGCTACTCCCTTCTTTACAGGAGATGTGCACGCATGTCTTCTCCCGAATCCGATCGCTGATCTTATAATCGGTCGCATTCATGGAGTAAAAGAATGCACTCCGCAACAGATTGTTGATTGGGAAAATAGGAATATACAAACTGCTAATGCTGTAGTCACTAGGGCTCAAGCTCTTAACGGGCCTCAATCTTCACCTTCTGAAGATAACGATACACCAAGGTGATCCCTTGGAAATTTCTCGTGACTCATTCATTAAAAAAACAGGAAGATGATCCTACTTTTAAAAAATTCTTCACGCTAGCAACAAAAGGTAATCCAAATACAGATACAAGTCGTAAATCTTGGATTACGATGAAGAATGGCGTACTTGTACGTATGGTACAAGACTCCGCTAAGTCCAGTCATTCTCAAATTCTTGTGCCCAAAAATATGAGAGTTAAAATTTTACAGCACGCTCATGATTCTCAGTGTGCTGGGCATATGGGTTTTTCCCGTACTAAATCTAGAGTTCTTGAATCTTTCTTTTGGCCTTTTGTGAACAAGGACATACGAATCTATTGTCGATCTTGTAAGGTATGTCAAAAAGTTAAATCCAAAGGTCCACGCCATGCTGCACCTATTCAGGCTGCAGATATTCCAATTCGACCATTTCAAAAAATGGCGATAGACATCATCGGTCCATTTAAGACAAAGTCTGCTAGAGGACACCAATTTATCTTGACGTGTGGGGATATGTGCACACGTTGGCCAGAGGCTATTCCTCTGAAGAGCATAACTACTGCCGATATTGCAGATGCTCTTTGGCTCATATTTTCTCGTCTGGGATTCCCAGCAGAAATATTATCAGACCATGGTACCCAACTCATATCGGATACCATGTCTCAAGTGATGCCGACTCTTAAGATAGAGAGATCTCTGAGTAGTATTTATCATCCTATGTCTAATGGGATGGTAGAACGTCTGAATAGAACGCTGAAAAACTTGTTAGGTAAGATAACTGAGGATCATCCTCAGGATTGGGACAGGGTTTTACCCGCGGCTCTCTTTGCATACAGAGAGGTCGCCAACGAACATACAGGATTTTCTCCCTTTGAACTTGTTTTTGGTGCGAAACCGCGAGGTCCTATGTCTTTACTTCATGACCTTATAACTGCTGATAATATTGTCGATGACACAAAATCCTCTTACGAATATGTCATTGCACTTAGACACAAGATTATCGAAGCATGCAAATTGGCAACTGCTTCTTCTGAATTTGCGAAACAGAAGGCAAGGCAATTTGCCAATAAGAAGAGATGCTTGCGACAACTTTGTCCAGGTGACAAAGCATTTGTCTTGCTACCTTGTAGGGAAAACAGACTTCTTATTTCTTGGAAAGGTCCGTACGATGTAATATCAAAAGTTTCCAATGTTGACTATATCGTCGATATTGACGGGAAGCATAAAACCTTCCACATCAACATGCTCATGAAATTCCAGGAACGTCCGGATTATTTACAACCTGTTTTCCAGGCAACGGACGATTCTCCAGTCCCACATGGACATTACTCATCACTGTCAGTAATACAGGATGAGGAAACGAGTTTCTCGGATGTGAATCTCCCTTTTCCGATGATTCCACTTCATTCTAATGAGTCGTGGAAAGATGTTACGGTTTCTCCCGAGTTATCTCTAGGAGAACAGAAACAAGTTTCTACTATGTTACAACGATTTCAGGATGTCCTTACTGACATTCCTGGTCAAACTGATGTCATTGAACATGACATTATACTTACTGACCATAATCCTATAAGAGTCAGACCGTATCCTATCCCGATACATTTTCAAGCTCAGGTTGAGAAAGAGTTGGATGAGATGATAGATCTGAAAATAATTGAACCATCCACATCAGCATATTCTTCGCCGATGGTTATTGTACGTAAAAAAGACAATAACATACGTCTTTGCGTTGATTATCGCAAATTGAACCAAGTGACGAAATTTGATGCTGAACCTATGCCTTTACTAGAAGAGCTACTTACTAGACTATCGAATTCTCATTTCTTCACTAAACCTGATTTGTCTAAGGGATATTGGCAAGTTCCTCTATCCGAACACGCCAAACCATTTACTGCTTTTTCGACACAAAGGGGTCTATTCCAATGGAATTTCATGCCTTTCGGCCTTATGAACGCCCCTGCGACATTCGTACGCATGATGCGTCGAATCCTACCTCACCGTTCAGATGTCATTGCATATCTTGATGACATCTGTCTTTTCAGTGATACTTGGGAAGATCACTATAACGGGTTAAATGAACTATTGTCTATCTTACGCGAGCATAACCTGACAGCAAAACCATCTAAAGCTTGTATTGGTTTTAGCGAAATATCTTTCTTAGGTCATCGTGTTGGTCATGGTTTCTTAAAAACAGAGGACCATAATACAAGTAAGATACTTAACATTTCTATTCCTAAGACTAAAAAGCAAATGCGAAATCTATTGGGTCTCATACAATTTTATGGACGATTCATTCCGAATCTGTCTTCGATCATGGCACCTCTTTCTTCCTTGCTAAAGAAAGGGTCTCCTAATATAGTCCATTGGACTCAAGAATGTCAATCCTCTTTGGATAAGGTTAAAACTATGTTTTCTACTTCACCTATTTTAGTGTTACCTACTAAAGATAAGACATTTATTCTTCGCAGTGACGCTTCATCCACAGGGATTGGAGCAGCACTAATGCAAGAGTACTCCGGAACTCTGCATCCTGTGATGTATATTTCTCGGAAACTAAATGCCGCAGAGAAGAATTACTCAGTCCTAGACCGTGAGTTATTGGCTATGGTTTGGTCAATCCTGAAACTTCAAAGATTTCTTCTTGGCGCGCATTTCATTGTGGAAACTGACCAGAAAGCTCTTACGGCTATTCAGAGTAAAAATCTGAAGAGCGCAAGATCAGCGCGATACGCGATTGCTCTTCAGCCTTTTCTTTTTTCGGTGCGAGCTATCCGTGGTTCAGAAAATGTGATGGCAGATATCTTATCTAGATGCCCACATGATTCCACCTAACCGTTAGATCCTGAGATTTCTACAGGTCTAATTCTACTACACTTTTTTTTCTATACTAAAATATGTACACATATGTAACATATCATATATTGATTGCATCACTACTTAGCGGTTCATTGATGTATATTCACCGCTGATCTTTTGATGTTTTTTCGTCTTTGATAACCATGATGTTAAGATACCTAAGATGAAATTTTTGGATAAACTATTGTAGAAATTGTGGCATTGCCAGTATTGTAGTATGCGTTGGTGACACCTCTCTGGAAATATTTATACTTAGAGAAATACTTTCTCTGAGATCTTGAGATATATTCTCACTTGTCGTGCCATATGACGACATAGCCTCACATTAGGCGTTACATTTGTTTGGAATGCTTATCATCTGCGCATTATCATTCGTGCGTTGTGAGAATGTTGTATGTTGCTCCTAGATGTATTTTTTTTTTTAAAGTACCATTTTTTCCCCCCGGGGGGTGTGGTAATCTGTTGCGCACATATTTGTGACGCACATATTACGACATGTCTAGTCGATATGAAAAAGAGATTACTTTGGTTACAGTCAAAGTTAGATCACCCATGATTTGATTTATACTTTTGATTATGTGGATGATCTCCCCTTGAATATTGATTGCGCGGATTAATATCGTATTTATGTAATTTCTCGTTTGTTAGGGCCAGAAAGAAGATTGATCTTGTTCAATATGTTTATGGCCTAAATATATATGTATTACTTGTCTAGTACAAGAAGATTCAGTCTTATATTGTATATCTTTGTATGTTTAGGTCGGACTATATTCTTTGTGCCGAATACTGGGGCAGGTTTTCGTTTTTCGAGGCATGCGTAGTGAGTCTCGATAATGCCGCCGAATATGGCGAGTGTGTTTCTTTGGGCTGGTCCCTTTTAAGGGTTGAAAAGTGAGTTGTGCATGTTTTTCCAGGAGAAGTTAGTGTCTCTGCAAGAGTCTATTTGTCAGAGATTCTCCTCATGCACTTTGTTATTAATTCGGACTCCAGGTACTACCAGACCCTTCTTTTTGATGATCTCTATGTGGTTAGACCGAGATGGAGTCGTGTTTCGAACATCGTTGGTCGTTGATATACCATTGAAGATGACAGGTTTCCCAACAGAGCTTAGGTCTACATGTAACAACCTTAGTAATGTGGAACTGTAGGGAAACTCTAGGAAATTACTGATATTCATATTGTGAATTAACTTTGGCTTGTCATTAGCCTTCTGCTGAGTGAGTGAGCAAAACTCAGGAAGGTAGCCATCTTGCTTTCTTGTCATCATTATGGATCACTGTCATGAGAACAGTCTATCAAACTTATTATCGGACAGTGATGTGGAGATCTCACTAATATGAAAACCCCTATCGTGGTTTAACTTTATTACATAAATATTTGATATATGTCGCTGGAGAACTTAGCCAAGGAAAAGGTTCGGCCAGTGAACTCTTTATATGTTTACACACCCACACCCACTGATGCGTTCAGTCAGTTAGGGGATGTGGCAATAGTCTGCCAGAACATTGAATGATTCCTTATATCTTCCATCATATTTGAATGCTGCATGAAATACGATCTACTGTTCAAATGCCTAATGATGTATACGTCAACATGTTCTTATGACTATGTTCCGTGCTGTCCTGATGTGTGCGTCCCTATTAAACGGTGTGAAATGCCCGCTGTAGTTCAAGTCGTCATTGCCTTACATATGAGTGTGATATTATCAAGTGGTCGTTTACACAGAACCAGTACACCATTCGCGTTACTTGACACTCCCACTCAATGTCAACATGACAGGTTGATTTAATGGTGCAGAAGTAATCTAAAGAAGACCTGCTTCAGCGATGACCAGTACACGACTCTACACATAACAGACACGCATTATATCACACGTTATCAGTGGATATTCACCGTTTATCAGCTATTTTCTGGTGGTTTCCTTCTTCAACAGTCATACACAATCATTATACATGATACTATAACATACAATCATTATACATGATATAGTCATAGGTTATATTCAGGTTGGAGTTATATGAGTCCTAACAAGGATTGATAGGTTGTATTTCAGGTTGGTTATTGTCTTCAGCAATCATACCAGGAAATACAATCATTATACCTAATTCCCCAAGATACAATCAATATATCTGATACATTCATAGTAAAACAAAATATATTAAATATATACAGGTGTAGGTAGTACTCGTATAAATGACACACAAAAAAATACAATCATTATATACCTGATGTAGGCCTATTCTCCTACAAGTGTATAGTAAGTTTACCTATCCTCTAAGATTAATACAAGCCAGATTTGGACTCGACTTTAGTGAAGCAAGAGTGCCCGGTCACGCAGGTAAGCAATAAATCAATGTTGACAGCTTTCTCTTTCCTCAGTCGGTCGTGCTGGCCTTCGTGTTTGTGTGTGTCTTTTTTTTTTTTAAATAAAACGCGCCCGTTTATATCTTCTTCCCTTCCTCGTTCGTCCTGAAAAGGACGTTGGTTGCGTTGTGTCTGTTTACGCCGGAGCTGTGATATCTGCACCTTTCGGTCGACACATCCGACTTCAGCACGTCATTTTTGGGACCGGGTTTGCCTTCCCTCTGCGATCCCTACTCTCTCAGCCAGACTGCAGTGATGCAGTCTGTTTCCAGGACCACCACGTGGAGGTGGAGTAGGGTCTTGGTCAGCTCTGGTTCGCTGACCCTGATGCAAGCATTCAAGCTATGGGTCGCTGACTGCATTCTCTATTGCTGCATCTTTGGGTCCCGCCCGTTTATATAGGTAGACGCAAGGAATCTGCCAGTGCGTAAGGAACTCTTTTGATTGGTTCTCGGCGGTTTCGTACATTCCGTGACCGAGTACCGAAATACAGGGCTTATGCCTAATTTTATTCTGTCTGCCGCCATCTTGGGGGAACAAGATGGCGTATACTTTGTGTAATTTATTCTGTCTCAGAGTCTGTTGAACGTGGATTGGCTGGGCATACTTGTTAACAAAGAAGTGGGTTTACACACACGTTTTACGACAATATATTAAACTAGACTACGTTTGATTGGTGACTTTCACCGCGAGGAATGTTGGGAGAGCGTGGGCGAAAAGTTCCATATATTGTAGCACAGGCTTAGACTCCGGCACTGTGTTCCATGAAGTCAAGACGACACCTTCAGACAAGCCAGGACCGTAGAAAAGTAGGATTTCAATACAGAGGATTGAACCTTCTTCTTCTTCTTCTTCTTCCTCGTTCGTCCTGAAAAGGACGTTGGTTGCGTTGTGTCTGTTTACAGCAATGCCGCGATATCTGCACCTTTTGGCCAACACATCCGACTTCAGCACGGCACTTTTTGGGACCGGGTTTGCCTTCCCTCTTCGATCCCTACTCTCTCAGCCAGACTGCAGTGATGCAGCCTGTTTCCAGGACCACCACGTGGAGGTGGAGTAGGTTCTTGGTCAGCTCTGGTTCGCTGACCCTGATGCAAGCAGTCAAGCTATGGGTCGCTGACTGCATTCTCTATTGCTGCATCTTTGGGTCCCGGATTGAACCAAGTATTGAGGATCTTCTGAAATTAACCAGCAAGAAAACTGAACTTTATAATACTGGAAACCACAAAGTCCTCGGATCCTTTAAACAGGATATAGTAGGATTATAACTAAAAAAAAATATTCGACTACCTATAAGACGGCTTCAAAACATGTGGCCCTGACATTATTCAGAAATCTTCATGTGCCAGACGTCTGTAAAAAAATATTACCCGATTGTACTTGTTCCTGGTACACGTTGGAGAAACCAGTGTGTGATACCAGCTTGATACGAGTTCCTGGATCTAGAGCTTGTGGTCTACGCTAGATGCCTGCCTTTGACGGGTTGTGAAGATCCTTGCCTTGACATTAGGAGCGGTTGCCCCTGCATCTACGCCTGGGACGTGCCATCACCACAGATAACTACAACTGACGGAGCAATCAGCAAACCAGTCCAACATCTGGCCAGTTGAGTTATTTTAACCCGGCCATAGCAAAAGACACTCTCCTTAAAAATTCAAAAAAAAACCTGCACTTTAATGTTTTGTGAGGAAAAAGTCCCTAGTTCAATTTCTAAATTCATTTATTCATTTACTCGTGTTAAACTCTAATTGACTATTAAATACAGTATGTTATATGTATTTACAAATTAATAGTTGATTTAATTATTACAGAGAGAAGTGCACACGTATGAATCCGTTATCTTAAAAACGAAATACAACAGAGCTACTTAAGTAATATTTTACTGAAAAATTTAGTTGAGGCTCACAACGAGCAAATACATCTTTCTCTTCATAGAAGGGGCGGGCTGATGCACGACTGCTTTGATAAATTCAGCGTTGTGCTTGATTTCTGAAGAAATGCTATGAAGATTCCCTAAAACAGAAATATCATTCTTCGTTTTTACAACTCTGACAAGAGTAATCTTGAGCGGAGGTAGATACCTTTAAAGGCCCTCATTGTGTACCCTAAATTTTTGGCCATTTTTGGACCATCAGAGCAGAGCAGGGGATGCAATCCCGTGACGTCCATGATGAGGTTACCAACTCCACCCACAACTGTATTCGTCACCTCGTACAATATGCTTGAGAGTGTACGTGATGTTCTTTCTTTGTCTCTTCTGAGACACCAAGGAACTATACGAGGCATTATACGAGTATATACCTTAGTATAGATAAACTGTGTTTCCGAAACTCGAAAGGGGAGCAATGAATAGTAATTCTGTACCCTACCATGCATGTCGTAAAAAGCGACTAAGGAGGGTTTGGCATGGGGCTGGTTACCCCATCCCGAAAACATTTTTTTACCACAAAAACTTCAACAAATAATAAGTCAAATATAGAACATAAGTACACTCAGCCGTCCAAAAAGGAAGAGCTTTTATTGTATTGGGAAACATATCGAGATCAAGAGAAATCAAGTCCAACATAAAAATAAGAATCTTCGACTAAAATGTCAAGTCAGTCCTATTGTATGGCTCTGAAACATGGAGAGCAACAAAAACGACAGCCAAAAAGCTACAGACGTACATAAATGGATAGCTGCGTAGAATAGAAGGATTGAAATGGTATGACAAGATCACCAATGTGGGATTGATGACAAGAACCAGACAAGTGCCCGTGGAACAAGAGATGAGAAGAAGCTGGCGATGGATAGGACACACATTGAGGAAGCCTGTTGATAGCATTGCAAGGTAATCCTTGTTCTGAAATCCCCAGGGAATGAGAGTCAGAGGTAGACTAAAAAACACATGGAGAAGAGAACTAGGGACAGAGGTGACAATGACGAGGAAGACGTGGAGAGGGCGTGAGCTGATGGCACGTGACAGGCGGACTTGACATGTGTTTGTTGAAGGCCTATGTTCCTTTGTGAGCTAACGGGTGTTACGAAGAAGTGAAGATTAAATAGTGTTTTTAAAGCTACCCCAAATTATCTTTGCCCCACGAGGGGTACGCCGGTAAGACTAAACACTCAATAGGGGTAAGCGATTACTGTAAGTTTGGGAAACACCGAGTTAAGTCATGTTTATGTCTGATTTATATTTGTTCTCAGCCTCAGATTTTTACACCTTTTTATTTTTCCTCAACTTCTATCTCCGACGATTATGTAAGGACGAGACTAATTTTCACGACAAGACTGATGAAAGTTGAAGCTTTTCTGCTGACAACATTATATGGACAACATGCTGTAAATGTTGTCTCTCTTTCTTTATGTCTCTCTCTCTCTCTCGCTCTCGCGCTCTCTCTCTCTCTCTCTCTCTCTCTCTCTCTCTCTCTCTCTCTCTCTCTCTCTCTCTCTCTCTCTCTCTCTCTTTCTATCGCTGAAATGTTAGAGACTTTAAAATGCCACTTTCTGTCTCCGATACTCTCCAACGCTAACATGTTATAGACTTGAAAATGTCACATTCTATTTCTGTCTCTGATACTCTCCAACACTAACATGTTATTGACTTGAAAATGTCACATTCTATTTCTGTCTCTGATACTCTCCAACGCTAACATGTTATAGACTTAAAGATGTCACATTCTATTTCTGTCTCTGATACTCTCCAACGCTAACATGTTATAGACTTTTTAAATGTCACATTCTATTTCTGTCTCTGATTCTCTCCAACGCTAACATGTTATACACTTTAAAAGTCTATTCCCTTCTTTTCTACCCTCTACCGCTAACGTGTTATAGAATTTAAAATGATACTTTCTATTTCTCTCTCCAATGTGTTCTATCGATAACATGTTATAGACTCTAAAATGTCACATTCTATTTCTGTCTCTGATACTCTCCAGCGCTAACATGTTATGCACTTTAAAAGTCTATTCCCTTCTTTTCTACCCTCTACCGCTAACGTGTTATAGAATTTAAAATGATACTTTCTATTTCTCTCTCCAATGTGCTCTATCGATAACATATTATAGACTCTAAAATGTCACATTCTAGGATAGTCTCCACCGCTGAAAAGCTATGGACTTAAATATCTCTTTCTCTGTTATTCTCCACCGCTAATGTTTTAAGCGTTTTAAGAGGTTACTTTCCTTCTCTGCTACCCGCATCCGCTAACATGTTATAGAGTATAGACTTTAAAATGTCACGTTCTCTCTATGATATTCTCTATCGCTAACTTGTAGATAAACGACGGTCATTTTCTCTTTTACTTACACCAACGTTTGGCGGCGCTTTTCTCTCCTTATGACACACCAGCTTCATGAGTCCCCCAATAGCTAGCAGTCAAGTCACAGAAAGGTTAACCAGTCAATTACGAATCCAATGAAGGTATTGCTGGTAATGACCCATATCGTTCCGGATTTATGAACTTAATGGCAGAATTTATTCGAGTAATCGTCTACTGCCGTCATTTAGAGTAGGTTGTCTTTTCTCAGCCCAGGTCCAATTTCCAGCGCAGCCAGATGGGGGAAAACCTGGATACAGTATAGCAGAATCAAATGCTTTCATTCGAATACTCATCGAGGAGAATTACTTTGAATTAGAACCGATGCTTTATCTAGAAATAAACTGGAAATGGAACAATTCAGCCACCTATTGCTCTATCGAGAAGCTATAACAACCATCCACAACAAGTACAAATACCAGTGGAAGAAGGAAGGTGATATATACCACAGATATGACCCAATCCATCAGCACCAGCAGACCATCATGTTTCGCCTGAGAACTAGGTTGTCACGTAGACAGTGACTTAATTTATTTTTCCATCTCGTCTCAATGTTATTACTCTTTAATGTTCTGTTTTCCTATACATTTTGTTTCTCTTTGCTTTGCTACCTGTGTGGCCCAATTGTTTTCTCCTTCTCAAACCCCACCCGAGGTTGTTTACGTTCGAGCCTGCAGCGATCAGCGAACGATAATGTTACGTCAGCACACCTGGCCTGATCAGAAGAACGTCTGTTACGCTTAAAGTGTTAGAACGAGCCAAAGACGGTTTCTGTGAAAGAAACGGTTCGTTAGCGGCGGGTACCCTCTGTGGTCCGAACAGGGGAATTTCTCTGGTCGCTTTAAAACGTTTGATCACGAGCGGCTAGTACCCTTTGAGGCCTGGGTAACGAGTTTGATCTGTTTCAGGGGGAGATAACAATCGCGGTCAGTTTGTGGGTTGTTTGCCCTTAGATGAGCAAAGAGCACATAATATTATGATTGTCTCTCTGGGGGAAATTTTCGCAAAGTTGTTGCTTCTGAAACCTTTGTCTTACCCGGGATTACGATTACGCCGATACATCTGCAGAAATATGCAGGCCAGGTGTCCGGGGGGGAGCGTCCTGTGTGATCTATAAGAGTAGACGGGTTTTAATAGAAAAAGACATTCGTGAATATTCCTGGCCCGTAGATGACCATCATGAGATAAGGCAAACTTTAACACAGTACTAGAATGTGTTTGCCTATGTTCTAGTCATTTTCGGGTTTCAGGGATACCGAATTGCTAGAGTCAAGTCTCCAGTCAGGCGAAGAATGTCACATTCTCTTCGTTCTAGAGGGATTCTGAGTACATCTAGCATCACGAGTCGTCAAACCCCATTCCTGAACCTAAACCTTTTTGTCAACGCCAAGTTAAGCTCACGCAATGCAACGAGCCAACGCTAAATCTGGAAACATCGAATGCAGTAGTAGTTCTCTACTCGCCTATTGGATTACCAGTCAGAGCATTGCGGCTTCCAGAATATCCAAAACCGCTCAGCATGTCTATAGCAGAATCTGATAGCACCAAGCCTTTGTGTGCCTAAACGGGGCACTCAGCCAAGCCACGGTCAAGCAAGCCCAACCAGGATTTACTGCCTAGTACGAAAGGTCAAAAGCGCCGGATAAGAGCGCTAGGGACTGCCTTGTCCTCAAGTAACTTCGTCTGGTGTATTTCTGGGTCTAGGTAGAACTTCGCACGTATGAGCAGCCATCTATGGACAGAGTTCCAGCCCCCCTCACGCTATTAGAGGTCACCAACGTTTAGCACCAACAAAGAAAGTTTTGTAGGCTAGTCCCTCACGAAGGATCTACAAGTAATACACTTTCTGGAGCTAGCATTTGGTCCCACGACCGCGGACAGGCTGTCGCTCAGTTCTGTTATTTGGCCAGCAAGAAAGATAGACAGAGTTCCAGCCCCCCTCACGCCATTAGAGGTCACCAACGTTTAGCACCAATAAGGAAAGTTTTGTAGGCTAGTCCCTCACGAAGGATCTACATGTAATACACTTTCTGGAGCTAGCTTTTGGTCCCACGACCGCGGACAGGCTGTCGCTCAGTTTGTTTATTCGATCAGCAGGAGATAAATAGAGTCTTCCAGAACACCTCGCGCAATTAGGGAGGAATCACCAATGATAGCGCCTATACAGTGATTTTATTCAGGTTAATTCCATCACCCATGGAGGATATGTACGAAAAAACCACTTACTGGAGCTATTTCATATGGTACCCGAAAACGGACGGACTGACACTCGATTTATTTATCTCTCTGTGTTCTACAGGTTTTATGAATGGTGATCTGTGTGTGGTTGTTGGTGTATATGATTATTGATGACTATTGATGATTATTTGATTATTGATGTAATTTATGCTGTGTATGATGATATGCATTAATTCCATGCTTTTCTTCTTTAATAAAGTTTACACATTTATTAATGCACTGTTCCCGATCCTTTCATCCATATTTACATTTTTAGCTCTTTACTAGAATCTCTATGTATGATAAGAGAAAAGAGTGAGAGCAGGAGGTGCTTAGACAGACATAAGTGAGTTGAGGCTTGGAGAGAGAGATCATTTTGATAAATCTTCTTCCAGGTTGTCTCAAGTCCATCTCCTATTTACACCTTTCTGTGTGTGTAATCTATAACTCTGTCAGTCCACTATCCCTTGTCGATTTCACTACTGTTGTCCAACTCGACAAATACTCTACACTCAAACTCAACCACGACATAGGTTAACTCTGTCGTCTCAGGATATCTCATTCGAATGAATATCCATGTGGAACAGGAATCCAGGCCCCTGAATACATTCTCAAAACTTCCCAACTCATGATGACCCATGACACCTGACCTGACCAGAGGGTGCTGAGCTCAGGTAGAAGCTGACCTGGAAAAGACGTCAACTTCGTCCTGGTGACAGGCCTGCAGACTTAACCTGTCTACAAACTGAACGTAAAAGAAGAATAACTTTCAATTACGTTCATTAGAATTACGACTTTCTAAATGCCGTCGTATCAATAAATGGAAAATAAAAGCAAGCTAACTCTCGTTAATTAAAACGCATGCCTCGTGCTCCAAAGGACAGTAAGATGAGTGAGTGTGCCAAGCTAGGCCAGGTACATTGAACACGGTCGGAAGTAGTGGGACTATAAGAAGAAACATTATTTTTTTTTTTTTAGAGTTAATGATTGTGCCACGTTTAGGCGGGCTTCGGTTAGCCTAGACACAATGTTAGTCGGTTACATTAGGGTGCATGTCCAAATTATGACGACCTAGTGATCTGGTTTTTGACAACAAGCGATGTTCAGAAGTGCAGTGAAAAGTACTCTAAAGATGTTCCACATACGAACAGAGACTTTTGCCAAATTAGGTCGTAAAAATTATAATAGTGACACAACAATCACTGGACCGAAGTCAAACTTGCTACGGCCATGAACATTAGATCATGACGGAAATCTTTTCTCATCTCGCCAGGAGACAGAAGTTAGTTCCCTTTTATGATACATTAAAATGTCACCTCCCGTGATCACATCTATGAAAGTCCGGAGAATGGAATAACTTGAAACCAAGCCCCTGCACTTTTGTATTAGGTTTGTTGTAATTGGTGTCGGTCCTTGCTCCTCAAGACGGCATATCATCTTGCGCATTCATAACTTAGTTTGGAGCCGCGCTAGCGTAGTGGTTACAACACCGCTCTGGCGACCGGGTGATTCAGGATCAAACCCGGGCGACGGCATTTGAGGATTTTTCGTCGACCGGGATTTGGACTGGATTAACTCGAGACCTGGCGAGTACATTTGAAGAAGTGTCGTCGACCAGGGACTGGCGGCTCCTGAGCCGACCCAGCTCTAATGGGTACCTCCGAAAACGGCGAGTATCTGCCTGAATGGCGAGGGACACTTGTCTCTGTACAAGAAAATAGGATACTCACGTAAAAATCAATGTCAGGTTAGACAATAAAAATAACCTGAGATTTCGCCTCGAGTATTAGCGGGCGTACGAAAAAAAAAATAACTTAGTTTCAGACTTTAAAGCTAAATGCGGTCAAGGAGTTGAGACATGAGGAGTTCACAGCAGAAGTCATAGTTGTACCTTAAATGGAGCAAAAGAACAACTTGTGAACACATGCAACTACCACTACATGGCATTGGGCCGCAGGACGCCAACTCAAACGCCGCTGGATCAATAACAACAGCGACAACAATCAGTAGATGCAAGAGGTCTAGTCCCTCCTCAGTGTGTGATCTAATGAAACTGTTGGGCGTAAAGGACCAGTCATTAACAGCTACCTAAGTCAGATACAAGTAGGCCTTCACACACACACACACCACACACTATATATATATATATATATATATATATATATATATATATATATATATATATATATATATATATATATATATATATATATATATATATATATATATTGAGTTGTTTGATGAATCGCTTCACCCAAGCATGCACGGACTTTGGCCTAACATAAAGTCTAAAGAAAGCAAACGTGCTGGATCCCGGATGTGGATGTTGCACCAGTTATTACTATCGATAACTATGAATTGGTAGTGGTGCACCACTTCACATACCCGGGGTCTATCATCACTAACAAACTCTCACTGGACACAGAAATTGACAGCCGCATTGGCAAAGCTGCAGCCACCTTTGCCCGCTTCACAATGCGTGTTTGAGGAAACCACCAGCGCACTTCTATATTTTTTTTCATGTATGTCTTGAGTTCTCCTCTCCCTGTGTATGTGTGTTTGTGTGTTTTTTTTTAGTCGCCCTCTCGACACGCTCCAGTCTACCCAGCTGTAAATAGGTACTTGACTTTGTTCTTGAGTTAGGGAGGAAAAAGCAGAGAGGAAGGGAACTGGTCACCCCACATCTCGATGCTGGACCTACTTTAGTGAAGTCTCTAACACTTCACTCCCCTACGGCATTATTGTGTAGATATGTACTTAGGTGAGAAAATAACAAAAAGGAAAAGAAAACATCACCAGTTCACACCTAAAACTAGAGGCACACAAAGACACAAAATAACAGACATTTTGACATCATGGCACGGATGGAAGCCAACAAATAGAAGAAAGAGAACATAAAGATAACAACAACGAGATCTGTAGACGTCATGATTGTCTACGGTAGTCGGCATGACACCTGATGATGATGATTTAATGCTGCATTTAAATTATCCAACAGGGCCTCAGTCAACTGTTGCTATTTATTCAAATACAGACCACCAGTGTGGGTTCCCCCGCCCCCCTTTCCTAAACTTTTGTTTTCGCTTCCATTCAGAAACTGGGTTACGAGGTGCACTAGGCGAGACACGCAAGGTGAGTCCATTGTCCTCCCTGTGAAACATTTCCTTCCTATACAATATTTGTGTTTGTAGCAATCAAGCTAAAGCAGCTGACGCTTCACCACTACAAACGAACGGTGAAATAAAAAGGATGTGGTGCAGCAGCCGTGCTGTATTGTCGTAACGGATAATGCGTCTGAAATTATGCCTTTTCCCCTGATATTAACATTGACAGGTCTTTCATGATTTTTTAAAACAACCATTGTTAAAAAACGAAGCGTATTTTAAAAATATGATTTAAATATTTTCAAAAGTTTTTTCAAAAACTTCTTTAATAATAATAATAATAAATTCTTTAAGCACCAAACACGGCGCATAAGGCAGAAACCAGTGCTCTCCAGTTTGTTCGTTGCGACGCCACTCCTCTTAGCTCTTGCACATTATTTAGGCCCAACGTTCTTCCTTCTCTTATTATTGTTCTTCTGAGTGTTTCTTTTGGTCTTCCTTTTTTCTCTTACCCTCAGGAACCCAAGTGAGCGCCTGTAGTGGTATTCTGTTGTTTTGCATTCGTAGGACATGACCGATATATGACCATCGTCTTTTCCTTATATAGTCAGAGACATATTTCTGCCTAGAGTCTTCTCTTATTTGTCGATTAGTCTTGAATTCTTTCCAACTGATGTTCATGAGTTTTCTAAGACATTTGTTCTCGAATGTATTCAGCTTGTTCTCCAATGATTTTGTTATTTTCCAACTCTCACAGCCGTATGTTAACACTGAGATAACATTTGAATTAAACAGACGAAGCTTGGTATGTATATTCAATGATCGTAATTTCCAAATGTTAGATAATCTATTGAAGGCGCTAGCTGCCAAAGCTTCTTTACCCTAAGGATTATTATACTCGTATATATTTTTTGTTAGAGTAATCCAAAAATAATGGCACACGCTTGTAGACCACCTGCCGTTATGTTTAGCCAATGAAAGAGCTCGATTTATCAGTCGCGTGTCTGGTGGTTGACCCTGGCGTAACACGAAATCACTTGTTGCTTATGTCTGCACACTTGTTACTCCCAGCGCCTTATTCTTTTGGTTCAGCAAGGTCAAAGATCAGTAAAATAACGAATCTAATTTTAATAAGTCAGTGACTTTATTTATGAAGTTAGCTCGGATTTTGCAGACATTGTGAATGTTCGATCCATCTGTATTGAACTCTGAATGGGACCTAAGTTGCGTCAACAGTGAGAAATGCGGTTAGCGACCCAGAGCTAGACTGCTTGCGTCAGGGTCAGCGAACCAGAGCTGACCAAAACCCTACTCCACCTCCAAGTGGTGGTCCTGGAAACAGGCTGCATCACTGCAGTCTGGCTGAGTGAATTGTGATCGAAGAGGGACAACTAACCCGGTCCCAGAAATGCCGTGCTGAAGTTGGATGTATCGGCCGAAAGGCGCAAGTATCGCAGCTTCGCTGTAAACAGACACAACGCAAACAACGTCCTTTTCAGGACGAATGAAGAAGAAGAAGAAGAACTCTGAATGAGCAGATGTCTGTTTTATATTTTTTTAAGTCCCAGCGGCCCATATATATATATATATATATATATATATATATATATATATATATATATATATATATATATATATATATATATATATATATATATATATATATATATATATATATATATATATATATATATATATATATATATCCGTAATCATTTTATAATAAAACACGTATCAATGTCCATTGGGTCAAATATTGGTCATTTCATAATCAAGTGAACGGCTTTCAAGTTAATATAAAAAATTACACTCTAAAATATGTAATCAGTCTTGGAAACAAAGTAATGTTTACAAGTTAGTGTTCAATTGAAGAAGCTCTTGAACCTTAAGATTGCCCAACCCCTGCAGATGCTCCTTTTATATAACGCTTTCATCTGCTCTTGCAGTTGAGATTTATGAAGCAATTCGTTTCAAATGATTAGGTTGCTAGTCTCGTGTAGAATCTCACCGTAGTCTCTGCTTAGGTCATGCCTAGTGGAAGCAAGAGTCCTGGTCTTCATTTCCTATCTCAGAGACCACCGGGGGAAACACAAGAAGGTATACTATTTGACATCTGTCAAACGTCGTTCCTAAGCAACTTTTATTTATTTAAAGTTTTTACCTTCTTGATGCGAAGCATGCTCTTGTCAACCAAGACAGAGTCCTTTGGCTATATCTTCTTCTTCTTCGTTCACTCTCAGACGTCAACTTGAATATGTTCAAAGAAGGCAACGTGTCGTACGGTAGGTTAATTGGTTTATTGGGCCCAGTCTAAGTAAAGAGTAAAGGTTGACTGATACACGAGAATGTATAGAAAATAGATTTCACAGGTGGTAGGTTGAGGGAAAGATATGTCTCTGGAGTGAGTAGGTTACTCTCATCCAGCCTATCCGTACAACTGTACTTTGTTCTAAGACAGTCTTGGCCTCCCTTATCTAATGAAAGAACAGGTTACTCTACACACACACAACAATATGTGACACCAATGACACACAAACGTGAAAAACTAAGGATAAATGGGTATGGGTCTGATCAACACACAAAGTTAAGTTTTCTTGTTGTTTATTATCACTAAAACTGTTTTACAACATCAAGTTACCCAAAGAATATTAAGAAAAACATTTACATATATGTCGTGAAGTCTGATTCACAACACGTCATTCTTACCCCAACGGTAAGCCATACTTTATAAAAACTGTATGATAGACGGACCAATGGAATTGCACCCTCATGCATAGTGTTTACACAAGTACTAACCTAACAATGGCGAGCTCAAATCTGGGTAACCTTGTTTCAATTGGAGGTAAGCTACAGACTTATGAGCGAAGTACAGCATGGCAGAGGTCAAGAATTCACAAATAGGAATGTTGCTGTACAGCTCTGTGCAAAGATTTCCACGGGAAGTGATTTGGTAATGTTGAAATCTCGAGCGGAATGCATCGAGATATCAGGCAAGTCAAAAATTGTGCTGTTTAGGCTACGCCTAGGAAAAGATGGTAGTATGATAATATAAGACAATTATCGAAATAGATGAAGACTAATACAGAGAGTATATTAAGTGTCGTAGATTTTCGATAGGAGAATTAAGACTAGGTTTGGTCCCTTCTGACTAGGTTTGAATAGGTGATAGACTCAGTGAGAGTTGGTGAAAGGTAATAGAATTTCCACACACGTGAGATGATAGATTTTGATATAGTGGCTGTCTCTGAAAGCGAAAAGAATTCTTCTCTCTCTCACCTATCTTCTACAACAGTTGTTACAGCGTCAGACAGACTACACCAATATACATATTACGTATATTTCTATCACTCACAGGCACGCACATACACGTGACGACAGGTAAACACACAGATGTGGGAAAACTATAACAATGATATATATATTATCTAGAACAAGCTGACCAAACACGATTATTGAGTTCAAGAGCGATTTTAATATCAGGAAAAAATCGGCTCACAACATCAAAGAAAGTACATCAAGGAGAATACATATACACATAGTCATAAAAATTCAAGGAAATGTTGCAAGGATGATAGCCCCCTTATAGTGTTAACTCTAGGTTTAGCCCAGCCCCGTTAAGAGAACAGATGATGGCGCCAGAGTCACAGATACATAGGGTTTGATTCTAAGAGTTTTCGTTGTTTTATCTCGTAATTATATGCACAGAGTTTGAAAAAAAAATCTGATTTAACCTAAGACAAAAACACAAGAACTCTAGCCTTAGCAACAAATTATGCAGATTGAAAAAAACAAATAGGATAGCAACAGGGTGTCAAAGATATAATAGTGAAAATATCACTCAAACCAGCGTACACTCATTCATTCCGCCATGGCCTCTCATACAGGTACTCACGACTTTGCTCGCTGCCTCTTGGAACACACTGATTTTAGATTTTCACACAGACTCAAAAAAATGCAGTCTTCTGCCAAGAAGTCCCCAGTTCCAAAAGACGTATTTAACTCGGAGTCTCCGGGAACGACTACTTGGGTGTGCAAATTTGTTCAAATGTCTGATTAAGTCACCTAACAATTATTCCAGGCGCGGGAGTTAGCAGAGCACAGTGTCAATAGCGTAGGTTTCTAAAAATGATGAATGTCAGGTCGGTGCCTTCCCTCAGTATAGGATTCACTTTAGTCACACCACAGATTAGTCCACAAATATATATATATATATATATATATATATATATATATATATATATATATATATATATATATATATATATATATATATATATATATATATATATAGTCGGGAAATGTTAGTTAATACTTGAAGTATTTCGCGCCACCAGGCAGAAAGATTACGTAGAGTTTTTCTAGAAGAAATTAAGATCTGGCTCCAAGGTCCAGTATTTATCATTACAGTCTTTGAAAACCCGTTATTGGGAGATAGTATTTCTGGCTAACTCGGGTTGCATATGCACTGTTAGACCAGTGGTACTTAAGAAACCCACGTGGTTCAAAATAAGGACTGTCTATTTCTTCACAAGTATGGAAACTACTACTAGGTGCTGGTAAAGTTAGGGTCACCCCAAAACTTTCACTGTGTGGAGGAAAAATAACACATATAATATAATAAACAGAATCTGTACTGGTTATAACTTACATTTAAACTTGCAAGCAGAGAGCTTTGCTTATCATTTAAACTTCCCGTGACGTAAGTTATATTTAAAAATCAGCAATCCTCATAAATTAGGAACACGTGCGTATTCCGTCACCATTCATGAGGCTCGATTCTAGAGTTATACGTTAGTTTAGAAAAATACACTCGACTGAGTATTAGCGGTTAAATTAAATTCATAAATAGCTACAATTGCCGTTATAAGCTAGAAATTTTAATTTTATTCTGCTTTCCACTGAATGCTTCCCTAGAAAATATAATAGCCTACCACTTATTTCTCTTCTGCGCTAAAGAAATAGATTAAAATGAATTAAGCGATTAAACACTTTAACACTCACAAAATCTATATATCTATCATATTAATTACCTCAACCACAGAATTACAGGTAGTCGCACAACTTAAGAATAAAAATGCTGAAAATATTTCTGGAAGTCTAGAAGTTCGACAAATTGCCGAAACAAACTGAGATCTTCGCTAACAGCTATTCTGTTTACGAGCAACCTATCTACTGTGAGTCTATGAGCGAGAATGAAATTAAAGTTTCAAACTTGGCCAATATCTTTAAAATCGGACACAGGATCCTAATCTTATTTCGCCATGCGAAATAGTCTCCCCTGTCCGTATAACACCTTCGTCCGCTTATCGCGTGACGTAACAGCCATCAGTGGCCGAGGGCTTGCATGAGTTGCAAATCTCAGACCACCGTCTGCAGTGCGGAGTGGATTTTCACGCTAAGCCGGATTTTTCCTGACGAAAAACCTCATGCGTTTACTGAAATGCAGACTCTCTGTCTACTTTCCATGTCCCTCGGGTAAATTTTCACGCCCCAGGCCAGAGACCCTCAGACGAATGTCTAGCGAATGCTGTAAATTCACGCCTATCATCCGACCAGCGCGACTGACATGTACGCAATACCACCCAGGTGCGATTCTCAGTTTTAGAGAAAGGAAAACAGGTAAAGTTTGCGAATTATATGAAAATAATATTCGCAAAACGAATAAATGAAAAATATACAGGAAAAATGAAATACAGAGATAATAAAAGAGAGAAATCGGGTGAAAGAATAGGAAGATGATGTAGGAAATTAAATGAATATAAACCCTACGTGACAGAGCCTCCCCCCTTTAAGATATGGAAGCACTCCATGTCTACGTTATGGAGTTTAATTTCCTATAACCGTAGCTTCGGGGTGTCTGTCTTCTTCCCTCTCCTCTTCCCCCTCCATCTCTGTCCAATTCCTACTCAAGTCCACTCCTCAAAGTTTCCTTCCCCTGGAATGTCTCATATGCGCGCTTGAAAGAGCGTCGCCGCTTCTGACATTTTTGAAAGATTTCCTGTGATAGCGGTGGAATATCCCTGCCACTATCGTCATCTTCGTCAGTTTTGGCGATCGTCAGGAGATGGTCGGAGGTTGGCACTGGTTTTTCCAAGTATCTCTTTAAGAGATTTAAATGGAAAACCTTCTCCTTTCCTTCAATAGAGATCTGGTAGTTAGCCTTAGAAATCTTTTTTCAGGACAGTAAACGGCCCTTGCCATCCGATCTTCAGTTGGTTGTTCTCGGTAGGGAGCAACACCAAAACTTTCTCTCCTGCTTCCAGTTCTCTCTCTTCCGCGACTTTCCTGTATCGGTTAGCGTGCTTGGTGCGTGCTCGCTTAAAGTTAGTCGTTGCTAGGTCCCACCCTAGTTTCAACCTTTCCTTTAAAACCGACACATATTTACTGGCTGAGACAACTGTCTCATCAGCCTTCTCGTCTGTCAGAGACTGAAGTAAGGCTTCAAGCGGGCCCTTAATGGGTCTGCCGAATATGAGTGTAGCTGGCGGAAATCCTGTGGAAGTATGAGGAGATTCTCTGTAGCCAAATAATGCTGCAGGAATACAGAGATCCCAATCTTCAGGTTTCACTTGTGCCAGCTTACTTAGCATCATGGTGAGGTTTCCATTAGCACGTTCGACGAGCCCATTTCCGGCCGGAGTATATGGCTTAGTGTGGATGTGCTGGGTCCTCAAGATCTTAACGATCTCATCCATCAACAGGTTTCGGTATGGAGATCCATTATCCGTCAACACTTGCTGAGGGAATCCCAACCGAGTGAAAATCTGCACGAGGGCTTCTGCGACATGCTTGGCATCTGCGCATGTTAGCGGGATAGCTTCTGCCCATAAAGTGCATGTATCGACTAAGGTCAGGATAAACCTGTTCCTTCTTTTAGTCCTTTCGAAAGGCCCTAAAATGTCGATCACAACCCGTTCGAATGGTGTTCCCATTATTGGCATTTCACCCATGTGGACTGGGGGTGCCCGTTGCTTGGGTGGCACACGTTGGCACTGGGCACAGGATTTGACATATCTGATAATATCAGTATTTACTCCTGGCCACCAATAATGAGTGGTTATACGTTGGTTTGTGGCGTTGTGTCCCATATGTCCGCTAAAGGGAAGAGAGTGCCCCATTTCTAGGATTTGGCTTCTGTACTGTTTCGGTACTAGGAGCTGGTTGTAACCTTGGTCAGGCTTGCCCGTTCTCCGATAAAGTACGCCATCCTCAGAAAAAATGTCCCCGTGCTGTTTGGGTTCCTTCGCCATGGGCAGTTTCCTAAAGCAGGGTGCCAAAGTAGGATCCTTTTGTTGCGCTTCTTTAAGTTCCATAGGTAACAAATTAGGCGCAGGCTCCCGTTCCTTCTTGGTTTGCCCTCTTGTAGTTACTGCTGCCACAATCGGCTCTTCCGGTTTCCCAATACACACGTATCTCCCGCCGAGTATGACTGGGTAGATGGGATCATCCATAACAGCTGCTTTGATCATGCCTCTGACAAAATCAGAGTGTATCTCCACCAATGCAATGGGAAGCGCTGTAGGTGCATCACTCTTACGAACTCCACAAAGTTGGACGGTCTCTGCTGTCTCTTGACCGGGTTTGACCAGGTTTCTGGCAACAATGCAATCGTAAGAAAGCCCCGTGTCAAATAAGCAAGAAGTTTGAGAACCGTTCAAAGTAACAATACCTCGCGTTGAGGGTCTATCCCCAACAGGTTTGGAATCACTGTCAATAATTCCGCCTTGCGAGACTGTCAATAAGCATCCGATGCGTTTTGGCTCGGTGTGCTCGGTCTGATCATATGTCCCGTGCTCGGGGGTTCTCCCTTTGCCACCTTGTCCTTTCTGGCTACGCTGCCATGTAGGGCGGTCGGGTTGATCGGACTGTTTGGGGTGGTTGGGGTACTTGTTCTTGTAGAACTTGGATTTCTCAGGAGGGGGGTTTTGAGGTCCAGTTTCTCTGTGGTTATATAGGTTAGAAGCCTGAGAAGATTGCTCTAGGTTATGTTTTCGAAAATGCTCCTCTGTCGGTTTCCGCTTTGTGGCCGGTAGTTCAGCCAGCGCATTGTGATAACGCTCAGACTTTTCCAAAATGTCTTCAAGTTTTTCTGCCCCCTGCTCAGCGAGAAATCTCCGGGTATCAGCAGACAAAGTGTTCTTTATTTGTTCAGTTAGAACAAGTTCCTCAAGACCTTCATAGGTAGAGGGGAGCTGCGAAAGCTCAAGGCACTTTGTTAGATATCCCTTAAGACGAGATGAGAACTGGTGAAAAGTTTCAGAATTCTCTTTCCGGCTGTTGCGAAACAGTTGCAAAAACTTGCGAGCGTTCATTTCAAAGCGCTCCAGTAACGCTTTCTTCAACACATCGTAGTCGTCTTGTTGGGTACTTTCCAGCTTAGAATAAACATCATAAGCAGAACCTTTTAGGGCCTGGGAAAGTTTCATATTCCAACGCGACCTCTCTAACCCGTACAGAGTTGCAATTTTCTCAAATTTTTCTAACCATGTGTCAATCTTCTCATTTGGACAAGGAAAAGATTCAAGAGGAAAAGACATAGCATTTAGTTGAAGAGACTGAGTGTTAGCAGGGTCAGTTAAGGAAGAATGAGGAGAAGACTCTCCATTGCTGGAGGTAGAGGCAGCCCCACGCCTTTGGAATTCTAGAGTTTTAAGAGCCAACTCGTGCTGTCTCTCCTCCCTCTCCTTCTCCTGCTGTCTCTCCTTCTCTCTTGCCTCATGCTGTCTCTCCTTCTCTCTTTCCTCATGCTGCATCCTGCGAATTTCCATTTCCTCATCCATCTTCTTCTGCTGTAAAAGACGGTCTTCCCTTTCCCTCTCTCTAGCTTCTGCTTCTTTCCTCTTGAGTTCTTCTTTTTCCTCTTTAGCTTCAGCTGCTTTCCTCTCCGCATCATATCTCTCAAGTTCGTCTCTGACAAAAGCTTTCGCTTCCTCTCCTTCCAGTCCCTCCTCTCTCGCTTCGTCCCTGAGGAGTTGTCTAAGCTTTGCCTTCTTGGCCATATTATGTCAGTGACTGAGACTGTTGGAGAAAGAAAATAGGAAAAAGAATAACCTGGTTCCTACCACTACGAGAAAAAAATTACCCAAAAAAATCAAAAGATGATATATTTAACCCTGGGATACCTCCTCCAAAATAAAATCTAACTATCGCTGCTATTATCGGCAATAAAGCACTCAATGCAAAACACGACTACGCCAAATAAATGGTAGTTAAGATTACAACTGAAAAATAAGTTGCTACAGTGGAAAAGCAAAAGAATATTGCAAAAATTAAAGAGAAAAATAATCCCTTAATTTTTAAAAATCCACTATAAGTTCGCCCCTGAAGTCAGATCGGGTAAGGGAGGGAATTAATCTGGACAAAAAGTCCGAAACACACTCCTTAACTTAGTTCAAACACCGTTCTGCCTCAGTACCCAGTGAATGTTATACACTCACCACTTTACCAGCATTTAGTATTACAATCAGCAGTTAACATATATCCCGACAAAATCAACCTGTAACCAAAATGTATATTATTCAAAGATGCTGTGGAAAAAAAAAACTTATTAGTTTGTGTGGTCAGCACGCCCGTAAACAGATCGCTAGTCTAGGGGGTAATATTTTTTTAAAAGATACACAGTCACAAGACATCACACTCTTACTCTATATCAGAATACAGAATCTTAAGTTCAAAATCCAGATAGACGAGTCCACATTTGTCGTACTCGTCTTCCTATTCTAAGTTCAAAAATCCTACGGACGAGAACCCATTTGTCGTATCGCCTTAGGATTTTGGGTTCAATTCCCGGTAACGAGCGACCATTTGTCGTAGATTTTCGATAGGAGAATTAAGACTAGGTTTGGTCCCTTCTGACTAGGTTTGAATAGGTGATAGACTCAGTGAGAGTTGGTGAAAGGTAATAGAATTTCCACACACGTGAGATGATAGATTTTGATATAGTGGCTGTCTCTGAAAGCGAAAAGAATTCTTCTCTCTCTCACCTATCTTCTACAACAGTTGTTACAGCGTCAGACAGACTACACCAATATACATATTACGTATATTTCTATCACTCACAGGCACGCACATACACGTGACGACAGGTAAACACACAGATGTGGGAAAACTATAACAATGATATATATATTATCTAGAACGAGCTGACCAAACACGATTATTGAGTTCAAGAGCGATTTTAATATCAGGAAAAAATCGGCTCACAACATCAAAGAAAGTACATCAAGGAGAATACATATACACATAGTCATAAAAATTCAAGGAAATGTTGCAAGGATGATAGCCCCCTTATAGTGTTAACTCTAGGTTTAGCCCAGCCCCGTTAAGAGAACAGATGATGGCGCCAGAGTCAACGATACATAGGGTTTGATTCTAAGAGTTTTCGTTGTTTTATCTCGTAATTATATGCACAGAGTTTGAAAAAAATCTGATTTAACCTAAGACAAAAAACACAAGAACTCTAGCCTTAGCAACAAATTATGCAGATTGAAAAAAACAAATAGGACAGCAACAGGGTGTCAAAGATATAATAGTGAAAATATCACTCAAACCAGCGTACACTCATTCATTCCGCCATGGCCTCTCATACAGGTACTCACGACTTTGCTCGCTGCCTCTTGGAACACACTGATTTTAGATTTTCACACAGACTCAAAAAAATGCAGTCTTCTGCCAAGAAGTCCCCAGTTCCAAAAGACGTATTTAACTCGGAGTCTCCGGGAACGACTACTTGGGTGTGCAAATTTGTTCAAATGTCTGATTAAGTCACCTAACAATTATTCCAGGCGCGGGAGTTAGCAGAGCACAGTGTCAATAGCGTAGGTTTCTAAAAATGATGAATGTCAGGTCGGTGCCTTCCCTCAGTATAGGATTCACTTTAGTCACACCACAGATTAGTCCACAAATATATATATATATATATATATATATATATATATATATATATATATATATATATATATATATAGTGCACTGGCTTCCTAGCGCAGTGGTCTATGGTTCGATCCCCAGATGAGGCGGAAAATTTTTAGGCCACAAACGGCTCCTGGGTCGACCCAGCCCCAAATGGGTACCAGAGATACTCTGGGAAGGTTAAGGCGGCCGGCGTGATGCCGACCACATCACCCCTCGTGTGCCGACGGTCAAGATAATATGGGCCTAACACCATATTCCCAATATGCCTCAATGGGCGTGTAACGGGTTCCTTTACCTTTACCTTTATATATAGTCGGGAAATGTTAGTTAATACTAGAAGTATTTCGCGCCACCAGGCAGAAAGATTACGTAGAGTTTTTCTAGAAGAAATTAAGATCTGGCTCCAAGGTCCAGTATTTATCATTACAGTCTTTGAAAACCCGTTATTGGGAGATAGTATTTCTGGCTAACTCGGGTTGCATATGCACTGTTAGACCAGTGGTACTTAAGAAACCCACGTGGTTCAAAATAAGGACTGTCTATTTCTTCACAAGTATGGAAACTACTACTAGGTGCTGGTAAAGTTAGGGTCACCCCAAAACTTTCACTGTGTGGAGGAAAAATAACACATATAATATAATAAACAGAATCTGTACTGGTTATAACTTACATTTAAACTTGCAAGCAGAGAGCTTTGCTTATCATTTAAACTTCCCGTGACGTAAGTTATATTTAAAAATCAGCAATCCTCATAAATTAGGAACACGTGCGTATTCCGTCACCATTCATGAGGCTCGATTCTAGAGTTATACGTTAGTTTAGAAAAATACACTCGACTGAGTATTAGCGGTTAAATTAAATTCATAAATAGCTACAATTGCCGTTATAAGATAGAAATTTTAATTTTATTCTGCTTTCCACTGAATGCTTCCCTAGAAAATATAATAGCCTACCACTTATTTCTCTTTTGCGCTAAAGAAATAGATTAAAATGAATTAAGCGATTAAACACTTTAACACTCACAAAATCTATATATCTATCATATTAATTACCTCAACCACAGAATTACAGGTAGTCGCACAACTTAAGAATAAAAATGCTGAAAATATTTCTGGAAGTCTAGAAGTTCGACAAATTGCCGAAACAAACTGAGATCTTCGCTAACAGCTATTCTGTTTACGAGCAACCTATCTACTGTGAGTCTATGAGCGAGAATGAAATTAAAGTTTCAAACTTGGCCAATATCTTTAAAATCGGACACAGGATCCTAATCTTATTTCGCCAAGCGAAATAGTCTCCCCTGTCCGTATAACACCTTCGTCCGCTTATCGCGTGACGTAACAGCCATCAGTGGCCGAGGGCTTGCATGAGTTGCAAATCTCAGACCACCGTCTGCAGTGCGGAGTGGATTTTCACGCTAAGCCGGGTTTTTCCTTACGAAAAACCTCATGCGTTTACTGAAATGCAGACTCTCTGTCTACTTTCCATGTCCCTCGGGTAAATTTTCACGCCCCAGGCCAGAGACCCTCAGACGAATGTCTAGCGAATGCTGTAAATTCACGCCTATCATCCGACCAGCGCGACTGACATGTACGCAATACCACCCAGGTGCGATTCTCAGTTTTAGAGAAAGGAAAACAGGTAAAGTTTGCGAATTATATGAAAATAATATTCGCAAAACGAATGGATGAAAAATATACAGGAAAAATGAAATACAGAGATAATAAAAGAGAGAAATCGGGTGAAAGAATAGGAAGATGATGTAGGAAATTAAATGAATATAAACCCTACGTGACATTAAGCCTAAGATGAAGGAAATCGGTCCAGGAATAATGAGGATATGTAGATTACTAGTTTTTCATATTTGCACATCTGAACAAATGTATGCCTGTATTTTGGAACGCAAACACACTTTAGCAGTAAAGCTCCCTCTGTCGTTCGGCCTTGGCCTATATATATAGGACGTGCCCTAAATGGAAAGCAGGCCATAATAAAATTTCAAATACAGCGAGAGCGCCAGTTCTGTCAGTGAGGACTTCTTTGCCTTCTGCATCTGAGAGCAGACTGCGTGACCATTAAGAGCTCGACTGTATGTACTTGAGGGTAAGAAAGAATGTATATATACTTGTTGATAAATCACGAAGTGATAATACAGATACAATCGAAACATGAATCTTCATAATGCAGTTAGCACACCATACGGCCCATACACATCCTGGCCTACAAAAATCTCTACTCCTCACATCAGTGCACAAATACTGCATCTACGGCAGTTATATAATAATCATGGCCTACAAAATCTCTACACTTCACATCAGTGCACAAATACTGCATCTACGGCAGATATATAATAATCAAGGCCTACAAAATCTCTATACTTCACATCAGTGCACAAATACTGCATCTACGGCAGATATATAATAATCATGGCCTACAAAATCTCTATACTTCACATCAGTGCACAAATACTGCATCTACGGCAGATATATAATAATCAAGGCCTTTACTCATCTTAGCGCGATTATATCACAATATAAGTCAATGGATCCTAACATTACAAAATACACACAATACTGCACACTCGACAGTTTGCAATAATCTCACATATCAAAAATTATCCTCTCTAAGGGAATAATGGCCTACACAAATCATGGCCTCTTATCTTCAGCACTGCGCAGGCTTACCATCGAAAACACACACTATGGGGCCGACCTCTCCAGATCGATGCCCAAAAACTCACTGCCCACGGGAATACACATCTCCCGCCCAAAACAGATACGAGACCCGGCTGTTCAAAAAACACCGCTCAGTCTCACTACTTGCACGGGCTAGCCACAAATAGCTAAAACACCCGTAGCTCAAAACAGTTCGGAGTACATACCTCTACACAATTGAACTGACCAGCGTTCACACGCTTTCTAACTTTACTTCTCGAACATACGAGGGAATTCCCCTATTACAATTTAACCCAACATTAAAGACAATCACGTCTTCAAGCAACGACAACCCATAATCTAATATGCTCACCTAACATTTTCCAGATCACTTCCCCTTCCATTAAAATTACTGGCAACACTTGTATATATATATATATATATATATATATATATATATATATATATATATATATATATATATATATATATATATATATATATATATATATATATATATATATATATATAATTCTAGTTAATTAATTCTTCCTCGTTCTTCTTCCTCGTTCGTCCTGAAAAGGATGTTGGTTGCGTTGTGTCTGTTTACGCTGGAGTTGTGATATCTGCACCTTTCGGTCGACACATCCGACTTCAGCACGGCATTTTTTGGGACCGGGTTTGCCTTCCCTCTGCGATCCCTACTCGCTCAGCCAGACTGCAGTGATGCAGACTGTTTCCAGGACCACCACGTGGAATAGGGTCTTGGTCAGCTCTGGTTCGCTGACCCTGATGCAAGCAGTCAAGCTATGAGTTAATTAATTAACTTGTGCGTTAGGAAGTGTGTAGATGTGTTTCAAACTACTGTGTAATTTCTGGAGGCTAAACCAAGCCTGTGTATATTTAAATAAATTAAGAATGGAAGCAGAAAGGGTGTCCATGATTTTATAAAAGCATTTAAAGAATTATTTCTTGATGGAATGGGACATACACCAGGAACAAAGGAAAGGGTGAAAGGAACTGTATTACTGTATTGTTTAAGATATCACTTAGTATTTTACACAAGACCTAATAATTGTATGGAGGCGGATCAAGGACAAATTGCTCTAACTAAGGATTTGGAGAAAAATTGTATTTACAGTGACCTGGATTGTGTTGTTACTGATATATTATGCCCTGTGCGTCTGCTTGCACACTGTCTGAAACTGTCTCTCATCCCTACATCTGTAATAGAGGGATAGTGATAGACAATATAGTGGTTAATCAAATATGTTTCAGGTTATATCCTGTCATCCATGTACACGTTAAAGAGTCAGCCACTACTGCAGGAACTAGTGGTGCGAGCGCCCTTGTTGTTCATAGTGACAGCCACCAAGTATCCACTACCTGGAGGAACCTCATGTGACTTTTCCTTCCATGTCAGAAGTGTGACAGGCTTCAATTCACCAGATAAGTGGCCAAACAAGGCTACTGTTCAGAGTACACCAGTCAAACCACTATTAAAGACAGTAATATCTAATGCTGACATCTGTTTTGGCATGGTTATAGCCAGTATAAACAATCATTCAATAACTGTGAAATAAGATGGGTCTTAAGATATAAATATTCTACAACCAAAGTGAGTTTAACCAAGAGAGAAGAACTTTCTACATATTTAGAGACGTTTGATACTTTTGAACAATTTTCAAGTGTTTTTATTTATTTAATGTTGTAATTAAATTTTGAGTTCCTTGAAAGATTTTCAAACAGAAAAGAAAAACTTGTAAAAATAAATTGTAATTATTTACCAGCAGACTTACTTAAATTATTTAAGTTAAGTAACAGTTCTTATTGGTAGATAGTTTAGTTAATTCCCCTAGCAGAGCTAATAATATAAACAGAGGAGGATCTTGAGAGGAGCATTTAGGAACTTAGAGTAATACATTACCATCTTCTCTGGGAACTTATACAGCTTGATCCTACCTTTGATTTCCATACACCCTTACTCTTTTCAGAGAAATGGGTATAACTTATAAGACCAGTATCTTATCTGGCACTTTCCTGGTATCACCTGATACAACTTGTGTCCAGGATACTTTATAATTTCTATAACAATCAACCCTCTCGTGACAATATAGAGGAAAATAAAGAAGGATGGTGCGCCTTCACCGTATAAAGGAAAATAACCCAAAGAAAATATTTACCCAACGGTTGAAGGTTAGCTCTAGGTTTACAGAATAACAATATTGGTACAATAAAAGATCAAGTAAAGTAAACAGAATCAAATCAAACCACCAAAGATTAATAGATAATTTCCAGACAGAGAGTGTGATTCTTGTAGCGTAGTCCTGAACCAATATATAAGGGCAATTAACGAGAGCCTACCTTGTCTACCTATATCGAAATATGTCAACAAATGTTTTCGACCAATCGCTGCACGAGCTGTAAACCGGTCTCGGGAACCGTAGGCTTGCAGGATTGCTAGATGGAATCTGTGTAAACGTGAATGTGTACTTGTGACTTCAGGCCAAAGGATAGGGTATGTCCTTCGGAACAGTGAGAACAGTAAAATACCAGGAATCTTAAACTTTCATTAGATACATGGATTTAAGTTGTAGAAGCATGGACACAGGAGTTATGAGTGATTACATGCAGTAATAACTTGGAGCGAAGGCTGGTTTCCCCGGGTTCAACTGTGATTGCAAACACTACAAGGGAGGCAGAAAAAGGTTAGCTTGTTTAAATGGTAGCGCCCAATTGGCCGGTTTAAACAAGACCTGGATGGAAGGAATCGGTTGGGGAAACACCGGAAGAATAAATTATCGGAGTTTTGTCAGATCGACAGATCGGGCAGAAAGTGGTTGTTTTACTGAAATTTTGGTAAACATAAACTGACCCAGCCAGCCAATCGAATCGCTTGTCTTCCATTTGTCCGCTACCTGTAATAAAAAGGGAAACAAATCTGGAATATTTCTCTTGAACCGCCAGAACCAAATTCGTCAGAGGACAGAATCAGATTCTACCCCAGCTCCTTCGCCATTTGCCAGTGAAGCAGACTGCATGGGTTTATTAAAAGCCTGTTGAATCTGAGATTGTGGGTAAGAGAATTAAGTCATAATATGTATAATATTAATTACTAGTGTTTAAGGGAAGTGATTGTGTGTGTAAAATCTCATTGTGTGATTCATAGAAGGAAAGCTGCTTTGTGCTGTATAAATTATGTTCGACATTTAAACTAAGGCCGGACGGAATGAAGGTTGTTAGTTTTAGAAGCTTTTAAAGCCTTTTCTGATTGCTGGACTAGACAATACTATCAGGAAATAGTAAAAGAGGAAAGATTGTAAATTTAATGTATTGTTTGAGTAGGCCTATACACTCAACACTCGCCATAAGGCCTATGCAGTTAATGATGTCAATCCTGGACATATTGGGAAAGTGTGTGTGTTGTAATGATGTGTTATATTATTGCATAAAACTTATTTAGACACTCAACACTCCCCATAAGGCCTATGCAGTTTTAGTGAGGTCAATTATGGACATATTAGGAAAGTATGGGTTGTAATGTTGTTTTATATTATTGCATAAACCTATTTGTCACTGACTGAGTCTACCTTTCCTGTGTTGTCATCACTTATTCTGAACTGCCTCACTAATCTACAATCTGGGTAGGAGGATTTTAGAGCCAGATGCTATGTAAGACCTATTACATTTCAGGTCAGAGGTATCCTGTCACTCATCTTGTTAGCAGAGAAGAACATTGGTGTTGTACCTAGCGGTGTAAGATTTGAACAAGCACCCTGTACCTACATCAGTTGGAAGAGTGGGGACCCTCAGTGTTGGGCTTCTCCATCTTATATTCTGGCTTCAAGGAAAAGGCGGAAGCGAAGAAGTTAAGTCAAATTAGACAAGACTGACTCGCAGAGCATTGGCGTACCACACCCGGTTATATTAGTAGTGATGAAAACAGTGATGATTAAATTAGTCGGGAAGCAACATAGACTAGTCTATAGTCAGAGTGACATTTTCAAAAGCTACATAACCAAGAAATATTGTGAAGTCAAGTGATATCAGTAACAGTGAAGTCATTATGACAGTTGTCAATATCCATTCCCCTAATACTGAAGATAAATTCAAGTACCAAACTATCATTAACATTGGTTCCAGAGGATTAGTTGCACTAAGACTTTTCATAACAAGGGAGCCTTAACAACTAGGAAAAGACTTTATTTTTAGTGATTGACTTTTATTTGGTGTAGATACATGCAACCTCATCAGTGTGTTTTTATTTTTAGGGTTTGTGTTTACACAAACAAAACTAAACAGATGACTGTACATAAATAAAATTAAGAAATTGTAGTGCACTGTTTTTATTACTTTATGTCAGCTTTGAATTACTTTGAATTTAATTAAATCCCCTAGATACTATAACAGCCCATAGGTATAATTCTGAGAGTGGCACCATAGAATTCTGGTACTGAATATTACTATCTCGGCCAGAAATTCTTTACAGCCTGACTTTATACCCATGAACTCTATACACCATTGCTCTTTTCTGAGAATGGGGTATTTCTTTTAAGACCAGACTCTTCTCTGGCAACTATCCTAGTATCACCTGATACACCTGGTTGTCTTATTCTTCATAAATTAAGGAACCTCTCGCGACAATTCTAAATACAGGAACTACAACTGAATAATTTCGTTGCGACACCTCCTGCAGGGTTGATGGCGGGCGGTGAAAACAGTCATGTTTCCCGCTCGGCTAGAACGTCTATTTGTATATACAGGGTTTACTATAAATATTGAATATGTGAGGGTCCTTGGTGTTTATCGTTTTAAGAGAGGGGAACACTTCTAGAAAATCTGGAAAAATCCAGTTGTTACAAATGATGATGATGGATTTTTTATCGGCCGACTCTTTGTCAGAGTGCCAGTCCCTGCACAGCGTATATTTTAGTACTCCACTTGGATTACAACTGTCAGGTGTTGGGGAAAAAATAATAATAATGTTTCAGGTATAAACCACTGTTAGCTGATAAAATAGTATCCTGGATTTGGTAAGTCCAGTAATATAAGTTACAGTCATACAGTATCTCTGCTTGTACACACTCAACCATGGAAATGGAAAAGGAAACGAAAAAAAGACCGCTGGTTCGTCCACTTGGATCAGGTCTGCTAAAAATATAAGAAACATTTTATGGGAAAATGCTACCATTCTATGTAAATATAAATGTGTATAGACGGGGACACGATAGTCTCTCCTCCGCTCTGTCAAATCCTGACGAATTTAAAAGATGCACGGTGTTTTCCCTACACCTTACACACAGACACCGCTGGCCGCAGAGGTGGGTCAGACTGAGCCGATGAAGACTCTTCCGCCCCTTCTCGTGGCTGGCTGGGGTCACACGCACAGTGTGTTATTTATTATTTATTTCTCACAATGCGCCACGTACAAATTATCACTTCGTGGCTAGTAAATTGTCGGTATCTGTTAATTTGTCGTATGGCATTAAAAAAATAATAGACGCTATAATAACAATAATTATAAAATGAAATATAACCAATATTTATTTCCCTCCCCCTATCAGTCGTTCTAACACCTCTAAGGTCGGTCTGGTTAGCCGTCTACGCTGTAAACACAAATTACCGTCTCGTCTCAGCTAGGTAGCGGTCGGGAACGGTCTAACAATATTTATTTAACATCTGGTTATGGAAATCGCTACGCGTTATTTTAGATAATGCGCCTTACTAGCAAGAAAAAAAGATCTAAGTGAAGTATTTACTGTATGTTTAAAGTATTTAAGTGTTTAACTTTAAATGCTATCACTGTAAAACACTTCTAACACTTAGCACTATTTACCAGAAATTCCAGAATAAAAATCTCCACGAATCACTTTTTAACCAGTAATCCTAAAGAAATGGTTTAATGCTGCGCACTAGATTCTTCTAAAATTCTGAGTGACGACTGATAGATGGGTTTTAGAAACAGTAGTATATATATCATTACATTTCTCTCATCTCTAATGACGTTATTTCGCATTACTGTGTGAGACCAAAAATTCAGAAGCGAAAGATGAAAGTTCAAAGGCTTAAGTCTCGGTCTTTCCAGCGGTTCTCGTCTGGAGTGATGACCGATATCAAAGACTTTCGCTCTCCTAGCGGTTTTACCTGTAGAATGCCCGTGTTGCCAGATCAAAGAAATTAGGGATTTCTATACTTTCCCTGGACAACTTCAAAGGGTCAGTTCCGCCTTTCTCACGTGCTGTCTGTCTGTCGAGTATTGTATGATTGACAGATAAGCTCGTGTGAGTGGAAAGGAGTAAAATAAAGCGTGATTTATTTCCTGTTATGACTGACAGGTTAACGAAGATGGTAAACACAGCGTTGGCTAGTGTTTAAAGAAAAGAGGGCGGGGACAAAATGGTACATTGCAAAAAAAAAAAAAGTTGGATAATGGATGTTTAGCTAGCAAATCAGAGAGCAGCTAGACGGTTACAATAAGCTGTCAGATTACTGTAGGCTCTTTTCCAGTCCACGTCACACAGCGGTCAGCTTGAGGTTGTTGACATCTCCGTAAAGTTTTTCCATGAATGGCACTGGTGATGGCCAGATGCGCTTTCTCTGTTCCTCATATGTTGGGCATCTTTGAAGTATATGTTCAGCAGTCAGCAGTCATTATCAGGATGCCATTGCCAGTCAAAAAGAAAAATAGAGAACTCAGAACTCATAGCGCAGCTCTGATAAATACTGTCCTGAAAAGAACTACGTGATACGAGCTAGCATGTTGAAGCCCTGATAAGGGCTAGTCATGAAAAGGACTGCTAGATACGCCGGCTACTTAGTCCCTACTCAAGCACATTCAGCACACGGAAATACAAGTACCTCTTCGCCATCTTTCTTATTCATCATCCACTCTCTGCTGACCCACTGAAATATTGCGCAACAAAAGTGAAAACCTACCCTGACCTTCATACAAAACTCAACTTCTGTTAGACGGGTGTGCATAGAACTGGCGACCTCATCATGCAAAACATGCTTCAGAAACAAGATCACATGGATGCTTTGGTGCAGGGTTCCCGTGGGGGCACCCGCTGCAGTTGTGGCTTCATGTTCCGTAGGAAACGAAGGGGGAAATAATGATGACGAAGACGGTGAATGTTCCCGTGTAGACATACAGAAAGAACAGCACTGCTGCGCCCTCAGACATGACATAGTTTATAGCTAGGCTGCGATATCTCCGCCTTTCGGCCCGACACATCCGATTTCTGCTAGCAATTTTTACGGGTTTGCTTCCCTGACACCTCATACCAATATGTATGCTATACCTTATGTCCATCCAATTGTGCAGCGAGGTGGCTGCACCACTGAGCGTCATTGGAGTCGAGACGCACCTCTGCTCCAGATCTGGGAGGTTCCGTTTCCAGGAACACCCCACACAGCTAATTGAGGCATCGTTCGCCGTGTGACATGGAATGAAGTCCAAGCGAGATATAGTTTAGTGGCGGTCTCGTGGAGATAACTTAAGTGAGCGAAGAAAACGTCGAGGAAAATAAAACAAGAGTTCTTTATCCTCCATCCTAACATGTAAAGTAATCTTCTAGACTCGTGTCTTAGGGTTTCAGCGTTGACTTTTGCATCCAAAACCATTTCAGAAGACTGAGAACTTGTAGACTCTACTCCTGTCACGGATTGTCTCCCCTGCTTTACAGTAGTGGTCTAACAGTGACCGAAATTTAAGAGTATCTAATATTGGCTTCCAAGGTATCTACCTGCGCGCAAGATTACTCTTGGCAGAGATGTAGATAGAAGATTAATGACACTTCTACCTTAAGGGAGAATCACGAGATATTCCCAGAAGTCAAGAACAAAAGCTGCTTAGGGCTGAGCAATTTGTTAACTTATTATCTGGTCCGTCGCCTTTTGTGAAGGATTTAAGCAATGTTCTGGCCCGTTAAGCCCTCAGTTGGTGTAATCCAACGAATGCCTGTTGCGTGATAAATTCTCGCAACATCGTTTTATTTCAATATCTATTTTATAACGCAAGGGCAACAACTGCTTGAAATTTATAGTCACTTTTCTCGGTAAGCATTTGTCTTCTCGCGTTGGTATCGAATGCAGTTAAGTTTGAGCTGTGGTCATTTTGCGCTGGACTGCGCATGACTTGTCTTGCTTCTTGGTCGATCGGTTTCCGCCCACCACTAGTGGAGTGAGCGATTTGGAATGGCGAAAGAGATGCCTCGTTGAAGAGGGGATCTCCGCTTTTTTTGTTCTGTCAGGGATGTGTAGTCCTCTTATGGATATTTCGTTTATTCGAGATAATACCTCTAGTGTATTTGCACATGCCGGGAGGCATAATATTTCTGTGTATTTCCGGAAGGCAAGGTAAATTAACACATTTTCATT
This sequence comes from Oreohelix idahoensis, assembly GCA_024509875.1. Lineage (NCBI taxonomy): Eukaryota > Metazoa > Mollusca > Gastropoda > Stylommatophora > Oreohelicidae > Oreohelix > Oreohelix idahoensis. The sequence continues at coordinate 144,410 of JAMPIV010008731.1, forward strand.
AACTCTATCGATTTTTGGTCGTGAACGATTTCTGGTTCATAGCCTGTCTTCGAAAGTCGTCGTCACGAGATGTTTTCCTAGCTCACATGTCGCTGTATTGTACTGCATCGGTTGATGCAGGTACCAAGGACCATTACTTGCTACTTTGTTAAATGAACTAGGTTTGAAAAACCTTTATTATCTAGAGGATATTTTTGAGGACATTATTTATACTTCGGCAGACGTGTCTGTCTTGCTGAAGTCAAACTAAGGAGAGTGAACTGATCTCATACATCTGGTTATCTCCTGGCTGTTATAGAAAGGGATGGAGTTTTTCACCTGACTACATTTACAGCACTTTGAAATATAACATGCATCTGACTCATCATTGTAATGCTGTCTACCGTCTATTGCTGTATTGAATGTTGCTGTGATAATGACTGTTTGATGTGCCTACATATTCGCGTAACCATTTTGTCACTGTGGCGTCCACAATAAATAATGAAGAAAAACGTCAACGGCTGTTACAAGAATCATTGACTTTATACGTCGTGAGTTTACTGACGTCCTATGTGGATTGCCCTGTTATTTTTGTATGAACATTGTTTTGACTGAACACATCTGCACACCACACAAAAACCAGACATGCGGATACCATCCATCATCATATGGCATCACGCATCATTTGGTGGCCATAAGCTGGTTTGATTCTGGTACCAGCAAACACGGGGTCCCTTACCCACTTCATTTTCAACAAGAATTCATCAGCATCCTTCAAGAAATTAACATTCTTCAATACAGTCAACATCTTCAAAATTTTCAAAGTACTCGGCGTTGCCCGGTAAAAGTCAAAATTTCAACTTTTTGACGAAAACAAGAATTTGACAGTACCCGGCGTTGTTACATGTTGCCGGATAACTCGGACTGCTGTTATCTTTTACACAAGTCAAGCAAGTTGCTGCTGTCAAGGTTCCAGTGCTGTCGTTTTTGTGAAGGTCAAGTGCCGGTTGAAACGGGTTGTTTTCTGAAGAAGGCCAAGTACCGATTTCCATCAACTTACTTTTGGATTAGAAGGTCAAGTGCCGAAACAACTCAACACACAGTATTTCAGAAGCTCTTGTACCATCGTGTTAGCAGTGGAAGCAGTTCAGATGTGCCATCATCGTTGGAGCTTCGCTCTTTAGGACGTTGATTGACATCCGTTTTTTCTGCTGTTCTACGATTGGAAGCCTATAAGTTAAGTGGCCTGTTTGTATGTAAACTGTGCCCTTATACTTCTGCTGAGTCTTCTGTGTATCATCTCATTCTATATGTTATATGTTTATATGTTATTCGTATATTTATATGTTTATATTTCAGCGGGTTCTCGGTTGGGTGGTGTCTCCGTTAGATTATGCCACGTCATAGAGGTCGTCTATTGTGAGCGTGTTCTGTAAGGTTTGCAAATTTCCAATACTGGAATTTGCTAAGCGACTTCTGTTGCTATTTATGTTAGCTGTGATGACATGTTTTAATATTGTTTTCGTTATTATTTCGCATTCTTTAGTTTTGTTTTGATTTGTTTGTATTTGTTAGCCTACTCTTGTCTATAATTTAGTTTCATACAACATTTTTGTTTATACACTGTGGTGTCATGTATTTTGTTTAATTCTATCGCAGATATCGTCACATTTTTTGTGATATTTCATTAATTTCTGCTTTATTTTTAGTTGATTTCTGCGAACGTTTTTGTATTGTTGCTGATCTTTGTTATTGTTTACATTGTTATTGTTTACATTGTTTGCATTGTTTACATTTTCAATGTTTACATTCTGCATGTGTTTACATAGTCATTATTTACAGTTATAGTAATTAGTTAATGGGCTATGCTAATGCACTGTTACTACTACACTGATGATAAATGAATGATGAATAGTGTCGTGCACTATTGAATGAGAAGTGCACTTATGATCAAGAATTGAGTGCTGATATTTCATATACAAGTTCTTTGATTGGAGACTTGTTTCCCACAGAGACTGGGATAATATAATGTGATGTGAATATACAAGTGCTTAATTAAGACTTGTTACACTTAGGTTTGAAATAAATTAGTTAATTATTTCAGGTTTTGGACTCATATGTTAGACAACATGTCTACATTTGAGCACTTTATTGAGCAGGGTAAATTGCTTGGCAAGACTGGTGATAAGTTAGAAGAATTTGCAACTGCTCGATATGATAAAGCAATGGAAGCTGAACAAAAGAAACTGCAGATGCAGGTGGATGAAAAAAGATTCCAAATGGAAATGGAAAAACAAAAAAGGGAATCAGAAGCTGAGGAAAGAAAACTCCAGCTACAGCTAGAAGCTGAAAGACTTCAAAAAGAGGCTGAGAATAAAAGACTTGAAAAAGAGGCTGAAAATAAAAGACTTGAAAAAGAAGCTGAAAATGAAAGATTTCAAAAAGAGGCTCAGGCTGAGGAAAGAAGATTACAGAGAGAGTCTGATGAGAGGAAAGAGAAAGCAAAAATGGAACATGAAGAAAAGGTCTTAGCTTTAGAGTTGGAAAAATTGAAATTGACAAGCATGAGTAATGGTAATGATTCAAACAAGGGTTCATCTTCTGGTAAGGCTAATAATGATACTTTTAAGATTAAGTTACCAACATTTAGTCCTTCCAGCGATGACATAATGTTCTATCTGGACAGATTTGAACAAGCATGTACAGCTCATAACATAGACAAAGCAAAATATGTTTATCAGTTATCAGGGATACTGACAGGTAAAGCTCTAAGTATATTAAATATGGTGGATGAACCTGACAAGAACAATTATGAGGTTGTCAGGGCCGCTTTGTTAAAGAAATATCAGCTTAACGAAGACGGCTATCGTCTACAATTTAAAAACATGTTACCTGAAAATGGAGTTGAATTCTCCGAGTTTATTGCAAGAATACGCATTACTTTCTCACGATGGGTTGAACTATCTAAGACGGAAAAAACTTATGAAGGACTTATGGACTTAATACTTAGAGACAAAGTCATGTCGTCTGTCAATGAGTCTTTCCTTGCTTTCCTTCATGAACGTAAACCTAAAACAATAAAAGAAATGGAAGATTTCTGTTGCCAATACGTAACTGCGCACCCACACATAACCATGGGTAACTCTAAGGTGAAAGAAGGTTTACCAGTTGCTTCGGCAGCTCCGTATGGCCAAAACTTTGCTCGTAGATTCCAACAAAATTTTGATAGAAAGAGTAGCGGTAATTTCTGTCAAAATCATGGAAATCAATTTCACGGTGATTCTTCTTCGAAGAATTGGAGACAACCTGATAGTACTCGTTACTATCACCCTAATAATTATAGGCATTTCAAAAGAGGATATGGTAATAGAGGTTATTCCTGCCGAAGACCTCAAAACCAAACAAATAGATGTTCGCATCAATGTGAACATGATAGTAATCGTGGAAACTGGAATTCGAACCAGGATAACAATTACAATAGAGACAATAATAACTGCAGAAATAATAATAACTTTGATAACTTCAGAGGTAATAATAGTCGGGGTAGATCTCAACACAAAAAAAAAGAGATATCAGCAGGCTAATGCTGTACAACAGGAAACTGAGGGAGCCTGTAATCATGTTGTTGATAATAAAAACTTTGACGCTGTCACTAGTTCTGCTTTTGACTTTGAGAGAGCAAACAAATGCCCCCAATGCAGTACTTTATTCGAACCGGGTACCATAACTACTTTGAGTTGTGGTCACCCACTTCCCGCTCTTCCTGCTGCTGTTGCGCATGACGGGAGGGGTTCTTTAATTCTACATAAGGGTCTTGTTAATGATACTCCGGTCTCACTACTTTTCGATTCCGGATGCACCACTATTGGTGTTAGACAATCGCTTGTAGATCCATCTTGTGCTACAGGAAGGGTTATTAAATGTGTCACATTTGGCGGCACTCTAGAAAAATATCCTACTGCTGTAATTCGCATTGCCACTCCTTTCTTTACTGGAGATGTGCATGCTTGTCTCTTACCTAATCCTATTGCCGACCTTATTATTGGTCGTATTCACGGAGTTAGGGAGTGTACCCCACAGCAGATTGCTGCTTGGGAAGATAATAACATGCAAGCTACAAATGCAGTAGTTACAAGAGCACAAGCTCTACAAACACCCGAAACTACACTGAATAGTGATAATGAAGTTGATAGCCAAGATAGTCACTTAGTAATCACTCGTGACTCTTTCATAAAATTGCAAGAAGAAGATCCTTCTTTAAAAAAATTCTTCGTTCTTGCGAAGAAAGGTGATCCAAATCAGGATACAAATAGAAAATCTTGGATTGCAATGAGAAACGGCGTACTTGTACGTATGGTACAAGATTCGACTACGTCGGCACATTCGCAAATTCTTGTTCCCAAGAGCATGAGAGTCCAAATATTACAACATGCTCATGACTCGCAATGTGCTGGACATATGGGTTTTGCCCGTACGAAGTCGAGAGTCCTTGCGGCTTTCTTTTGGCCTTTTGTCAATAAGGACATTCGTATTTACTGCCGATCATGCAAGGTATGTCAGGAGGTCAAATCTAGAGGACCACGACATGCTGCGCCTATCCAGGCTGCTGACATTCCTATTCGGCCGTTTCAGAAAATGGCCATAGATATTATTGGCCCTTTTAAGGTCAAGTCGGCCAGAGGACATCAGTTTATCCTTACATGTGTCGATATGTGCACACGTTGGCCAGAGGCTATTCCTCTTAAGAGCATATCTACTACAGATATCGCAGATGCTCTTTGGTTGATATTTTCTCGCTTGGGGTTCCCCAGAGAAATATTGTCAGACCATGGCACTCAACTCATATCTGACACTATGTCACAGGTAATGTCTACCTTACATATTGAACGATCTCTCAGTAGTATCTACCATCCTATGTCTAATGGGTTAGTTGAGCGTCTGAATAGAACGCTCAAGACTTTGCTTGGTAAGATAACTGAAGATCATCCTCAAGATTGGGACAGGGTTTTACCCGCGGCTCTCTTTGCCTATAGAGAAGTCCCTAATGAACACACAGGATTTTCTCCCTTCGAACTTGTCTTTGGCGCGCGTCCACGCGGCCCTATGTCTTTATTACACGATCTCATCACTGCCGATGATATTAGCGATGAAACTCAATCCTCATATGAGTATGTCATTGCTCTTAGACAAAAGATCATTGAGGCATGTAAGCTAGCAACTGCTTCATCAGAAATTGCTAAAGAGAAGGCAAGGCAGTTTGCTAACAAGAATAGATGTCTACGACAACTTTGTCCAGGTGACAAAGCATTCGTCCTACTCCCCAGTAGGGAAAATAGACTTCTTATTGCATGGAAAGGTCCGTATGCAATAGTCTCTCGGATTTCCGATGTTGACTATGTGGTCGATATTGATGGAAAGCATAAAACTTTCCACATATACATGCTTTCGGAATTTCACGAACGTCCGGACTATTTGCTGCCTATTTTCCAGGCAACGGATGATGCTCCTGCACCTCACGGTCATTATTCATCCCTGTCTGTCATTCAGGATGAGGAAGCTACCTTCTCTGATGTCAACCTTCCCCTTCCAGTGGTTCCATTACATTCCACGGAATCTTGGAAAAACGTTTCTGTTTCTCCTAATCTTTCTGGTGACGAACATCGACAAGTCTCGTCGATGTTACAAACATTTCAGGATGTTCTCACTGACATTCCTGGACACACAGATGTCATAGAACATGACATAATTCTTACCGACAATAATCCAATTAGGGTTAGGCCGTATCCTATTCCTATACACTTTCAGTCGCAAGTGGAAAAGGAATTGGATGAAATGATTCAATTAAATATAATTGAACCATCGACTTCACCATATTCTTCTTCCATGGTTATTGTCCGGAAGAAGGATAAGAACATACGAATTTGTGTTGATTATCGCAAATTGAATCAGGTCACAAAGTTCGACGCTGAACCGATGCCTTTGTTAGAAGATCTACTGATTAGACTTTCTAATTCTAGATTCTTCACTAAACTTGACTTGTCTAAAGGTTATTGGCAAGTGCCTTTAGCAGAGCATGCCAAACCTCTTACTGCTTTTTCTACACCTAGGGGTCTATTTCAATGGAATGTTATGCCTTTTGGTCTCATGAACGCCCCTGCCACTTTCGTTCGCATGATGCGTCGAATTCTGTCACATCGTTCGGATGTCATCGCATACTTAGATGACATCTGTCTCTTCAGTGATACCTGGGAAGATCACTATTTAGGGTTATATGACTTACTGTCCACTCTACGTGAGAATAATTTGACAGCAAAACCTTCTAAAGCTTTTGTTGGTTTTGGTGAAATCTCTTTCCTGGGTCATCGTGTTGGTCATGGTCTCTTGAAGACAGAAGACCACAATACTTCCAAAATACTGAACATCTCTGTTCCTAAAACGAAGAAACAAGTTAGGAGTCTCTTAGGTTTAATTCAATTTTATGGGAGATTTATTCCAAATTTATCTTTGATCATGGCACCTCTATCAACATTGTTGAAGAAAGGTTCGCCTAATCTGGTTCGTTGGTCTGAAGAATGCCAATCTTCACTAGACCAAATCAAGAATATATTTTCTTCTCCTCCCATCTTAAGATTACCTACTCTTGATAGGACTTTTGTTCTTCGGAGTGATGCTTCATCCACTGGGATTGGAGCAGCACTGATGCAAGAATATGCAAATACTCTGCATCCTGTTATGTACATTTCTAGAAAACTAAATGCGGCAGAGAGGAACTACTCGGTTTTAGACCGTGAGTTGTTAGCGATGGTTTGGTCAATTCTAAAACTACAAAGATTCCTCCTGGGCGCACATTTCATTCTAGAGACTGATCAGAAAGCTCTTACAGCTATTCAGACTAAGAGTTTGAAGAGTTCGAGATCCACTCGATATGCTATAGCTCTTCAACCTTTTCACTTCACGGTACGAGCTATCCGTGGTGCGGATAATGTGATGGCTGACATTTTGTCTAGATGCCCACATGACTCCAACTAATACTTCTGTCCTATATTTCCATATATTACAGAGTAATAACACACCTATATTTCTACAATAGATTAGCACATCTGTACTTACTTTATATGTACACACTATCGTGCTTTGTTGTCATCTTCTTCTGTTCGTTTTTTAAGATGATAGAGGAGGACTGAGTAGTTAATATAAGGGCCGTTAGTTTACTAAACAGCCACAATTATTAATAATGTATTGTACCATATGAAGCATATTAGTTATTAATTAGCATTATATTGCTTGTACTTTCTCAGAATGTCATTGTTGAGCTGAGGACTTACCTTACTAGTATCAAGCATGACGAGTTCTAGATTGTGTACTTACCCTCGGAATACCAGAGCATATGTCCTGGATCGTCATGTAGTTTAACTTTACTATGTACTTATGTCATTACATTTCAAATACTTTACTATTTAAATTTTCCTATCAGATTTGTACATCCATTTTTAAAGACAATATTAGAGTATGCTGTTTAATGATGATTATAGTAACTTGCATACGTATATTGTGTTTACATGCTAACGTGATGTGTGTTGGTGACACCTCCCCGATGTGAATATTTTTTGAGACATATTTATTTTTCTGTTGAGGTATATCCTCACCAGACACTCTATAATTAGCCTATTGTTTGGCAATTTAGTTAATTATCAGCGCATAATTCGTGCGTTTTGAGCCGCTTATCGCATGCTCTTTGATATTGAAAAAAAAAAATATGTTCCACATTTTTTTTTTTATCGGGAGGAGGTGGTGATATGTTGCGTGATAAATTCTCGCAACATCGTTTTATTTCAATATCTATTTTATAACGCAAGGGCAACAACTGCTTGAAATTTATAGTCACTTTTCTCGGTAAGCATTTGTCTTCTCGCGTTGGTATCGAATGCAGTTAAGTTTGAGCTGTGGTCATTTTGCGCTGGACTGCGCATGACTTGTCTTGCTTCTTGGTCGATCGGTTTCCGCCCACCACTAGTGGAGTGAGCGATTTGGAATGGCGAAAGAGATGCCTCGTTGAAGAGGGGATCTCCGCTTTTTTTGTTCTGTCAGGGATGTGTAGTCCTCTTATGGATATTTCGTTTATTCGAGATAATACCTCTAGTGTATTTGCACATGCCGGGAGGCATAATATTTCTGTGTATTTCCGGAAGGCAAGGTAAATTAACATTTTCATTAACTCTATCGATTTTTGGTCGTGAACGATTTCTGGTTCATAGCCTGTCTTCGAAAGTCGTCGTCACGAGATGTTTTCCTAGCTCACATGTCGCTGTATTGTACTGCATCGGTTGATGCAGGTACCAAGGACCATTACTTGCTACTTTGTTAAATGAACTAGGTTTGAAAAACCTTTATTATCTAGAGGATATTTTTGAGGACATTATTTATACTTCGGCAGACGTGTCTGTCTTGCTGAAGTCAAACTAAGGAGAGTGAACTGATCTCATACATCTGGTTATCTCCTGGCTGTTATAGAAAGGGATGGAGTTTTTCACCTGACTACATTTACAGCACTTTGAAATATAACATGCATCTGACTCATCATTGTAATGCTGTCTACCGTCTATTGCTGTATTGAATGTTGCTGTGATAATGACTGTTTGATGTGCCTACATATTCGCGTAACCATTTTGTCACTGTGGCGTCCACAATAAATAATGAAGAAAAACGTCAACGGCTGTTACAAGAATCATTGACTTTATACGTCGTGAGTTTACTGACGTCCTATGTGGATTGCCCTGTTATTTTTGTATGAACATTGTTTTGACTGAACACATCTGCACACCACACAAAAACCAGACATGCGGATACCATCCATCATCATATGGCATCACGCATCAATGCCCTCTTATTATTAATGGCTATATATATATATTGTGTGTGTGTGTGTGTGTGTGTGTGTGTGTGTGTGTGTGTGTGTGTGTGTGTGTGTGTGTGTGTGTGTAATTATTAAATAGTCTTGCTCATACATTTGCTTTCATGCTTCTAATGACTGAATAAACAATTATTTGTTTAGTTCAAAATAACACACAACAGATTTAATAGTCAGTTAGTTCAACAAGTTAAAATAAGGATTAACTGGGGTGAAAGGTAAATTAAATTCTTCCTCACAAAGGTTGGATCGGGGCGCTATCAATGTCCGTGTTTTGCTGTTGCCTGTGACAAAACAAAACTTAACTCCAGATGAGGCCTGCAGCTGTGGTTCATCAATTCTGTGATGACGGAAGCCTTCTCCACACTCTACTCCACTGTAGGCGGTTAAGGTGGATGCTTTTCCCTCACAACAGCGGCTTGAATACCACAAATCGTCTGATGGCTTGTAACCACAAACTTTAGACAAATAGAAAGAAACAAATGCCTGCTAAGTACATTTGTTCGCCGCAAACTAACAGGCCCGTTATCATGCGCTCCACCCACCAATGTTAACCTCTCAGAAGAATTAAATTCCCGAGCACACAGTGTAACTCAGAGAATATGATGAAAATTCACAAATATCCTTCTGGGTGTTAAATAGGAAATTGCGTCTGGAGTGGGTGAATAATGATTTGCCTGAATTACAATTAAAAAAGGTACATAAATCTCACAAGATAATATGTTACACCTTAGGCACATGAGATGTAATCATCACTCATTACTCATCACTACTACCGTCGGAGTCTGGGGTCGCTTTGCTGTCGGGCGTCGCGCATGACTAGTCAGAAACAATCACCAGCTCTTGCAGTAGTGGTTCATGCATATACTATTTTTATATGTTGAGGTTGCCAGCCTTGTATATAACCACTTAGCAAGAAACCTGTAAAATTTACATTAGTAAATAAATTGTTTACAGTTTCCCCAAAATTTTGGGAATACACAATCTCCTTGCACAGATTTAGACTGGACACAGCTCTGTATTAGGAGCTTCGAAATCACTTTGGTCTGGATATTAGAGTTAATTCCTCTGACGGCGGGTGTTCTGCGAAATCCTGGCCTTGGAAAACGTTTGTTTAATTCCTCTATGACTTGGTCTGGGAAATTAGAGTTAATACCTCTGGCGGCGGATGTTCTGTGAAATCACCTGGGCCTGGGAAAACTTTTGTTAAATTCCTCTATGACTTGTGATCAAATTCCTAGGATTCCAGTCTTGTTAATTAAAGTCCTGGCCCCTTTAAGTTCCAGTCTTGTATTAAAAATGCGGGTTTACTTGTGAATTCCAACGTTGCCCAATACTCGATCTGTTACTTATAGTTGTGGAATTTCTAAGTCCAATGTCTCCTTTTTCTTTCTGGCTTTTGGGAGTCGCTGATATGACTTATGCGCTGCAGTCTCTCTGTGTGATCTGGGTCTGTGTTTTCATCACACTATATTCTCAGTTCTTAGTGCAAATCACAGATTGCACTTTCGACTAGTGTGCCAATAACATACATTGTATATTTCAGCTCCTCAGAATGAACCAATCCAATCAATCTCGTTCAGCACTACGTGGGTAGGGGCGTTTCAAATTCGAAAAAATACCCTCAAGTGTTTCAAAATATTAAATTTAATATCAACGCGTGACCTCTTACAGTGATGTCATATCGTTGCGTCAGACTTCCGCCGGCATCTTGTGCACAACTCATAAACACCATCTGTGAACTCATTTGATGTCCAGATGCTACCTATCGCCAATATTGTCTCTCCAGACAGATTATCGTGATATCACACACAGGGATGGTCCCGTGAAACGATAAACGCATCTACCACCTGTGTAATCTGCTCACCTCAGATGGCTATCTCAGACAGACAATATTGGCTTCTATAGATGTTGATCGGGCTAGACCGTCTTTTCATGATAAGAATCTCGCTCGCTGACCGGTGATGACTGGGTATTGTTACGATAATACCCCAGTTCACCTGCCGGAACGTAAATAAGTCTGATGAGTGGTAAACAAGATAAAGACAGTCCCATGGCAAATACTTCCGTAGGGGAGTGGAGTGTTAGAGACTTTTCGCCACTAGATTCAGCATAAAGAGTAAATAATGGTGCATAAAATATGCCACATAATAATAACAACAGGGGAGAGAAAAATAAGAAAATATCACTCGCACGGTACTATAATGCAATCCTGCCGGAGTGGACTTGAGATCGCACAACTGTGTCGTCACAACTCCCTCAGTGATACTTTGCGTAACGTCTTATCCGCACACTCGTGAGATTATGTTATGTCTGTTACCAAAACATAAATATTATGAATGAGTATGATAAGAGCTTATGAAGAAGATGGGAGTAACCGGTAAAATATATAATTATTTAGAGAATTTTTTGCAACATAGATATTTAACTGTTCAGGTAAACAATGATAGATCAGACCTGTATGAACAACAAAATGGAATACCCCTAGGATCAGTAATATCTCCTTCAATTTTTACAATAATGGTACATGATATATCAGAACTCCTGGATGGTGAGCATGGTGAAGCATCAGAAATGATAACCACTAGCACAGAAGGGAAAACCAATGATGGTGAAGATGACATAAAGATGGAGGAACTGAAGGCAGCACTGGAGAAAATCAAGATGGGCAAAGCAGCAGGGCATGATGGTATAACACCAGAAATGGTTAAGTACATGGGAGCATCAGGCGACCTATTACTCTTAAGGGTCCTACAGGCAGCATGGTGCAACAAGACCATACCAAAGGATTGGGAGATTGCCATCATAACACCAATTTTCAAAAAGGGTGACAATCGACAATGTGGAAACCATAGAGGCATATCCCTTCTCAGTGTCCCTGGTAAAATATACTCAAGAATCCTAGAGCAGAAACTCCGACGCTTAGCTGAGCCACAATTGGATGAGGTCCAGTGCGGATTCCCAGCAAACCGAAGTACTCAAGACCTAATCTTCACACTCAGACAGCTGAGTGAAAAGGCCCTTAATTATAAGAGTGAGATCCATCTTTGTTTCATAGATCTGGAAAAGGCGTTTGACAGGGTCCCCTGGAGCAAACTTTGGGACTGTTTGGCAAGGAAGAACATTCCAGCACCTCTGATTCATGCTATACAGAGCTTCTACAAGTCTTGCAGAAATTATGTGAGAACAGCAAACCATAAGTCAGAAGAGTTCAGTACCACCACTGGACCAGGTGTAAGACAAGGTGATATCCTGTCACCTTATCTTTTCATACTTCTCATGAACGATGTCATCAATGCACGTAAGGAGAGAACAAGAAAGTATTCAGTGGGGTACTGGAAGATGAAACAGGTCTGTATTTCAGAGCTGGCATTTGCTGATGTTGTTGCCCTGATTGCTAAATCAGAGGCACATCTCCAATCTAACCTGCAAGTCTGGAAGGAAGAGCTGGAGAAGAGAGGGATGGTCATAAGTAGCTCTAAAACAAAATGCATGTTGATATCACGAGAAGAAAGAAGACATCAGGTTAAGCGGGGAGAACAGGTCCTGGAGCAGGTCGACCACTAAATACCTCGGAGCTATTATAGACCGAAAAGGGGGGGGGGGCATCAAAGAAGAGTTGGCCACTCGAAAAGCAGTAGCTGGGAGACTTTTTCAGGCCATAAATCGAGGATTCCTCAGCAAGAGAGAGGTTGGTACGAAAACGAAGATGGCTGAATACCGCTCCACCTATGTCCCAGTCCTGACATATGGACGCGAGTCATGGGCAATGACTACAACCCACAAAAGCCAGATCCAAACCTCAGAAATGAGGTATCTGAGGAAGGTGGTTGAAGTAACAAGAAGAGACATGGTCCGCAACCAGACGATACGAGAAGGCCTAAAATCCCACCCCTTGCAGACCCAAGTAGAACAGTCCCAATTAAGATGGTTTGGCCATGTCTGCAGAATGGGAGAAGATCGGCTACCACGACAAGCATGGGAAACAAAGAGCCAGTGATCCAGACCCCCAGGACGACCCAGAGTCCGCTAGAAGGACAACATTAGACAATCTTTGAAGGACCGAGGATTAGAATGGAACCAGGCCAGGAGGAAGGCAGCCGATAGGATAGTCTGGCGCTCTCTCTTCCAAACCTCTACACCTCACGGTAGAAGGGGAACGACTAAGTAAGTAAGTAAATGATTTAGGTGAAGAATTTAATGATATAACAATTAAATTGTCACAGTTTGCAGATGATGTTGCTATACAGAGGACTGGGAAACATCTGCCAAAATTATATAAGGATCTGCAAAATCAAATAAATAAAGTCTGTAACTGGATGACAAAATGGGGTTTCCAGCTGAATACAAATAAAACAATGGGAATGATCTTCAGTAAAGGTAGGGTTGAAAAAAATAAAATTATAGACATACCTTGTAAATATCCAAGGGTAAAACATTAATACAGTGCAAACCACTCGATATTTAGGAATGGCATTGGACCAACAGCTAAACTGGAATAAACACATAGATAAACTAGGGGAGTCTTGCAGAGGATTGACTAACTTATTAAGATATTTGAAAGGTAATGGATGGGGTGCAAGCACTAAGACAATGCTCACTTTTTATAAATCTTTTATTAGAGGAAAAATAGATTATGGAAGTATAATATATGACTCTGCTGCAGACAGTAACAAGATTAAATTAGACATAATTCAGCATAAGGCTTTATGTACAATAGCAGGTGCAATCAGATCAACATCAATGGGAGCTATAGAGGTGGCTTTAGGAATTCTACCCTTAGAATTACGGAGAAAGGAGTTATGACTAAATTACATGAACAGAGTTATGTTAGATAAGTCTCACCCAGCACAGACAGCTTTTACCAGATGCCAACTAACAACTCAGGCCAATCCAATGAATACCACTAGATACCCTACAGGATGGAAGTTTATAGAGGAAAATGTCCATCTGGGTACTTAAATTACATCAATTAATAACAGTTGTGAATACAAGCCAGTGATTCCACCCTCGGAGATCAAGAAACCAGAAACGGACTACCACCTAGCAGAAATACTTAAGAAAACAAATAATATAGAAAATATTAAAAACACAGCCAACAAATATATACAACAACTATCAAAAGACAGCATTACTGTATACACAGATGGATCCAAGGGAGAGGATGGCAAATTGGGGATAGGAATATATATTCCAATATGGAAAATGGCAAAAGAATATAGTATCACGTAAAATACATCCATTTTCACTGCAGAGATGGTGGCAATACTAAAAGCACTATAAATATTCTCTAATAACCCTCCCAATAAATTAACAGTTTTAACTGACTCTCTTTCAACAATCAAAGCACTTAGAAACTTACGAGAATGTAGCAGACCTGATATAGCAGAGGAGATATTTCTGGCTACTACATACTTATATTCCAGAGGATGTTCAGTCTTAATTGCTTGGTGTCGTGAAACGAGTGTAACCCACTACTTTGTTAATCACTATGTCGAGATACAGATTTGCTTCAACCAATCAACGAGCAACGTTCACCAGTCTCTGAGACAGAATAAATTAACGGCCATCTTGTTCACGTAATATGGCGGAGGAAAACTGAATAAAATTAGGCTGTACTAAACTGCAGGAAACCAATCAGCTTGCTCCGCCAGGAACCAACCAAAAGCTTTCCTTAAGCAATTACCTGCCTATTTAATCGGGCGAAATGTTATGCTAAGCACGCAACCGAACACGAAGCCAGAGACAACCGACTGTGTGAGAAGAGCTGTCAACTTTGATTTATAGCTTACCTGAGGGCATTGACCTGCACCTGCTTCGCTAAGTCGAGTCAAAAACTGGCCTGTTTGAATCTTAGAGGGTAAATATATTTACGATAACCTTTAGGAAAATAGGCTTTCAGCAGGTCTATAATGTTGGTATTTGTTGTGTGTCATTTATACTACCTATCAGGTTACTGATTGTATCTTGGGGAAATTAAGTATAATGATTGTATTTCCTATTATGATTGAATAGACAAAGACTAATAGGACTCATACCTCAATCTATTGTCTCCTATAACTCAATCTATTGTCTCACATGACTTCAGTCTATTATCTCCGATAAGACCAACTGCCATATAACCAAAACAGTCCTTGTTAGGACTCAACCTATTGTCTCCTATACTTCAATCTGTTATCTCAGACCAACTGCCATATAACCAAAACAGTCCTTGTTAGGACTCAACCTATTGTCTCCTATACTTCAATCTGTTATCTCAGACCAACTGCAATATAACCAAAACAGTCCTTGTTAGGACTCAATCTATTGTCTCCTATAACTTCAGTCTATTATCTCCGATAAGACCAACTGCCATATAACCAAAACAGTCCTTGTTAGGACTCAACCTATTGTCTCCTATACTTCAATCTGTTATCTCAGACCAACTGCAATATAACCAAAACAGTCCTTGTTAGGACTCAATCTATTGTCTCCTATAACTTCAGTCTATTATCTCCGATAAGACCAACTGCCATATAACCAAAACAGTCCTTGTTAGGACTCAATCTCTTGTCTCATATAACTCCAATCTATTGTCTCCTATAACTCCCACCTGATATATCACCAAACAGTCCTCGTCTCACATACTCCTATCATAAGAACATAACGTTATTGTTAGGATATATTATAGCACTTGTCAGAGAGGGCCTGGTATATTATAGGGGGAAGGACATTGTTGTATCACACCTAGGTGTACATATTATTGTATGTATTCATGTATTGAATTTATATTATTGAATGATATCCATGTATTCGTTTATCAGAAAGAATGTTTTGCAAGTAGACACCTGTCTTGTCTCGCTATTGCTAAATCATACTGAGCCATGTTGTCATTCATCCTACATGCAGACACTGAGACACGCTCATATCATATACAATAGAAATAGGTGGGCTTGAGGACAGAAATTAGCCCCTATTTTTCCTTGTTACAGGTTTTATTCGTGTCATCAAAACTGATATCGTGGGTCGTCAATCCAGCTGCCTGGAACTCCGCAGGAGCATAGAGGTTGTCCTGACTCTACATCTTTGGTCCCCCTCCGTCTTGGGTGGGCTAAAGGAACGATACTCAGCCGATGTTGTGTGAACCAAACAAAGAAGAACAGACCTTAGAGAGATGAGTACACATTAGTACCATTTCTGTCAGTATTGTGAGCATAGAAACTGTCAGTGATGAGAAAGTGAATTAGCATAGCAAGAGACAAAAATAACAGCATAGCTGATAAGTGTTATATCCTTAATTAACAGCACAGCTGATACATGTACTATAATTGAATAACAGCACAGCTGATATAATTTTTGTTCCTATAATTGGAAAACTTGTTGTAATATTTATTTACATATCTATATAAATATAAATATTTGTAAATCATATGTAAACTTACAAATTCATTACATTCCATTTTTCAACATTCACCCTTCAGCACAAGAGTAGATAGTGTATATACTAAATAAATAATAAGGAAATTGTATTTGAACGACTTGTCAATTTTATCAGTGTTAAGTAAAATCTGTTTCCTTGGTTTTTTAATATCACAGTTAGTTACACAGCGGAGGTGGCACTTTATGTCGGTCTCCTCTCTACTATTGTTTCGAGATCAGATCATTCACAGCCGTAACTAATTTGTGATACCAGTAGTTCTGTCAGACACTGGGACTTCACCATTTTCTGCAGAAATTCTATTTATGTAATTGTCAGTATTATACTGATCTTAAAGCCAATAAAAACCTCACGCCACACTTGGATACCTTCACGTGTTGGCACAGAGGGAAATTAAAAGGCACATAAAGAAGCCAAGAAAGGTAGATCTGATAAAAATCTAATAAATGTAGGGATGAGTAAATCAGAGATTAAGAGCTTAATTAAAGATTTAATAACAGATGAATGGAAAGCAGAGTGGGATAAAAATCTGAAAAGAAGACATGAATATAAGATGTTAAGGCCCCAACAAGAAAATGTCAGATATCTAGGGAATTGAACATTCCTAGTAATAAGAAATTTCTCAGACTACAGCTGGGAAAAGGCTATTTCAGAATAGAAGAACCTTACTGTGCAGGATGTCTTCAAGACAATAATATAGAACATTTCTTGTTAAAATGTAAGAAGTATGAACAAATGAGAATACCAATATTAGATTATTTGCAAGCATTAAACTTACCTATAAATATAGAAGAAGTGTTAAGAATAGACAGACCTAGGGAACTGCATTATATAGTCAAACAATATTTAACACGAACAAAGGTTAATTTATAGTAGTTGGGAATGTGAAGGTTTGATGCTGTTCTTACAATGCATATGACTTTTAACAGATGAAAGTCAATTAAAAATCTGTTAAAGTCAGTTATATAACTGGAACCCCCAGACCTTTACACCTCTCCACCTTTGTAACCGGGCTGGTTACAACATCAATGTAAGAATGTGTATGACCGGGTCAGTTGGCCAGTCAATTGTGTTGTGCGCAGGTAAATATTTTGACGAGAGCTAATCCTTTATACGTTTCTGTTCAAGTGTTTACAGGCCTTCCGCCTGAGATGGAAATTCTTGACTGAAGTTTATTTTTCTTCCCAAGTTCGTTCTTACCCTTTTAGGTTTAGTGATAAGCAATATCGTATAATGGTTTTCAAATGTTCCAACTGTACGTTCCAAATAAAACACAGCAATGTAGAAAATTCAATCAGAGTTTATTTTGATGTCATTAGACAAGCACTGCAAATTTCACAATGAAAATATATATATCCACAATGAAAAATATATCCACAAGGAAAATATATCCAACAGAATAATATAAAAACTTTTCAACTTAAAAACTTGTCTTGATAATCTCAAAGACGAAGTTCACCTAACGCTACAACTGCCTAGCAAAAATTTATATCTATCTAATCCTTCTTCTAAATCTAAAAACTATAAAACTATGAACTATCGCACACATCTCTCCTTTTATACGCAGCTGTTTCCTTTTCCCGCCATTTTTCACACGACTCATTCTTTTTTCACACGTTACAATTTTCTACACACGTCTCTCTGTTTTCGACATTTTGCACACGACTTACTGTCATTTCGACTTTTGTGACATCTCTCTTTTCCATCAACAATGGAAAAAAACCAAAATTGCAACTCTCACTTCACAAAATTTTCCACTCAAAAACACGCATTCAATATTATTTTCTGGGACTGCTCTACAATGCCGCTCACAGCCATGTCTGTCAACTGAACTTTTAGTGATCCTGCGTTTTGTGCGAAAACGCCGTATCTGCTTTTAACTCTGTCATTCTTATTCTATTATAGCACGTATAAATGCTAGTGTATGCGAGGCGGTCACACCTTAATAATATTCTTGTTCAGAGTTTCTGCTTGATTTTGTTCGGTATTTTTTAAACATACAAGCATAATTCGTAATTGTGATTTGCCCTATTTACAATGATTTGACAAGTGTGATGCCACTTTCTTATATCGTCAGTTGTTCATATTATTTGGAATTGAAAACAATATACAACCTAATTATAACCCATCAGAGGTTGAACGAGATATTTCTCTTCATTAATTTAAAAAATTTTTTAAAAAGTTAGTCAGTTCCCATCAGAGTTTGTCATTTATTTCAGCTGATAACAAAGACCCAACAACAACCACTTGCACATTACAACTGTTACCACTTCAACAACTTTTTACATTGAATTGTTTCCCCTGATGAACTACATTCTTCGCTCATAATGGATAATAACTACAGTTAATCACGACAGAAACTTCAAACACATTTGTTTAAATATAGGAAAGGTCACATGCAACCAGCATAACTCACTGGCCATTTGACATGCCCACTTAAAGTAGGATTAAATCTGTGTGACTCACATCATTCTGGTGGCTTCAGCTAGCTCATGCTGCGTGGTACAGTTCTTGTTCAAGGACGAAGACTAATCTTGACCAAATCTATGCGAACTTGGCTAAGGTTTTTTTTTTTTAAAGTACCACTTGGATCATGTGACAATTCGGACGCTTTACTTTGTCGCAGATTACGGGCTACTCTTTTTGACATCTGAGTCTGGTCTTCACAAGCGAGCAGTCTTTACAAGATGGGAGATATAATATGTTATATTTATGCCCCGTGTAGTCTCCGGGGGTCTCAAAGAAAGAATGGGGCTACTTTTCCCTCATACGTGTCTTACAAGGCAACTAATATGAGGTAATAATTGGAACTGGTAATCTCATCACGTAAAGCGCATTGCTACAGAAACTACTTCTGCAAGAGCATACGATTGTTTAGTGTAGCTTTCCAGCAAGGGGAACAACTGCGATGGTGGCTCTGTGCTCTTTAGGGAGAGAAACTGAGAATGAATGAATGAACTGATACACTCAAAAGCATGTATATCCTTCAAAAATAAAAGGAAAGAAAAAGTCAAGGATCATGTTGTTAAACGGAGAAAAAAGTCTGATAAAATTAATTTGAACATTTCATAACGTAATAATGCTTTGTGAAATAATCTTTCAATATGTGCTCAAAATTTCACCTAACTAAAGTTACCGTCGACGAAACTGAAAAGTGGCAGAAACCACAAACTTCAATTTTACAATTCGCAAAAGATGTGCAAAGCTAATGAGTGTTAATAGTGCGTGTGGCCACAATTATTTGCAATGCAGTTTCATATCATGTAGTTCATGAGTTTTAGAAGGAAGGCTTGGGGCACTGCGCCTAACTGTTGTTGAGGGGAGACAAGCAAACTGAGCCACAGAAGTAGAACTTATCCACTAAGACCGTACCATATGTGTTCTGTAGGATTAAGATGGCGAGTGTTTGTAGGACTTTGCCTTCTACTGACGCCTGCTTGTTAAAGGAAGTAGTTTAGCTCTTAAATGATGTGGTTGGTAATGCCATCTGGCATTGAGCCCAATTTATTGGAGAGTTGGTATGAGAACAGGCTGCAAAATATCATGTGGGAATCGGTCACCAGACAACTTACCGACCACGTAGTAGGGATGTGACTTGTGGCGTGTGTTGAAACTAACGCAAACCATCAGATGATCACCGTCTCTTAAGAGCTATCCAGGCCATCTCCAGACTCTCTCGTGGCCATTCTTGGCTGCAGGACAAAATATGCATCATCTGTGAACAAAACGTAGACCCACTCATCTCACCTCCAGAATGCGTGTTGAATGTACCACATTGATAAGGGTGGAATTAGGATGCCGTCGAATTACCACCTCTATCGACACCAGGTATTACAATGCAAGATGTGGGTGTCTTATCTGGTTTAGATTGTTGCTGTGTGTGTTGCAGTAGAACAGTTCACAGGGTACACCACAGGCAACATGACGTGTAGAGTCATAAAAATGGTAACTTCGCTTTAGGTTTATACCATTTATTGCACGCCACAAAACAGTCATGATACTTATGTTATCATCGGCATAGCACAACGAATGCAGCATTCAAACTCATGTTAACTGACAGTCATGTAGAAGTCAATACTCAATAGTTGTATGGAAAACAAATATCATAGCGAAGCTTGATAAATAATACATATAACTTCTGCAACCGTGGTCAGCTGCAGATCCTTAATGTTCATAGACAATAATAATTATTCCTTCCTGATGCTAGCAGATCAGATGTATACAATACGTCCGTTTACTGTCTGCACGTGAGTAGCATACATGGATTACAGGTCAGCTCGACCTTTATAACCTTCCTAAGTCTAACCATCTGACTTGGACGTGATCTCTGATATAACGAATCCTGGAACACAGACAATAGTCTTGTTGGTCTAGAGCGACCCATAGATATATAACTAGTTCAGGTATAAAGATACCGGTGACTTAATCCTAGTCAAAGTACCTCTCCATTTTGAATCACACAGGCGAGCAAAAAGGCGACAAAATGACGAACCTCTAGATGATAGCCTAAAGTTCGATACAAGAGGAATTACCTTATTTCGGAAAATCAACCATGAACATATGCCTCCAGGCAGGCTTGAATAATACGGGGAAATAGTCTAGTTAGCTAACTAACTCACAAAGACAATGTATTTCCCTCAGAGAATCACAAGACGCAGTCGCGTCCGCTCGCTAATCAGTCCATTTCTCAACTCCCCGACCTGGGCGGAACAACAAACGACAACCAAGTCGAGACATGCGCAGAGTGACAATCTCTGAGTCGCTGTTCACAATAAGACGATTCTAAGAACATTCGAGATAAAAGTCTTACACAGTCGCGCCTTTTATGGACATGAACAGAAGCGTTAAGAAAGGTTTCAAACATCTACAACAGTTGACTGATACTACCAAATAAGGAGATATGGTCACGCTTCGTTCAAGACATTATAGACCGAACGTGTCTCTATACAAGAGGAGGTAAACTCATAAAAAATAGCAGTATCGATATATCGGATTCTGTCCCTTTGACCATAAAATATATATAACATGCATTTCAGTCAAATAATGATCATACATACGAAAATCGATCATACAAAGACTTTGGAAAAAAGTAATTATTTGTGCGTAACATTACCGCACCCTCCCGGGAAAAAAAAATGAAACATTTTTTTTTTTTTTAAATCCTGGAGCCGGAAAAATCTAGGCTCCTAACGCACGTATGATGCGCGGATATACCTAACAAAATAGCTCAACACTTGGAGCAAAACTGAGATCATATCCCAGGTCCTTAGAGAAAAATTTATCTAAGTATACGCGTATATATCCCAGGAAGGTGCCACCAACACAAACCACAATGCTGGCAACATCATAATAAAAGTCAAATTATTCTCATACCAATATATGAAATCAAATATATTATTATGATATCATACAATGTGTTGCAAATAGCGGTGTAATATATTAATATACCGCACTATTTTATTACATTATGTAATGCATCAGTAACTAATAAGTAATACATGTGTTGATCTTCGTTGACATAAAACATTCAATAGAAGAAGATGTGGACATCATCCGCTCCCAATCTAGGACAGGACTTGATATACTCAAAGTTCCACAATGGACACAATCTCGCATCTTCAATGATGTGCTGCGAAAATATCAATAACACAAATCTTAAAGACAACTGGTAAATCTCTCAATACAATCCTGAAAATAATTTATTTAAATGTGGCCGAGTGATCTTTTGGCCCGTATATCACTAACTAAGCCTTCTTAGATAATTACATGGAACAATGTTATAAATTCCCCCTCAAAAAAGTGAGAAAAAAAAATCTACCAACATGTCATTATAACATTGGACTGTATATCAGGAAATATATATATGACAGAAGAATCATGTGGAATCGTGTGGGCATCTGGACAGAATGTCCGCCATTACATTATCCGAACCACGGATAGCTCGAACCGAGAAATGAAATGGTTGAAGAGCTATGGCATAACGAGTGGACCTCGAGCTCTTCAAGTTTTTGCTCTGAATAGCAGTAAGCGCTTTCTGGTCGGTTTCCACAATGAAATGTGCGCCTAGAAGAAATCTTTGTAACTTCAGAATAGACCATACCATAGCCAATAACTCACGGTCTAAAACCGAGTAATTCTTTTCTGCAGCATTTAATTTCCTAGAAATATACATCACCGGATGCAGAGTATCAGAATACTCCTGCATTAGTGCTGCCCCAATCCCAGTTGACGAGGCGTCACTTCGAAGAACAAAAGTCTTCTCAATAGTAGGTAACCTAAGAATAGGTGGAGATGAAAATAGGTCTTTAACCTGGTCCAATGAGGATTGACATTCTTTTGACCAGCGGATCAAATTAGGCGACCCTTTCTTCAATAAAGTAGAAAGCGGTGCCATAATGGAGGACAGATTCGGAATGAATCGTCCGTAGAATTGGATCAAACCTAATAGACTCCTTACTTGTTTCTTTGTCTTAGGGACCGAAATGTTAAGTATTTTTGAAACATTGTGGTCCTCTGTCTTTAAAAGACCATGACCAACACGATGACCTAGGAAAGAAATCTCACTAAATCCTATAAAGGCTTTAGAGGGTTTTGCAGTCAAGTTATACTCGCGAAGAGTAGACAGTAATTCGTATAAACCCAAATAGTGATCTTCCCAGGAATCACTGAATAGACAGATATCATCTAGATATGCTATGACATCTGTACGATATGCGAGAATTCGGCGCATCATGCGTACGAATGTAGCAGGGGCGTTCATAAGACCAAAAGGCATGAAATTCCATTGGAATAAACCCCTAGGTGTAGAAAAAGCTGTAAAAGGTTTGGCACGTTCAGTTAGCGGGACTTGCCAATAACCTTTAGACAAATCTAGTTTGGTAAAGAATCTAGAATTAGAAAGTTTATTGAGTAGCTCTTCTAATGAAGGCATAGGTTCAGCGTCGAACTTCGTAACTTGGTTCAATTTGCGATAATCTACGCAAATGCGAATGTTATTATCCTTCTTTCGAACAATAACCATAGACGAAGAGTATGCTGAAGTGGATGGTTCAATGATTTCCAAACGTATCATTTCATCCAATTCTTTCTCGACTTGAGACTGGAAATGGATAGGTATTGGATAGGGTCTGACTCTGATAGGATTATGATCAGTTAGCACAATGTCATGTTCAATGACATGTGTGTGTCCCGGGATGTCTGTAAGAACATCCTGAAATGTTTGCAACATCGAAGAAACTTGTCGATGTTCCTCAGCGGAAAGATTTGGAGAAACGGTCACGTTTTTCCAAGATTCCATAGAATAAAGTGGGACCATAGAAAGAGGAAGATTGACATCAGAAAAAGTAGTTTCCTCATCCTGTATAACTGACAGCGATGAGTATTGACCATGAGGTACTTGAGAATTGTCCGTTGCCTGGAAAATAGGCTGCAAATAGTCTGGTCTTTCATGAAATTCCGTGAGCATATTTATGTGGAAAGTTTTATGCTTTCCATCAATATCGACAACATAGTCGACATCAGAAATTTTGGAGACTATTGCATATGGACCTTTCCATGCAATTAGAAGTCTGTTCTCCCTTGAAGGAAGTAGAACGAGAGCTTTGTCACCTGGACAAAGTTGTCGTAGACATCTATTCTTATTCGCAAACTGCCTTGCCTTTTCTTTAGCAATTCGGAAGACGAAGTTGCTAGTCTGCATGCCTCAATGATTTTTTTCCTAAGAGCAATGACGTACTCATAAGAAGACTGAGTCTCATCGCTAATATTATCGGCAGTGATTAGATCGTGAAGTAAAGACATAGGGCCGCGCGGTTGCGCGCCAAAGACAAGTTCAAAAGGGGAAAACCCCGTATGTTCATTGGGGACCTCTCTATACGCAAAGAGAGCCGCGGGTAAGACCCTGTCCCAATCCTGAGGATGATCCTCAGTTATTTTACCCAGTAAAGTTTTTAGAGTCCTATTTAAACGTTCGACCAACCCATTAGACATTGGGTGATAGATACTGCTGAGAGACCTTTTTATATGTAGCATAGACATTACCTGTGACATAGTGTCTGATATCAGTTGAGTGCCATGGTCTGACAATATTTCTCCGGGAAAACCCAAGCGAGAAAATATCAGCCAAAGAGCGTCTGCGATATCAGCAGTTGAGATGCTCTTGAGAGGTATTGCCTCTGGCCAACGTGTGCACATATCGACACATGTAAGAATAAATTGATGCCCTCTAGCCGACTTAATTCTAAAAGGACCGATAATATCTATTGCCATTTTTTGAAAAGGGCGAATTGGAATGTCAGCAGCCTGAATAGGCGCAGCATGTCGTGGTCCTTTAGATTTGACCTCCTGACATACTTTGCAAGAGCGACAGTACATTCGTATGTCCTTGCTCACAAATGGCCAAAAGAAAGCCGCAAGAACTCTCGACTTTGTACGGGAAAAACCCATATGTCCAGCACATTGCGAGTCATGAGCATGTTGCAATATTTGCACCCTCATGCTCTTAGGCACAAGAATTTGTGAATGAGTGGATGTAGTCGAGTCTTGTACCATACGTACAAGTACGCCGTTCTTCATAGAAATCCAAGATTTTCTATTAGTATTTTGATTAGGATCACCTTTTTTTGCTAGAATGAAGAATTTTTGTAACGACGGATCTTCTTCTTGCAATTTGATAAATGAGTCACGTGTAATAGTCAAGTGACTATTTTGTTCATTTACTTCATCATTATTAGTTAATGAAGTTTGAGGTGGATCCAGAGCATGTGCTCTTGTGACCACCGTATTGGTAGCTTCAATGTTTTGCTCTTCCCAAACAGCAATCTGCTGTGGGGTACATTCCCTAACTCCGTGAATACGACCAATAATAAGGTCCGCAATAGGGTTTGGAAGTAGACACGCGTGGACCTCTCCCGTGAAGAAAGGAGTAGCAATATGTATTATGGCAGTAGGATATTTTTCCAACGTGCCACCAAATGTGACACATTTGATGACCTTTCCTGTAGCACAGAATGGATCTACAAGAGATTGCCTAACCCCGACAGTAGTACATCCAGAATCAAACAACACCGAGACTGGATTACTATTTACAAGCCCCTTATGTAATATAAGAGAACCTCTCCCATCATGAGCAACATTAGCAGGAAGAGCGGGCAAAGGATGACCACAGCTTAGAGTACTAATGGTTTTCGGATCAAATAAAGTACTGCATTGGATACATTTATTTGCCCTACCAAAGTCAAAAGATGAGCATCCGATAGCATTATGGTCTTTATCATTATTAACCTGTTTATCTGCTCCCTGAGATTCTTGTTGAACAGAGTTTGTCTGTTGATATCTTTTTCTCTTCTGTTGCGATCTACCGCGACCATTATTGCCTCTGCAATTATCATTAAAGTCCCTACTGTAATTTTTATCCTGGTTTGCGTTCCAGTTTCCATAACTGTCATTACCATCTCTATGCTGTTGAGAACCTCTATTATCTTGGTATTGAGGTCTCTGCAAATAATATTTTCCTCTATACCGATTACCTTTATGAAAATTTCTAAAGTTACCGGGAATAGAATAACGTGTAATATTAGGTTGTCTCCAGTTCTGGGAAGAAGAATCTCCCTGAAATTGATTACCATGGTTCTGGGCATAATTACGGTTACTCTTTTTATTGAAATTTTGCTGGCTACCCTGAAATTTACGCATAAAATTCGGGCCATAAGGTGCTGCCGAAGCAACTGGCAGACCTTCTTTTACCTTAGAGTTGCTAATGGTTATGTGAGGATGTGCAGTAACATACTGGCTACAGTATTCTTCCATTTCTTTTATATTTTTAGGCTTACGCTCATGAAGAAAAGAAAGAAAAGCTTCATTAACAGAAGACATAACCTTGTCTCTAAGAAGTAAGTCCATGAGGGCTTCAAATGTACTTTCTGTCTTAGAAAGCTCAACCCATCGTAAAAAAGTAAGACGTATGCCTGAGATGAATTCTGAGAATTCAACTCCAGTTTCTGGTAACATGTTTTTAAATTTTAGACGATATCCGTCTTCGTTAAGTTGGTACTTCTTTAACAATGCCGCCCTGACAACCTCATAGTTGTTCTTGTCAGGCACATCTACCATACCCAACAAAGTCAAAGCATCACCTCTAAGTATCTTGGACAGATGATAAACATATAATGTTTTATCTATATTATGCACCTTACATGCACTTTCAAATCTATCTAGATAAAATGTTATATCATCAATTGAAGCATTGAATGCTGGTAAATTAAGCTTGAAATCAACAGCATTAGACTTATTAGCAGATGATACCTTATTAGCATCATTAGCATTACTAGATAATTTCAACTTTTCTAACTCCAAAGCTAAGAGTTTTTCTTCATGTTCCATTTTTGCTTTTCTCTCATCAGACTCTCTTTGTAACCTTCTTTCTTCAGCCTCAGCCTGTTTTTCTAATCTTTTATTTTCAGCCTCTATTTCAAGTCTCTTATTTTCAGCTTCTTTTTCAAGTCTCTTATTTTCAGCTTCTTTTTCAAGTCTCTTATTTTCAAGCTCAGCCTGAAGTCTCTTCTCCTGAGATTCTGCTTCTCTTTTTTGTTTTTCCATTTCCATTTGTAATCTCTTTTCATCTACCTGCATCTGCAGTTTTAAATTTTCAGCATCTTTCTCTTTTGTTCAGTTAGTTCTTTCATTTTCTTTTCCTCCGACTTCAATGCCTTGGCATATTGAACAGTCGCAAATTCTTCTAATTTATCACCTGTCTTCCCAAGGGCTTTACCCTGCTCAATAAAGTACTCAAATGTAGACATGATGTCTAAAATGTGAGTACAGAACCTGAAATAATTAATTATCTTATTTCAATCTTAATAGCAACAAGACTTAATAAAGTGCTTGTATAATTACTATGTTCACTCCAATCTCTGTGGGAAACAAGACTTGACACCAATTTGTATTATCAGTTGTACAATAATATCACAAGTCACCTCTTAATTATCAGTGCACTACCCAAATCAGTGCATAACCATCAGTTATTTATCATAACTGCACTACAATAGTGCATAAGGAAAAAACCACCAGCTAGTTATGATAAGTGCACTCTAGATCAATAGTGCATGAGCATATATGTAACAATAGTGAAAGCTAACTATGCAAGAACTATGCAAACAATAACAAGACAATGTAAACAATAACAAAGTACCAACAATGTAAACAAAACAAAGATCAAAGTCAATGTAAACAATAACAAAGATCAGAGTCAATGTAAACAATAACAAAGATCAACGTCAATGTAAACAATAACAAAGATCAGAGTCAATGTAAACAATAACAAAGATCAAACAATACGAAAACATTCGCATAAGTCAAATAAATAAACAGCGAAACTAAAAAGAATATGATGACAGAATGCGAAGATATGACAAACAAATGACGCTACAGTATATACACAAAAATTTACGTGAAGAACTGAATAATAGAAAAGAGGAGACCTACAAATACAAACAATTGAAATCGAAACTAAAAAACAGAAAGAAAGAGAAAAACAAAAAAAAAATATACAAAAAACGAAAATAAAGCACAACTCGTCACAACTAAACAGATATAGCAACGATTGTCGCTAGCAAATTTCACAATAGGAAATTCGCACAGTCCCTAACGAAAACGCTAACAGTAGAACCTCTGTGACGTGGTATCATCTACTGAAAGACACCGCCCAACCGAGAAAACCCGCAGAAATATAAACATATAAATACAAATCCAAATAACATATAACATGTAAACATATAAAGAGTGCGAAAAAAATGTGATAGACAGAAGGCTCAGTTAGAACATAAGGGCACAGTTCACAAACAAAACAGGCCACTTAACTTCTATGTATCCACAACGTCAGCACAGGTCAGAACAGGATGTGATCAGCATTCTTAGGACAATGATCCAACGTTGATCCATATCTGCTCTCGTAAACTGCCATGACGAAGGAAATGAGCTTCTAACAGGAAACAGCTTCTGACAGGAAACAGCTTCTGAACTTGACCTTCTGAATCTGCAACAGTAATTCTGAGATCGGAACAGTTGTTACGGCACTTGTCCTTCTTCTCAACAGATCAGGAAATCCATTCGCTCGGTACTTGTCCTTCTATTTGTAGACAAACTTCAATACCGCCGAGCAGCGCCGGGTAGTTTCAAAATATCAACAACTGTCAGTACTGCTGCGTCTTTCAAAAAATTTCATCAAAGGTGATGAATAGCAACTGCAATGTTGTCTTGTAGTCTGCTGATGATGTCTGGGTTTGTTGACCCCCTTGAGAGTTGGTACCAGAATAAACCAACTATTGGCCACCATGAATTGATAAGGGTGGAATTAGGATGCCGTCGAATTACCACCTCTATCGACACCAGGTATTACAATGCAAGATGTGGGTGTCTTATCTGGTTTAGATTGTTGCTGTGTGTGTTGCAGTAGAACAGTTCACAGGGTACACCACAGGCAACATGACGTGTAGAGTCATAAAAATGGTAACTTCGCTTTAGGTTTATACCATTTATTGCACGCCACAAAACAGTCATGATACTTATGTTATCATCGGCATAGCACAACGAATGCAGCATTCAAACTCATGTTAACTGACAGTCATGTAGAAGTCAATACTCAATAGTTGTATGGAAAACAAATATCATAGCGAAGCTTGATAAATAATACATATAACTTCTGCAACCGTGGTCAGCTGCAGATCCTTAATGTTCATAGACAATAATAATTATTCCTTCCTGATGCTAGCAGATCAGATGTATACAATACGTCCGTTTACTGTCTGCACGTGAGTAGCATACATGGATTACAGGTCAGCTCGACCTTTATAACCTTCCTAAGTCTAACCATCTGACTTGGACGTGATCTCTGATATAACGAATCCTGGAACACAGACAATAGTCTTGTTGGTCTAGAGCGACCCATAGATATATAACTAGTTCAGGTATAAAGATACCGGTGACTTAATCCTAGTCAAAGTACCTCTCCATTTTGAATCACACAGGCGAGCAAAAAGGCGACAAAATGACGAACCTCTAGATGATAGCCTAAAGTTCGATACAAGAGGAATTACCTTATTTCGGAAAATCAACCATGAACATATGCCTCCAGGCAGGCTTGAATAATACGGGGAAATAGTCTAGTTAGCTAACTAACTCACAAAGACAATGTATTTCCCTCAGAGAATCACAAGACGCAGTCGCGTCCGCTCGCTAATCAGTCCATTTCTCAACTCCCCGACCTGGGCGGAACAACAAACGACAACCAAGTCGAGACATGCGCAGAGTGACAATCTCTGAGTCGCTGTTCACAATAAGACGATTCTAAGAACATTCGAGATAAAAGTCTTACACAGTCGCGCCTTTTATGGACATGAACAGAAGCGTTAAGAAAGGTTTCAAACATCTACAACAGTTGACTGATACTACCAAATAAGGAGATATGGTCACGCTTCGTTCAAGACATTATAGACCGAACGTGTCTCTATACAACAGGAGGTAAACTCATAAAAAATAGCAGTATCGATATATCGGATTCTGTCCCTTTGACCATAAAATATATATAACATGCATTTCAGTCAAATAATGATCATACATACGAAAAACGATCACACAAAGACTTTGGAAAAAAGTAATTATTTGTGCGTAACACACATTAAACAGGTCATTCCGTGTGCAGCAGTCCGCCGTGGACGAATGGCTGCAAGGCATGAAGATTTGCTCTATGAATGTGGTTTCTGCCTTTTCACTACAGATTTGTTGGTAGCATGTCGAAAACACCGTCTGCTGATGTTGGCAGACGCGATAATTTCTTTTATTACCTACCTGTGGATGTAATAAGCCTCGCATGGTATGGCACTTTAGGTCATCCTTCTTCTTCTTCTTCTTCCTTCCTTAGCCACCGACCGTCAAAGCAGTCAGTGGCCATTACGCCTAGTGGCGTCTTAGGGCAACAGCAGATAGGTTTTCTTTGCCGTTGTTTCCCATCACGCCTAGTGGCGTCTTTAGGGCAACGGCAAATCAACCCATTTGCTGTTGTTTCCGTAATCGAAGTGACTGGCAAACGGGTGATCAGCCCGTTGTTTTAGGTCATCCAGTCTATTGCTATTCCTGAACTTCTTCTGTCGCAACAAGCAAATGGCTTAGTCTGGTGATGACAGTGGGCTTCTACAAGCCTCCAAGCCACATTTCGGACAACCTGTCCTCTTATAATCATGTAATACCCCTTACTCTTTAAACATCACAAAATCTTTGTTGTGGCGGTATACTGCAGTAGTGTACCTGATCTATAAATACATAATAGTTCACTACTAGAAATCTCTACTACCACAGGCATTATGATTATAATGATCATAGTTTATGATTATAACATGTCCTTTTGTGTTTTGCTGATTACCTGAAAGTTACTGTTACTACCTGAAAGTTACTGTTGCTACCTGAAAGTTACTGTTACTACCTGAAAGTTACTGTTACTTAAATAAAGTCAATACCGTTTCACATATTTTTATAGGACCTACTTTAAACCATGCAGAAAAAAAGTGAACAATGTGCTTAACCGGCCTATTTGGAGTAACGAAAGCCATATTTGGCCACAATTGGCCTTGCCACTGAGTTTTAGCAAAAAATGTTAAAGCAGTATTTTTTTAAATATAAACCGTCCTTAACTAATTTTTTTTTTTTTTAAAGAAGCATATTTTACATGTCATTTGACAATGATTATTTTCTGTAATACTTTTGTAACTGGGGACAGAAATGAAAATGATAAAAAAACATCAAAACATCATGAGCAGATGGCATAAGACAGTAGTCATTTTCTCCCTTTCTCTTTCGCAACCCCCGCCCCTCGCCGAGAACCACGCGGTCTACGCAGAGCAGAAACAGAAGACAAAGCTGTAGGCAGCTAAGCAGACGACAGGCAGAAAAAGACATACAGAAATTACTCGTACAAATAAATGATTTAATGGATGATACTCCCAGCCACGCTGCAGTTTACTTAGCAGTAAATTGGTACCTCACTCTGCTACTGAGTTAGGAAAGGCAAAGTCAGCTATGAAACGAACTGGTCAACCCAGCTCTTGATGCTGGACCACATTTAGTGAAGTCTCTAACACTATCCTCACGTGACAGTATCTGCTAGGATACTACCTTTATCTTGTTACCCCAGAAACTGGGTCGTGATAATCAGACGGCACTGCCAGAATAAGTGTACCCACTACTATTCCAACAACTACTTCACAGGTTGACGTCATCCCACAGCTTGTCCTGATTCCAAAAGGTCACTCACTGACTGTTAGCAACTTCCTTTCGCTCTCGAGAACAAAGGTCTTTTGTAGCAAATAAGTAACT
This sequence comes from Oreohelix idahoensis, assembly GCA_024509875.1. NCBI lineage: Eukaryota > Metazoa > Mollusca > Gastropoda > Stylommatophora > Oreohelicidae > Oreohelix > Oreohelix idahoensis. The sequence goes on from JAMPIV010008731.1 coordinate 176,077, forward strand.
ATTACAGTATGCTGTGTTCCCCACCCCCATCGTTCTCCCGGCACTTGGTACATATTGTTTAAATTTGCCGTCTGTTATGAATAATACGGAGGATGTTGTCCTGTGTGTGCCCATTTCCTTTGGGTTCAACTGGTGCCGTATTGAGATTCACTGTACAGAATTTGGGATATCATCTGTTCAACAAGTTAAAGATAGGAACTAATGATGCGTGTAACTGTAACACCGATACAATGACTGCTGAACATTTACTTTAAAGGTGCCCAACTTATGAGGAGAAGATAAAGTGCATACGGCTATCATCAGTACCATTTCTGGAAAAAAAAACTCAAAGGAGATACTATCAGCCTCGAGCCGACCATTGCTTTCTTTGAACATATTCAAGTCCACGTCTGAAGTGAACGAAGAAGAAGAAACGTAAATAATGAAACAGGAAGAAAGTATTTGTATCATTTTGATATTGTCCCGTATCTTTCCCGGGTGTCTCGTAGGAGGCAAAGAAAGAACAGAACTATTGTTGAATGTCGTAAGAGGTTACTAATATAAGGTTATGAATGGGGTTTGTTAGCTCAGCATGTAAAGCAAATTGTAAAATGTAAAAGCTAAAAAAAAATTTTCATAAACACCTTTATTTATTTTAACTCTGTTAAACATAATTGATTATTAAATATGTTATCAGTATATATACAAATTTATAGTTGATTTAATCATTTTGAGTGAACTGCGCCCGTATGTCTCAGTAATTTTAAATTCATATAAACAGAGTTATTGAAGTAATATTTTACTGAGTTAAATCAGTTAGGAGCTCATCAAACGAGCAAAATTGTCTTCTCATAGAAGGTCTGGGAAGATACTAAGTTCATTACGACCCCTGATAGTATCAGCTATGGTGCTTGATTTCTTAAATCCCTTAGAGCAGGGGTCGGGGAACATGGGTAAATTACCCCAAATGGGATAAAAATGAAAAAAAGTTTGGGGGTAACGAAGGCTAAAAAAAATGAAAATAAAAGTATTGTGGGATTATCGAACTCAATCAATCAATCAGTCAATACCCTTTAGCTCCCCATGGAGCATAGGCCTTCAATAAACACATGCCAAGTCTTCCTGTCCTGTGCCATCTGCTCAAGTTTTTTCCATGTTTTCCTCATCATTTTCACCTCTGTTTCCAGTTCTCTTCTCCATGTGTTTTTTGGTCTACCTCTGCCTCTCTTTCCCTGTGGATTCCAGAACAAGGACTGCCTTGTAATGCTTTCAACAGGTTTCCTCAATGTGTGTCCTATCCATCGCCAGCGTCTTCTTCTCAACTATTGTTGCACTGGCACTTGTCTGGTTCTTGTCATCAATTCCACATTTGTGACTTTGTCATACCATTTCAGTCCTTCTATTCTACGCAAGCACCCGTTTATAAAAGTATGTAGCTTTTTGGTTGTTGTTTTTATTGTTCTCCATGTCTCAGAGCCATACAATAGGACTGACTTCACATTTGAGTTGAAGATTCTTATTTTCATGTTGGACTTGATTTCTCTTGTTCTCCATATGTTTCCCAATGCAATGAAAGCTCCTCTTGCTTTTTGTATTCTTATTTTGATATCACTGTCTGTCCCTCCAACTTTGTCTATATTACTTCCAAGATATGTGTAAGATTCTACATCTTTTAGTGGTTTTTCTTCAAGTTCAACCTTGTTATCATTTCTTGCATTTATTCTCATAATCTTTGTCTTTTCCCTGTGTATTTTCAGGCCCACTTGTTGAGACCCCTCATCGAGAATTTTCATTTTCTCTTGCATCTGATTATGGTTATGGGACAGAAGAGCCAAGTCATCTGCAAAATCCAGATCATCAAGCTGTTTAGTCAGATTCCACTGGATTCCATTTCTGTTGTGTGATGTCGATGTTTTCATAACCCAATCTATTGCTAGTAAGAAAAGAAATGGAGACAAGAGGCATCCCTGTCTCACTCCCGTTCTAATCCTAAACGGTTCTGTAAGTTGTCCTTCATGAAGAACTCTACATGTCATATCTTCATAGGTCTTCTTTATTAAGTTAATGATCTTCATGGGAAATCCATAACGGCTCATCAATTTCCAAAGCGATTCTCTGTCTACACTGTCAAATGCCTTTTCATAGTCTACGAATCCGATGTATAGCGATGAATTCCATTCCAGACTTTGTTCAACTATTATTCTCAATGTGGCTATCTGGTCTGTACAGGATCTATTTTGTCGAAAACCTGCTTGTTCATCTCTCAGTTGCTTGTCTATGGACTCTTTTAATCTCTCCAGGATGATTCTGTTTAATACTTTTCCTGGCACTGATAGTAACATTATTCCTCTATAATGTGTGCACTCTTGTAAGTTTCCCTTCTTAGGCAACTTGACCAGATAACCTTCCTTCCATTCTGCTGGTATTTCCTCTCTCTCTCCAGACTTTGCCAAGTAGTTTGTATAATATCTCTGTAGAGGTATCAATATATGTTTTGATTGCCTCTGCTGGAATGCAATATGGACCAGCTGCTTTTCCATCTTTCAGAAGCTTTATGGCTTTCTTTATTTCTTCTCTGCTTGGTCGTTCACAGCTGATTTGTAGCTCCTCTTCTGCTGGCTGGATGTCTCGGGGATTAGTTGGAGATGGTCTATTGAGAAGTTCCTCAAAATGTTCTGTCCATCTCTTCATTTGTTCTTGTATATTACTAAGCAATTTTCCATTCTTATCTTTTATTAGGCCATTTGCTTGCTTATATTTCCCTGTTAGCTTTTTTGTGTTGTTGTACAGGTCCCTCATATTTTCTTTTGCTGCAGCTTCCTCTGCTTCCCTTGCCAAATCATCAATATATTTCATCTTGTCTCTTTTGATGTTTCTTCTTACTTCTTTGTTTGCTTCTATGTACACTTCATGAGCCATGGCTTTGGAGCTTCTGGTTTTGCTTCTGTTTAAATCTGCTTTCTTGTTTTTCCTGTCTTCTATCTTACTAATGGGTTCTGTTGTTATCCATGCTTTGTGCTGATGTTCTCTTTTTCTCAGTACTTCTTCACATGTCTCGTTCTATATATTTGTTACTTGTTGCCAGTGATCTTCCGTATCTGTTTCATCTTCCAGCTGTTCGAGTACTTGGTATTTGTTGGATACTGTGATTGAAAATTTTTCTCTTATTTCCTGACTTCTTAGATATCCCACATTATACTGTTGTCTATAGCTATATGCTGTTGTAACCATTTTGGCTAGTCCTTAAAAACATCTGAATCGAGTGTGGGCTCTCACATCTGAACTAAAAATCTTTCTGGTGGATCAAAAACATGCCCTTGTAGATAAGTTGAGAACCTTCACTTGGCTTGCACATCTCACATATTTAGCTGACATCTTTGGGCATGTGAATTCATTGAACAAGGAATTGCAAGGGAAAAACATCCATGTCTTTTTAGCAAGAGAAAAAATTTCAGCATTTGGATCAAAGCTTCTGTACTGGAATCAGAAAGTGGAACAAAACAAGATAGCCGCCTTCCCAAAGCTAGCAGAGTTTTGGAAGATTGTGAAAATCTCAGACTTTGTGACATCAAGGAGTCAGTTACAAGGCATCTGACCAAACTCTGATTACTGTGACCGTGCTCTGCTGATTGTGTAAGGGTAGGGCTGGTCACACGTGCCAACAAAATATGGCGATGTATAGTATGGGTTAGATCACTGTCCCAAACAAGGATAGCTGCAGATGGTGACGAATAAATGCTTTTGACAAAAGCTCGTTGACCACAACAAACAGGCACTACAGATGGTTGATGATTTTTCCTTAACTAGTGGTAAATGATCTTCACGCTGATAGCGGTGAACAATAAACTGGGACGTTTATTTACATCGGAGAAAATTCAAAACATCAAAATGTCGTAAACATGACATTCTCTACTTCTGCCCTTTCACTCTATATTCATTTGTCGCTACCACCATTTCAATGCTGTCATGATCTCTAAGGTAGTCGTGGCTTGAGAACCACTGTTGTACAATATCCTCTACTGTCTCTTGATGATGGATCTGACTGTTATTTTCTATCTAGTGCTGATGGCGTATCTGTAGTGACCGGCCAAACCCCAGGGATGTAACTTTCAGCCGCCGATTATGCTTCCCTACTTCATCTTTAGTTACTGTCTATTATTTTGTACTTTATCTCTAGTAGCTGTCTATGGTACTGTTCTTTATCTCTAGTAGCTGTCAATGGTACCGTTCTTTATTTCTAGTAGTTGTCAATGGTACCGTTCTTTATTTCTAGTACCTGTCTAGCTTATTATACTTGTACTTCATCTAGGCTGGCAACTTCACCTACGTGCGGGACCTTGAAAACTTCTCCCACTTCTCGAAAACACAATTTGACATTCTTGTCCTTGGAAATATGAAAATAGCTGACACCAGCCAAAAATCTCTACTACAAGAGTGATGTCACTACAAGAGTGATGTCTCGAGCGGCTGAATGGCTACGCAAACAGTTTGAATACTTGTTCTGTGATCACAAAGCCCCAACCACCTCAGTGGCTTATTTGCCCGAATCTACCATTACAGACCTCGCTCATCACTACCATTTTCACACAGCAAGCAAACTAGCTTGTCCTACGCTAGACGCGCTCAAAAGCTGACTATCTTCATATTTTATCCCGATTTTACATTACTACTATTCTTCGCTAAAAGTGTTCACCCTAACACAACTTTTCACGTGCACGCTGCTTTTCGGTCACTCACCAAAACCCTCAAGGGACGTGATTTAAAGTCGTCACCCTTTGCTAACTAAGCTCAAAACCCATAAACCCTTCTTTGCCTCTATCACTTAAACATTACTATTCAAAACAGTTACACCATAATGTCTAAACTGAATTTACTTTATAAACAAAATGCCGAACTAAATTTCCAAAAATGAACCACTCAAACGCTCTCCTGCTCATTTTACTTCCATTTAACAAAGTCATATAGTCTGTTAACCACTCATGTAAATTTCTTACACCATTTTTTTGTACCCTCAATCTTCCTGTCCTATACTGCATAGCACAGTCTGTTACATTGCTTTCTTGTTAAAAATAATTAAAAGAAGAAAATACGGACAACACACAGGACGCTAATTATTCAAATGCAGATATTACAGTAGAAGACACAGAAAGAGCTTTAGCAGGAATAACCAATACCACCTCCGGGCAAGACATTCTGAGCTATGAAATCCTCAAAAAGGTACCAAATACAACTCCAAGGGTGATTGCATCCCTCTACAGCAAAATCTGGCACAAGGGAAAAATACCATATTCATGGAAGACAGCAGTAGTCAACCCCATACTAAAGCCAGATAAGGATACACATGATTGTCAGCTCAAACAGGCCAATATCGTTAACATCGCATCTAGGAAAAGTTATAGAAACAATAGCCAACAGCAGACTAAAATTTCACCTAGAAAAGCATAACTTGTACAGTCCAACCCAGGCAGGCTTTAGAAGCCAACATAGTACAATAGAGCAACTGTTGAAGCTGGAACATGATGTTAAAACGGGCTTCACAAGGAATGAAAAGACAGTAGCAATATTCCTTGATGTAGCAAGAGCATTTGATGAGTGTTGGAGTGAGGGTGCACTATATAAGATCAGGAAATTAGGTATAGTATGCAGAACTTACAATTATTTAGAAAACTTCCTGCAGGATAGATACTTCACAGTACAAATAAACAATGATAGATCTGAGGTTTATGAACAACAGAATGGAATCCCACAGGGATCAGTGATATCACCATCTATATTTACGATTATGGTCAACGACCTAAGCGACGAGTTTAAAGACTTAAAAAACAACCTATCTCAATTTGCAGATGATGATGCGATGTGGGGAACGGGAAGAAATCTCCCATTCCTCTATAAAACAGCACAAAAACAAATAGATAAAGTATCTGACTGGATGCACAAGTGGGGATTTAATCTAAACATTTAAAAAACCGTGCGGGGAATGTTTTGGGAGAGAGTCGTGCTGTGGAAGTGGACAGAGTAGGGAAGGGGCTGTGATGTGTTCACGGGCTAATCAATGTTTGGAGGGAATGTGTTTCCAGAAGAAAATATGTATCGAGAGTGAAGAGACAAGGTTAGCTTTGATGTGTCGAGAGACTAACGAATGTTTCGAGTGTTGAAGGGACATAAATCTCTGCCTACTGTCTCCTGACAATGGTATCATCCCAGGTACTAAAATTTTGGCGTTTGGAATCCTTGAAACACTCCATGGGACGCAGGGCAAATAAAAACTATCGTGTTACAAGCTATGCAAAGGGGAATATTTTTTGTAATTGTTTCATATTGATTCTTGTAAAAATGTACACAACCCCCCCCCCCCCCCCCTGAATGGAAGTAGCGACCCCCAATCGTTGCGATCTATCAGAACACCCCCAGACATCTTGAAAACGCCCCCCAGGGGGCGGTACCGTCCCGTTCAGATACACTGACATAGATCTATTAGTGCAAAGCAGTAGGGGACTTATTAACATGCTAAGATATATGAAAGGAAGTGGTTGGGGAGCTTGCAATAAGACAATGTTAACCTTCTATAAATCATTTATTAGGGATAAACTTGACTATGCCAGTGTTGTCTATTCATCAGCCGCCCCGAGCAATAAGAAAAAACTAGACACAGTCCAAAACCAGGCATTGTCAATAATAGCAGGTGCCTCAAAGGGAACATCAGCAGAGGCATTAGAAGTAGCGCTAGGCATTATACCCCGGGAGCTAAGGTGAAAAGAACTGAGATTCAGCTACTGGGCAAGAGTGGCAAAAGATCCAACTCACCCAGCACATAAAACCTTTGATAGGGGTAACCAGTACATAGGCCACATTCCACTAAACCATAATAGATACCCGTCAGGGTGGAAAACAGTGGATGAAGTGGATCAATACCCAGACCTATTTAATACGATAAGCAGTAGTGCTCAATATAAAGCAAAGATCCCACCATGGGAATTAAAAGTGCCAGAAACGGACTCCCACTTATCAAAGATCATAAGCAAATCTAACGACTTAATCTCAGCAAAAATTAAAGCACTAGAATACATAGAACGGTACGTAAATAATAGCCTAACTATATATACAGATGGGTCAAAAGATGAAGAAGGACAATTAGGCGCAGGAATAGCAATCCCAAAATTAAAAATTTATAAAAGATACAAATTAACAGGTAATACATCTATCTTTACAGCAGAATTAGTGGCAATCCAAAAAAGCTTTAGAAGTAGCTGCAGAAAACCCACCAAATAGAGTAACCATTCTCACAGATTCCTTTTTGTTGCGGGGCTTTATACGATTCACTTCTTTTATTGTTGTTGCGGCCCCGTCTTCTATTTCAGTGGTCGTTGTGGAAAGCCACCGTTCTCATTGATTCAATAAGCTTCTTAGTTCTGGTCATTTGATTCATTAATTCTTGATCGTGCTATTGTTGGAATAGTTACGCGAATGTGAGTTAATACTTTCTGTCTGTCACAAGGTTTGAACTCAGTATCATAATTGTTGAATTTGTAACTTCAATGAACGTGATAAGTCTCTTCTCGAGTCCACACAATTTTTAATATACATTTCAAACAGTAGACAGTCCATGGAGGTTGATTATGAAAACATTATATATTAGAATTGAATCATACATCATAACTGCTATCCATGCATTATAGTCCTGGTCCAATAATATGCAACACTATAGTCAGAACGTCGTAACTATATGTACGCGCGGTTGGGACATCCAACGGCCGACAATGAGATTAGACGTCTGGCGATATAAAATGAATGTGGACCATAATTTCATCCTTCCTTGACTTTAGTTAAAATTACTAACCTCGATACATTCCTCTCTTCATAAGAATATCGGACTGACCCATGTCCGTACTGCAATAACATATGTGCGGCAATATCATGCCTACCACTGGAAGGATTATAGGACACGTCTTATCCGTTTGACGGTCATCTAAGAAAAGGGTGTGGTAACCTAGTCACGGTGCGTGACATACCAACGCATACACGTCATAATCAATCGTGTGTATCGCGTACACTAACTAACAATTATTTACATTATATTAAACGTATTCACCTATTAATCTTATGCTGTTAACCTCTAGCAGACCATGCCAATAAAATACCTTAACAATTCCCTGTCCACTGGGGGAAAAAAAAAATCTATTAGATAGATTTTTTTTAACAAAAACCCATCTGAAAAAAATACCAATATGTTAACAATATCAAAAAAAAAAAAAAAATTTAACGAGATTGCGGCATATGGCCTACGACGTTCTGTCTAGAACCAATGTCGTGGTCATGTCGACTAACCAATAGTCATGTAATATATTCATTATTTATATCATAAATAAATATAAATGGTAATAAGAACTAAAAGAGAATGGTAATGTCGATCTCTAATTAAATAATTAATTAACTTAAAATATGTCGTGATAAAATGTCATGTCAGACTAATTTAAAGTGTTAAAATTAAACTAAATAACTATACTAGGTATGGAATAAGAATAAGTTGTTGAAAATCTAATGTAAGAAAAATGAGAGGATCTGTTAAGGAAAGACATAATAACGAATAAAGAATAAATTAGAGAAAGAAAAAAAAATGATGTATAAATTTAACTAAGTTATGTGTGTTGAACATCAAGTAAGTGTAGTATTAAGTTATTAATACCTTTCTAACTAATTTAAACAATAGTATGCAATATAATCATGTAATTCTAAGAATATAATCAAAGGATTATGTGAGTTTTCTTTTCTTTCTTTCATTTTTTTAAGTTTCATTCATTTTTTTAAAATTCAACTCACTTGTCATTTTAATGTGGATTAGTTTTAAAGAATAAATTAAAGTAATTAACATTGGATATGAAGATCCATTCGTAGTCTTGATCCTTGAATTTCCATTAGACAAAATGTTCAAGTATTCTGAATCACGTTATATAACGAATTAGTTCGACTGGAATGTCATTTATTTTCTCCGAAGTGTTTTGAAACAATGTTGTGACAAATGTAAACCAGGAAAGTCCCGGTGTAAAGACGAATATAGTGTCAATTGATTGCAGTCACTTTGCGTATAATTTGCCTATAGAGAGCAGCTGAGTAAATGGTTCATTCATGTGTCAAAAAGCAACGATGGTGCTATGTTCTTTGATTAAGTTTCTCTGTACATGGTATTGTCTTTGCGACAAACAACGTAAATTAGGAATCGACATCATTAGGATTTCGAGATAATGTATCTGCCAAGATGTTGTCGGATCCTGTGATGTACTCGATTGAAAACTCGAAGGGTTGGAGGAGTATAGCAAATCTGGTCAATTTTGGACTCTTGTGATTTGCTCGTTGTAGTGATGCTACGGCCCTTTGATCGGTTTGTACTACAAAAGGGGCTCCCAGTAGGAATTTTTCTAGTTTGGTTATCGCCCACACGACGGCTAAGAGTTCGCGATCAACCGTAGAGTACTTCACTTCTGGTGGTTTCAGTTTTCGTGACACGTACAAGTTTGGATGGAGGATGTCGTCATGGTATTGGAGCAAACATGCGCCAATTCCGTAGTTACTCGCATCTGTACGAAGAATGAACTTTTTAGAAGCATCAATTAATCTCAAAATAGGTGGATTTGAAAATATAGAAATTATTTGCCGAAAAATTTCTGTCACATTCGTCAGTCCATGTCACTTTCACTGGCATGTTCTTCTTTAGTAATGAGGACAATACAGCAGTGATGGATGACAAGTTAGGTACGAATCTACTGTAATATTGGACTAGACCTAACAAGCTTCTCACTTGTTTCTTCGTTTGAGGAACGGAAATGTTTAAAATTTTTGAAACTGTACTGGGTAATGTTCGGATATATCCAGCTCCAATAATGTGACCCAAAAAAGTGATCTCATGAAATGCTACCTGTAATTTTGTAGGTTTAGCAGTTAACTTGTACCTTCTCAAGGTATCAAAAACGTATCCAAGACCCAAAAAATGTTCCTCAAAAGATGAACTAAACAAGCATATGTCATCTATATATGTAATAATGTCTGGTCTACCTGAAAAAATGTGTCGCATCATGCGAACAAAGGTAGCTGGAGCGTTAACCAGCCCAAAAGGCATCACGTTCCACTGGTATAGACCTAGCGGAGTTGAAAACGCTGTGTAGTATTTTGCTTTTTCGGTTAGTGGTATCTGCCAATAACCTTTAGTTAAGTCTATCTTAGTAAATATAGTTGCTGTCGATAGACGTGGCAGTAAGTCATCGAGAAGTGGATGTGGTTCGCTATCAACTATCGTTTGTGCATTTAATTTTTTATAGTCGACGCATAGTCTAATGTTATTGTCCTTCTTTCGGACAATAACTAATGGAGAAGAAAATGGGGAATTACTAGTTTCGATAATTCCTAAAGATAACATCTGTTCAAGTTCCTTAGTAGTTTTAGTAAGAAAGTGTATAGGAACAGAATAAGGATGTACCCGAATTGGAGTATCCTCGTTAAGAGTGATGTCATGATTAATGACTGATGTGCGACCTGGAACATCGGTCAACACATCTGGATAAGATTGTAGCAGATCAGCAATCTTTTGATGCTGTTGCGGTGTAACCGACGAAGAGATGGTTACGTCCCGCCAAGATTCGCTAGATTGTACTACAGGTACAGGTAAAGCTAACTGTACCTCAGGAAAAGAAGATTCTTCTTCCTGGATAACGGATAAATTAGAATAGTGACATGTAGGTCTGAAAGTGTCATCTAATTCATGAAAAATAGCTTGTAGATGTTCAGGTCGAGTATGAAATTGCTTGAGCATATTTATGTGAAATATTTTGTGATGTCCCTTAATGTCCAGGACATAATCAACATCAGAAATCTTATTGATAACCTGGTAAGGACCATTCCACGAGATTAGTAGTCTATTATTGTTATGTGGCAATAACACATAAGCTTGATCTCCTGGAAATAATTGACGTAATCGTCTATTACTGTTTTGGAAAGTTCTAGCTTTCTCTTTCGCAGCCTCAGATGAAGCTGTTGCCATTTGACAGGCATCAATAATGTTATTCCGGAGATTAATTACATATTCATAGGATGACTGAGTGTCCTGAGTCATCTCAGAATCGATTAATAAATCTTTTATCAGTCCCATAGGACCTCTTGGAGGAGCGCCAAAGACTAAATGAAACGGAGAGAAGCCAGTTTGTTCATTTGGCACCTCTCGATAAGCGAATAACACCGCTGGTAGCACTCTGTCCCAGTCCTGTGGATGGTTAACTGTAACTTTATGTAGCATTTGTTTGAGTGTACGGTTAAGTCTTTCTACAGCACCATTACTCATTGGGTGATAAATGCTGCTGAGGTTTCTATCTATTTGCCAAGTCTTCATTACCTCCGTCATAGTCTCAGATATAAATTGAGAACCATGATCTGACAAAAGTTTTCTAGGAAAACCTACTCTAGAAAAGATCAAGTGTAGTGCATCAGCTACATCTGTGGTGGTGGTTGTTTTTAATGGGATGGCTTCTGGCCATCGTGTGCATAAATCGATGCAAGTGAGAATAAACCTATGTCCTCTGGCTGATGGTAAAAGTGGGCCAATGATATCAATGGCCATTTTGTCGAAAGGTCTCACCGATATATCACAAGCCTGAATAGGCGCCGTGTGAAAGGCTCCCCGTGCTTTCACTTCTTGGCATATCGTACAGGAGCGTACGTACTGTGAAATATCTCGTGATACTCCCGGCCAAAAAAAAGAAGATAATACTCGTGAACGTGTACGAGTATAACCCATGTGACCTGCACACTTAGAATCATGTGCATGTTGAAGTATGTACCGCCTAAAAGCAAAAGGTACCATGACTTGTTGTCTTATCTGAGTTTTATCCATAAAACATCTTAATAAAATGTCATTTTTAATACTAAACCACTGACTATAATTTATGTTCCTAGAAAGATTGTCATCTTTGTTGACCAGCGTAAAAAATTTTGTTAGTGACCTGTCTTCCCTCTGTTTTGCAGCAAATGATACTCGGTCAATAGCAGAATGAATCTCGATATTTTCATGATCATTTGTTTCCTTGTTTTCCGTGTCTATAGTCTCTAATTGTTTTGTATGTGCTCTGGTTATTGCTGCATTTCCGATGTATAGATTATTTTTTTCCCATTGAATAATCTCATCTGGTGTGCAATCTTTACTCCCGTGTATGCATCCCACCATAAGGTCGGCAATTGGGTTTCTTAACATGCATGCTTTAACATTGCCTGTGAAGAAAGGTGTGTCAATGTAAATAATAGCTGTTGGATAATATTCTATGGTTCCCCCAAAAGTCATGCACCTGACATGTTCTCCAGTTGCACAATTTGGATGAACAAGTGTCTGACGGATTCCGATCGTGGTCGATCCCGAATCTCTTAAGACTGAGACGATGGATCCATTAACTTTTCCTCTGTTGAAGATCAGTGATCCTGTTCCGTCATTGACTGCTAGACTGACTTCTGGTAGAATATGACCGCAGTTCAGAACTGTCTCTTTTGCTTTCTGAAATATAAGATTACATGTTGGGCAACTATTTGCCACGTTATAATTCATTGCAAAACAAGTAGACGATGACTGTATTTTGTTATCAGTAGTTGAACTCTGAACCCTAGGGGTTGTAGCAGTAGTAACAGCTGCCCCTGTATTATGGTTATAAGTTGTCGATCTACGAGAATGAGAACGATGACGAGAATAATTAGATGAATTATCCCGTTGTCCTCTATTGTAACTGTTATCTCGATGTCTCGAGTTATAATTATCGCTATTGTTCCACTTGTAATCATTATTATAGTTATATGATCGATTATAACTTGAGTTACGTGGATTACTGTTATTTCTTGACTGAGGTGAATAGTTTCTGGTTTGTTGTCGTCCTCTATTAAAGTTATTGTTAAAGTTATTCTGTCCCTTATGAAAATTAATGTCATAGTTTCCTTTGAACCTACCCCTGTCTACACTGTGTGTTCTAGGTTTGTTATGATTATGATATGCCATATTGGAGGCTACAGGAAGTGGTTCTCTTATCAATGTGCCAGAAATATTAGCATTCGGATGAGCTGTGCAGTAATTTAAAGAAATTTTTTCTAACTCATCAATAGATTCTGGTTTTCTTTCTTGCAGATAAGCAAAGAATGGTGGGCTGACAGACGATAATACTTTATCCCTCAATAACAAATCGACTAACTTGTCGTAGGATTTGTTGACACCTGCCAGTTCAACCCATCTGTTAAAAGTATTGCGTATGTTAGCAATAAAACCTGTGAAATCTCTATTGTTATCTGGCAACAAACTTTTAAAACGCAATCTACATGCCTCTTCGTTCAAGTGGAAACGACGTAGTAACAACGTCTTAATGGCCTCATAGTCTGTTGATAGTGTTGGATCTATATTTTGTGCTGCACTTGCAGGTTCGCCATCTAGAAATTCCTTAAGTTTCAGTGCCCATGCCGCTTTGTCAAGGTTATTCACCTTACATATGTCCTCAAAGCGCGCGAGCCACGATGAAAGGTCATCTACGTGTAACTTGAATGGAGGCAGCTTAAAGTAATAATTACCTTTAAGTCGTGTGGATGAAGATCCAGATTGAGCAGTATCATTTTGGGTTGCTGCAGCGCCCTGTGAATTAAGTTTTGCTGTTTCTAATTTAAGTCGTTGCAATTCCATTTCTTGCTGCAGTATGATTTCTTGTCGTTTCAATTTATTCTCTTCTTCAATCCGTAGGATTTCATCTCTTGCTATCTTTCTTTCTTCTTCTTGTCTTAATTCTGCCTTCTTTTCCGCCTGTTTTCTTTCAAGTTCTTCCATCTCTGCTTTAGCAATGGCTTTCTTTTCCTCCTCTTCTGCCTTATATTTTGCAAATTCAGCCAATGCATAAGCCTCGAGAAGTTCTCCTTTTTTCCCAAAATCTTTACCATTTTTAATAAAATAGTCTAAGTTAAGCATCTTGACGTTAATATTGTACGTAATGGTTATGTAATAATCACCAATAAATTTTAAGTAATTATTATACTTATTCAATTTATGAATAGTCGATATAAACAATCATAATATTATTGAACTTAATCTGGGAATGTTCAATTTAATTAATTGTAATATTATCTAACTATTATTTGTAGATTCCATACATAGACATACTATGTTGGGAAAATATTACATATATACTCGTTAATATATCATAAATAGTTATGATATTTATCTATTTCGGGTGCTGAATTACTATCATGCACCTAATAATAAATAGTATTATTCCTCAAGTATTATATCATTCAGTCAGTGATATGTGCTAAGTAAATCATTTAGTAATGGAAAAAATGTACCAAATAATATACACTATGTCCTTTATATGCAGGACAGACTAAAAAGTCAAATTATATTTATAAATATATATTATTATTATATTATGCCTTAATCATGAGCTATAAAGTGCATCGCCCATTTCTTGGACTACCACTGCAAATTGGTGCAAAGTCCCTAATTCTCCTTAAAAGTCATTAAATTTTAATTATATTCATATACACTCTTATTAAGCAAGAAATTATATTATTAGTGTTAAATCATGAACAGATGAAATGAGGACATACGATACGATGGGTAAACCAAGGATAAACAAACCATATTATCACGAAACAAGACGTTTCTACAATAAAAATTGATATTATGAAACCAAATCTGCAAACCGGAAATATAGAGTAGGGTGAAGGTTAACTGAATATAGAGTTAAATCTGCGTACACAAAAATTAATGACGCAAACATGGACTCATTGACGGTTATACAAAAAAAAAATGAACTGAATAATAGCAAGATCAGAAAGAACAAGATAGATTACTAACATTGTTACCAAACTAAATAGAATTTAAACTGAATACGATAAAATACACCGATTATTTCACCAAACTAGACATCTAACATATACTGTGAATTAAATGCAGTCCCGAACGAAACAAGCCCCGGAAATGTCATCGACGCGTTCTCCGCGAAATGCGATTTAATTCACTACCCTAAAGACCGTTCAGAATGAATATCGGCAATCCGTAGAGCCATAATTTATTCATTCTGAATCTCCACTCCAACCTCCCACAAATTAGGCACAGCACAAACAATGAAAACAAATATAACGTGCATATAAAATATATAGAACGGACATGCCTGCAAAATGTGAATTAGACTCAGTGATGTTTCTTATGAATGACAACAGTCACGAACTGAGACTTATCTTTTAACCCGTCGTCCGATGCGATCTTCACCAACGGCCTAGACTAGAGGATAGGACTGTTTGCTCCTTGTTGGTAAATAATGTCTTTTCAATCCTATGATCTACTGAGAAGTTGTATTCTTGAATGAAACATTAGGTGAGCTGGCATCGTCCTTCGATCGTTGGCTTGTACACGGAATATTGTGACGTCACTGATTTTTGCATAGTTACACAAGCCACGTCATGTTCGGAATCATGTGACTTGAACGTTTTCTTGTAATCGTAAACAGTCCGTGAAAGTATGTAAACAAGAAAAATTTCTTTCTTCCTTCGTTCCCCAGCAATGGCAACCACTTTGTTGCGGGGCTTTATACGATTCACTTCTTTTATTGTTGTTGCGGCCCCGTCTTCTATTTCAGTGGTCGTTGTGGAAAGCCACCGTTCTCATTGATTCAATAAGCTTCTTAGTTCTGGTCATTTGATTCATTAATTCTTGATCGTGCTATTGTTGGAATAGTTACGCGAATGTGAGTTAATACTTTCTGTCTGTCACAAGGTTTGAACTCAGTATCATAATTGTTGAATTTGTAACTTCAATGAACGTGATAAGTCTCTTCTCGAGTCCACACAATTTTTAATATACATTTCAAACAGTAGACAGTCCATGGAGGTTGATTATGAAAACATTATATATTAGAATTGAATCATACATCATAACTGCTATCCATGCATTATAGTCCTGGTCCAATAATATGCAACACTATAGTCAGAACGTCGTAACTATATGTACGCGCGGTTGGGACATCCAACGGCCGACAATGAGATTAGACGTCTGGCGATATAAAACGAATGTGGACCATAATTTCATCCTTCCTTGACTTTAGTTAAAATTACTAACCTCGATACATTCCTCTCTTCATAAGAATATCGGACTGACCCATGTCCGTACTGCAATAACATATGTGCGGCAATATCATGCCTACCACTGGAAGGATTATAGGACACGTCTTATCCGTTTGACGGTCATCTAAGAAAAGGGTGTGGTAACCTAGTCACGGTGCGTGACATACCAACGCATACACGTCATAATCAATCGTGTGTATCGCGTACACTAACTAACAATTATTTACATTATATTAAACGTATTCACCTATTAATCTTATGCTGTTAACCTCTAGCAGACCATGCCAATAAAATACCTTAACACTTTTCATCCGTACTAGCTATCAGAAACAGAAATGAATGTAGCAGGCCATATAGTATAGAGGAAATACTACAGGTCAATACATATCTGCACACTATAGGATGCAGTGTAACACTAACATGGATACCATCACATGTGGGGATAGCAGGAAATGAGCTTGCAGACAAAGAAGCCAAAGGGGGATGAACTAGCTATAACAAAATTGAAGCAGGATTAGGGAAGTTTGAAATCAAGAGCTTAATTGCTCAAGCAATAACTAAAGAGTGGGTAACAGCATCGGACCAAAGTAAAAAAAGCAAGACGCTCATCAAAATATTAAAAAAACCAAGCAAAAAAATGTCAAATACAAGATGAACTAAAAATACCAATTAATAAAAAATTGATGAGGCTCAAGCTTGGAACTGGATATTTCATGATTGAGGAACCCACATGTGAAGAGTGTCAAGAACCAAACACAATCAGACACTTTCTGGTGGACTGCAAAGAAATATGACCAGCAAAGGCAAAACATTAAGACATACTGTAGTAAACACAAGTAGAAATGAGTGTAGAAAATCTCATTGGCACTAAGACCCCATCAGAAGTGCAAAAATTAATAAAACACTATTTTACAAAAACTAAAAAAAAAAAAATAAATAAGGATCCGAGCCAGTAGTCCATACTGGTGAAAGACTCCCCCCAGATACATACAGATTAACCAAATAAACCGTCCAGTGAAAATTAAAAACATACCAGCTTAGAAAATATCATATTTTGGATAAAAAAGCCATTTTGAACTATAGCTACAAAAGGAAGAAAACCTACTAGAGAAAATATAGTATAAAATAAATACAAACAAAAACATATTACAATAAATGAAACACTTCCTGATATAACCAACAGCTCCATGTACATGGTAGATGGTTGAAAGGGGCGTGCTACAAAGAAAAGAAGCAAACACATTAATAAAATAAAAATAAAAAATGTTACATTACTTTCCAGAACTTGATTCACATACTGTCAGTTGGGTTGTAAATCCCTTCAACTGTCAACTTGCTGATGTGCCTGAAGAGCCTGAAGGATTGGCAAAGACACTTCTTGAACTTCGCTCCAACAGTGAAGTACGCATGGAATTTCGGAACAAGACAGATTTCTCATCTTTTTGGATGTCAAAAACTGCAAAGGCTTTTAAAATTGCACATGTAGAATCGACAAAAATGCTGCCGCCTCTTGCAACAACCTACTTTTGTGGACAAGGATTTTCTACCCTTATGAACTTGAAAACACAGTACAGAAATCGGTTTGACCCTGAAGACAGCATCCAAGGTGCTCTGACATCAAAAAGCCCTGAAATGGATGTTGTTTTATCAAATATGAAACCTGAAGTGAAGATGTTTTGAATGAAATTGTCCAGTTCTTCAATATTTTTTATTAATTTTGTATGTGTGCTATGACAGCATGTGTGGCTTTTTAAGTCTTTTATTGATTCTTAACTTTGAGAGCAGTTTATTCTTCATTTTAAGAGTAATTAGCTTGTTTTTGTTTACTTTGAAGTCTGGGGGGTGATAACTCTCCTTTTCTTCTTGATCGTAACTGTGTATTCTCCTCACGCAAACCAGTGGTGAATATGATGGAGGCTCCAGGGGGAGCAAAGGTCAACTCAACCGACGCAGGATTATGCCACTATGGAGTGTGAGTGTGAAGTGTGAGTTAAGCGAATGGTGGACTGTTCGTGTGTTGACCCGTATAAGGCACTCATTCACTCATTACGTTAAGTCACCAATGCAGATCAATGTAGTCGTTTCAATAGTTTAATTGGACGCACACACTTGACAGATTGGGTACAGTGACAGGAACATGAGTCGACATAGACAGCATAATATTGATCAATGGACTACCGTCCTAAATTAGCATTCATGAAGAATAATCTGGTAATGGAACATCTGTAAACACCAAGATTTCCATAGTTTATAAATACAGTCAGTAGACCTTACTGACCGCGCATGTCAATTAAGCAATACTGTTCAAACTTGACTCCTAAACAGGATCTCTTTCTAGCGACGATTCCTTTAGGTACATTACAGCAAATCTCTGTGAAGATAATGTTAATTTCTTTATAATAGTGATCTCTCAATCATCACCTGATAGTAAGGAAGTTTTCCCGTTCTCTGCTAATGATTTACAATAAGTAGAATTCCAAAATCAATCGAATTCCACAATGGCTGCCGGTTCCCGGTTGAGCATCACTCACTATACGGGTGTATAGCCAAATCTTCAATCGAAGCTTTGTTCATCAACAATAAATGATTCTACAAGGATCAGCACATTCTGTCCTCATAGTTGCTGCATATAAACATATTTAGTGCTGCTAGAGAATATGTCGCCCCGACATATTCAAAGGTAAGTTCATGTAAACTTCTGCCAATCTTAAGCCTAGGAATGAACGAAGTCAGCAAAAGTACGTTTTTTTACCTGGACATAAGAAATACACTAGCAAGCACAAAAACGCTCTCCCGGCGTTATAGAATCACAACTGGGGAACTCATGGACTAAACGATCCTGGAAGAAACTATCTTCGTCCCCAGAATAACTTAAAGAGATCACAAACTCTTGGGCATCTCTCCGACATGACTTCCTGCCCTAGGCCTCGACAACCGAAAAACCCCCTCACCTCTCTTCATCCGCCGAAAACACCTGACCCCCTTCAGTACAGTACAAGAACAAATAGTTCCACTTAAACATACTAAGATATCAAGATATAAGACATACTCGTCCTACATAGACAAGCACTACACATAGATTCGGACCATAGACATTCTGAAGCAAGAACAATCTATTCCTAACCAAACACAGAATAGATTCAAGTAAGTCTAAATTCCTCCGCCGAGTTCTATTTTTAAGAACGCTACAAAGAGCGATAACTCACAGAATGACTACTTATTGCCCAATCTGAGTTTCGTCCCTCAAGACCAAAACATGCATTCAAAGATGAATATATCTTCATCAGACAATTAAAACATTTTACATGGTATGCGTAATCCGTGCGCCAAAAAATATGTGCGCAACAGATTACCACACCCCCCGGGAAAAAAAAATTAAAATCATTTTTTTTTCATCTGAGAGCAACATACAATAGGCTCCCAACGCATAAATACTGCGCAGATGAGAAATATCTGGAATTATTTAAGCCAGATTAATGCAAAATCTCAATCCCTCAGAGAAAGCATTTCTCTTAAGCATAAGTGTTTCCAGGGAGGTGTCACCAACGCATACTACTATACAATGATACAATGCATATAACAATTTAAGTTTAAGCATTCCAAGTACATGATTGACAAAAAGAAAAATCATCAACGAGTAATGGTGACTATACATCAATGAACGTAGTGTCATTACGAATTACAATGTGTATCTATTTTGATATAGAAAAGAAAAATCTGTTGTCGAGTTGGAAGTGTTAAGACGTCCAGTACTCAACAGCTAAGTGGAATCATGTGGGCATCTAGACAGAATGTCTGCCATCACATTATCTGATCCACGGATAGCTCGTACCGAAAAATGAAAAGGTTGAAGAGCAATTGCATATCGAGTAGACCTCGAACTCTTCAAATTTTTACTCTGGATAGCTGTAAGAGCTTTCTGATCGGTTTCTACTATAAAATGTGCGCCTAGAAGGAATCTTTGTAATTTGAGAATTGACCATACCATAGCCAACAGTTCACGGTCTAAAACCGAAAAATTCCTTTCTGCAGCATTAAGCTTCCTGGAAATATACATTACAGGATGCAGAGTTCCAGAGTAATCTTGCATTAGTGCCGCTCCAATCCCAGTGGATGAAGCGTCACTACGAAGAACAAATGTCTTATCTTTAGTAGGCAACACTAAAATAGGTGCAGTAGAAAACATAGTTTTAATCTTATCCAAAGAGGATTGACATTCTTGATTCCAATGGACTATATTAGAAGACCCTTTCTTTAGCAAGGTAGAAAGAGGTGCCATGATTGAGGACAGATTCGGAATGAATCGTCCATAGAATTGTATAAGACCTAAGAGACTTCGCACTTGCTTTTTAGTCTTAGGAATAGAAATGTTAAGTATTTTACTTGTATTATGGTCCTCTGTTTTTAGGAAACCATGGCCGACCCGGTGACCTAAAAAAGAAATTTCACTAAAACCAATGCAGGCTTTAGATGGTTTCGCTGTCAGGTTATACTCGCGTAGAGTAGATAGCAATTCAACTAACCCTGAATAGTGATCTTCCCAAGTATCACTGAAAAGACAGATGTCGTCTATGTACGCAATGACATCTGACCGATAGGATAGAATTCTACGCATCATGCGTACGAATGTAGCTGGTGCGTTCATAAGGCCGAAAGGCATAAAATTCCATTGAAAAAGGCCTCTAGGTGTCGAAAAAGCAGTAAAAGGTTTGGCGCGTTCAGATAGAGGAACTTGCCAATATCCTTTAGACAAATCTAGTTTAGTGAAAAAATGCGATTTAGAAAGCTTAGTAAGTAGCTCTTCTAGTAAAGGCATAGGTTCAGCATCAAACTTCATGACTTGATTCAATTTGCGATAGTCAACGCAAAGACGTATGTTATTGTCTTTTTTTCGGACAATAACCATCGGCGAAGAATACGCAGAAGTGGATGGTTCAATTATTTTTAAATCTATCATCTCATCCAACTCCTTTTCAACCTGTGCTTGAAAATGTAAAGGAATAGGATAAGGTCTGACTCTAATAGGATTATGGTCAGTTAGAATAATGTCATGTTCAATGACATGAGTTTGTCCAGGAATGTCAGTAAGGACATCCTGAAATGTTTGTAACATTGCCGAAACTTGTCGTTGTTCTCCTAGAGATAAATCGGGAGAAACAGTAACATTTTTCCATGATTCACTAGAATGAAGTGGAATCATCGGAAGCGGAAGATTAACATCCGAAAAACTTGTTTCCTCATCCTGTATTACAGACAGTGATGAGTAATGACCATGTTGGACAGGTGAATCGTCCGTTGCCTGGAAAATAGGCTGTAAATAATCCGGACGTTCATAAAATTCCGTAAGTATATTGATGTGGAAGGTTTTACGCTTCCCTTCAATATCGACAATGTAGTCAACATCGGAAATTTTCGAGATTATATCGTACGGACCTTTCCAAGAAATAAGTAGTCTGTTTTCCCTACAAGGTAGCAAAACAAATGCTTTGTCACCAGGACAAAGTTGTCGTAAGGTTCTTTTCTTATTGGCAAATTGTCTTGCTTTCTCCTTAGCAAACTCAGAAGAAGAAGTTGCCAATTTGCATGCTTCGATAATCTTTTGTCTTAGCGCGATGACATATTCGTAAGAAGATTTTGTGTCATCGGTAATATTATCAGCGGTTATGAGATCATGAAGCAAAGACATAGGGCCACGCGGTCGCGCGCCAAAGACAAGTTCAAAGGGAGAAAATCCTGTATGTTCATTGGGAACCTCTCTGTAAGCGAAGAGGGCCGCGGGTAAAACCCTATCCCAATCTTGAGGATGATCCTCAGTTATCTTCCCTAGTAAGTTTTTGAGTGTTCTATTAAGGCGTTCTACCATCCCATTCGACATTGGGTGATAGATACTGCTCAAAGATCTCTCTATCTGGAGAGTAGACATTACTTGAGACATGGTATCCGATATTAGTTGGGTGCCATGATCTGATAATATTTCTCCGGGAAATCCCAGACGAGAAAATATAAGCCAAAGAGCATCTGCAATGTCAGCAGTAGTAATGCTCTTCAGAGGGATAGCCTTTGGCCAACGTGTGCACATGTTCATACACGTTAAGATAAACTGATGTCCTCTAGCAGATTTGATCTTCTTCTTCTTGCGATCGCATCTTTGATGATTACACCGTCAGACGAGTTCTCATGATGAATTCGACTGTTGTTTGAAGTTCCTCTTTAACTCCATATAGCTTTGAGTTTAGTGTTGAGTCATTCGGCCAGTATATCTTTCTTAACTGGTCATACAGAGGACAGTCCTGTAGAACATGCTCAGCAGTTTGTTCATTTAATCCACATGTGCACAGTGGTGAAGCAGACAATCGTAGCTTGTGCATGTGTTTATTCAGTTTGTTATGCCCTGTCCTGAGTCGAAAAATAGTTATTTGTCCCTGCCGGTCGAGAGTATGATAGTCGTCTTTGGGTTGGTTCTGTTCTCTTCTGATAGTCTGGATAGCTCTCTTTTTCTCAAAGTATGTGACTTCATTATCTTCTTGTTCACATTCTCCTCCCTTTTTTGCAAGTTTATCTGCCTTTTCATTTCCGGGTACACCACAATGAGATGGTACCCACTGAAGTATGGTTCTCTTTTTGGCAGCTACCTTGTTTAGTTCATTTCTCAGATGCGGGAGTTTACCACCCTTGAGAGCTTGCAGGACAGACAGTGCATCTGTGAGGATGACTACCTGGTGGCAGTCAGAGTTGGTGTTATAAATCATATTTGCAGCTTGCTCTAGAGCTTGAACCTCAGCTGTATAGTTGGAACAGAATTTACCAGTGGGAATGTGCCTAGTCTCATAGTGGTTGTCAGGATATGAGATAAAGATACCGGCACCTCCATTCCTAACAGCATTAGTTGCTGATCCATCTGTATAGGCATGTATCCATGATTGATCGGGATAGCTTTCTTGGATCATACTCAATGTAGCAGTTCGTTTTTGCAGATCATTATACTCACATCCACTTGTGAGACCACTGACTGATGTATTAATTTGGAGGGCACTGCTGGCCTGCTCCCATGGTACAGGGTATAGGGTGGGCTTCAGTGGTGCTGTCTTCATGGATAGGTCTTCTTGATGCTGTCTTATAAGTCTTTTCCCCCGATGCACAAAGCTGCTACGCTTTAGACGTCCCAATGCCAGATCATCTAGTCTTGCCTTCATTGGGTGCATTGGCATACTGTTGTACTTTTCCATCTGGATCATGGGTTTTGTGTCTCTTCTATGGGACAATGTCTGTAATCCAGCAACCTTCTGCATCTCTGTTATTGGTGTAGTTTTCATGGCTCCTGTAATGAGCCTGAGAGCTTGATTTTGCACCTTGTCCAAAGACTGCAGATGTGAGTTAGCAGCTGATGACCATGCTGCTGAGCTAAACTCTAAGTGTGGTCTTATTACTCCATTATAAATCTTCTTTAGATTTCGTTCATTTGCTCCCCAGTTGGTACCTGCTAATTTTCTGAGTATGCCTAGTCGTCTTCGGGCCTTTCCTTCTGCGTTTTCAATATGCTTATTCCATGTAAGCCTTTGGTCAAATGTCACCCCAAGATAGGTGGGGTAGATTTCTTCCTTGATCACGGTTGTCCCTAGGTGTATGTTAGCTGATTTGTCCTTGGGGGCGAGGGAGAACAGTGTTGTGGAGGTTTTGTCTGTGTTTATTGTGATAAGCCATTTCTCTGCCCATGACACTAGCATGTCTGCTGCCCGCTGCATTCTATAATTTGCTGTGGTGACATTTTCATCAGCGCACCAGAGTACTAGGTCATCTGCATATAAGGCAGCTTTAACTCCTGCAGGGAGATCTTTCACCAGGTCATTGATGTAAACAAGGAAGAGTGTTGGGGAAATTACTCCTCCTTGAGGTACCCCCTGATGGAGCAACACTTTTCTGCTCTGCAGACCGTCAAGAGTGACTCTAGTTCTCCTGTTATGCAAGTATGACTGGATCCATTTCATCATGTTGCCTTGGATTCCACTTCTCCTAAGTTTTGCAATGAGGCCATCTTTCCACACCTTGTCAAAGGCCTGCTTGAAGTCGACCCAGATCGTTAGGACCTTTTTCTTCTCCTGGAAGGCATCTTCTATTGCTTGAGACAAGTAAGTAACTTGGTCTTCTATACTGTAGCATTCTCTAAATCCAGCTTGTTCCGGCACCAGGATCTGCTCAGACTCTAAATACCATTTCAATCTGTGGTTGACTATTCGCTCCATAGTCTTCCCAACACAGCTTGTGAGACTGATTGGCCGGTAACTTGCAGCCTCGGTCTTACATTTCCCTTTCTTTAGTATGGGTATTGTGATGGCTTCTCTCCATACTTGGGGTACCGTTCCTTTCAACCAGCTGTGGTTGAATATCTCAAGCAGTTTTGTCTTTGCTGCTGAGCTCAGATTTACTAGCATTTCGTTGCTGATTTTGTCTGGGCCGGGTGACTTTTGAAACTTAAGCTTGGAAATAGCCTTTTGTAGTTCTCCTAGTGTGATGGGTTCCCTCATTGGGGCAGGAGTATCTGTCTGTCCCATGGTTGCCAGTATTTCTTTTCTTATCTCTCTCTGATGATCTATGTTAATGGGTAAGTTGCTTTCTGAACTGTATCTTCTAGCAAACAAGTCTGCAGCTTGTTTTCCTCTGAAAAGTTTGCCACCTTCATCCAATGTGATAGTCTGCCTAGGTGAGGAACGCTCTTCATTTAGAGACTTGACTAATCTCCAAAGTTTCCTGCCGTCTTTCTCAAGGTTCAGCGATGCCGTTTTAGTTCTCCAGCTTTTCCGTTTTTCTTCTAGCTTTGTTCTCTGAAACTCTGCTACAGCCTTTTTCCATTTGTTGTGAGTTTCAAGTGAAGGCTGAGACTCTGCGTCCTTTCTAGCCCTGTCCATGGCTTCCTGACGTTCTTGGAGTGTGCTGGACCAGTATGGTATGTAGTTACGCCGGCATCCTTTGGGAATGGTTTCTTTTGCAGCTTGTAGTATGCATCTGTTGAAGTCTTTTACCACTTCATTAATGTCTCTGTTCTGTACCTTGAGGGTAGACAGCAGCGTGTTCACCTGATGCCTGAATAAACCCCAGTTGGCTTTTTTGTAGTTCCATCTTGTAATGGCTGGGCCTGTACTGAGAGTTGCACTCTGGACAGTAAGAAAGATTGGGCGATGGTCGCTTCCCCCTAGTTGGTCTCCTACTTCTCTACTAATAGATCCAGCTATATCTGGTGTGGAGAAGGCAAGATCTGGTGTTGAAGTTGTGTGCCATCCTCTGGAGTAGAAGGTAGGAGTATCTGTGGCATTATTGACTAGGATTAGGGAGTGATCATCTTGCCAAGTTTCAACCTCTTCACCTCTGTGATCCAGATGGTTATAGCCCCAGCTCTGGGAGTGGCTATTAAAGTCTCCAACTGCTATAAAGTTGGTGGCTGGTACCTGTATAGAGCTGAGACTCAGGGGTTTGTTGTTCGGACAGTAATAGTTCAGGAGTTCTATTTCCATCTTGTCTACCTTTATCTGCAACAGCTGATATTCTGCTCCATCCATGAAGGTTTTCCTTTCGTGTGCAGGAATGTTATTCCTTACAAGAGTAAGTACTCCTCCTTTTCGTCTATCTTTTCTGTCGGATCTGAAGCATTGATATCCCCTTACTTTAAAGGTTTGATCTGCTTTCAAGTGAGTCTCTTGGATACAGCAAACACTGACTTGCTTCTCATACAAGATGTTTTCCAGCTCTGTCTTTTTGCTGTATCCAGCCTGCTTGCTGTTCACTCCCTCTGCATTCCAGTGCATCATGACAAGTGGCACTCTGGGTTTCTCTTTTTCTGTTTTGTTTTGGTCAGTAGTTCTCCTCCGCCGTCTGCTGACTCCACAAGACGGTCTAGAGGGTCCTCCAGTAGCTGAGGGTGGGCTCTGTCGAGGCTCAGAGCCCGGCACTGCACCTGCCTGGTGGAGCTCCACAGGGCGAGCACCAGTACGAGATTTATTTGACGGTGTACTCTCCATAGAAAAAAAAAAGCGAGTTGCGTGATACTGTGGTTTCCGGTGCGCCTTCTGGCCCAGTATCTATGACTTTAGCACCTGTTCAACGGGAGAGTGGGCTCATCCCTAATCTGTTTATGTTCCCAGTAGTAGACTATTCGCAAGCAGCCTGGGGGTGTCACTGCTCTGCGCGGACCTTGTTTACCGAGGCGGCGTTCGAGCTCGTATGGTGAAAATATGGTTGCATTATCTTCAAAATAGCCCTGTCTTTCCTGCCATCCTGCAACTTTGAGTTAGGGAGTTCTGAGCTCCAGTCTCTTTCCCAGGCATTTTATCCTGGCCTGGCACGCATACAGAGGACCCCACTTCTGGTTCTAAGTTAGCAGTTGGAGACAGGTGGGGTAGCACACTGTGCATTCCCCGTCATCCAGGGGGCTCTCCAACTATGCAGAGCTTGCACAATGCTGTGCTCTGGTTCTGGGCTCACCCAAGGAATCCTCACGTCCTGCACAGAGCCACTTCCAGATACCCACCACCTGCCAACCCCCCATTGTAGAAATCTTCTGCATGCGGCCATCCAGTCAAGAGCCAGTATTAAGTCTGGTGCCCAAGTGATTCCCCCCAAGCTCAGTGTGCAATTCTGGGTTCTCATCATGCTGCAACAC
Organism: Oreohelix idahoensis; assembly: GCA_024509875.1. Lineage (NCBI taxonomy): Eukaryota > Metazoa > Mollusca > Gastropoda > Stylommatophora > Oreohelicidae > Oreohelix > Oreohelix idahoensis. The sequence goes on from JAMPIV010008731.1 coordinate 202,826, forward strand.
AGGGGGGATTGTGATGCTCAGCCATCTCTCTCAACTCTGCACCGATAAATGACATCGGGGACTTAACTGTGTCTCAGTACTGGGAGGCCCCGTTTCCGGGTACACCACACACAGCCAGTTGAGGCAATGGTCGCCGTGGGCGTGTCTTCAGTGGGGAAGTTGTGGAGTCTTCCTGTCCATGTTCTTGCACATCCTAACACTGCCCGCAAGACATCGGAGGTTTGGAGAGTAGCCTTCTCTGCTTTTTTGAGCCGGGGTGGGCTCCCCGGGCAAGTCTCGATGGGGATCGGGACGTGTCCACGCGCCAGTGGGCCCAGCATCGGCCGCATCTGTTGGAGGACTTGCTCTGCCAGGTTTGAGTTAGTAAATTCCAACTTTGTCATCTTCTTGGCATTGTGATGCTGGGGTGCCTGTGGATTTCCTAACGCCCCGGGTAGAAGCCAGAAGTGTACTGTGCCAGCTCTGGGGGAGATAAAGGGGGTGTTTCTGCGTCTCCTTGTGATACGTAGCCAAGGTAGGGCTCACAGTGCTCTTTCCCCGCCACCAAATTGCCTGCTGGTTACGCCGAGTTCTCCGAGGCTCTAGGCATGTGACCAAGAGTTGAAGGCAATAGGATCGTCACGTCCTGAGTCTCTGTGCCTGTACGATGGGTTCCGATCTTCAGGGAGCAGTCCACACTCGTTCCCACTCCCAAGACTTGTTCAGTATCCATCTGGCTCCTTCCCACCCACAGAGGGCGTGTACGGTGTAGTGCACCGGTTTTATTATCGAGGTTTGCTCCTCTAGATCCGTTGTGTTTAGCCTGAGGATTCGCACCCTCAGTTACCAGGACTACCTCGAGGAGGGTGTGGCTCTTCACCACGCACAACGATCTTGGGGTATGAGAGGTTTTGCTAGGCCAAGAGACTAACACCGCAATGGTCGCTCCTTTCATGAACAGAATTCACTAGGCCTAGGGTGAAGCAAGGGGGGAAACCCACTACCCACTACCCACAACACCAGCACATCATACCCCCTGTCTGTAGACTTTGCCCCATTTGATCTTAAATGGACCAATGATGTCTATCGCCATTTTCTGAAATGGTCTAATAGGAATGTCTGCAGCCTGAATAGGTGCAGCATGGCGTGGACCTTTGGATTTGACTTCTTGACATATTTTACAAGATCGACAATAGATCCGTATGTCCTTGTTCACAAAAGGCCAAAAGAAAGCCGCAAGAACTCTTGACTTTGTACGGGAAAAACCCCATATGTCCAGCACACTGAGAGTCGTGTGCGTGTTGTAATATTTTAACTCTCAAATTCTTGGGTACAAGAATCTGAGAATGACTTGACTTGTTGGAGTCTTGCACCATACGTACAAGTACGCCATTCTTCATTGTAATCCAAGATTTACTCTTTGAATCTTTATTCGGATCACCTTTTGTTGCAAGAGTGAAGAATTTCTTTAGAGTCGGATCCTCTTCTTGCTGCTTTATAAATGAGTCACGCGAAATTACCAAGGGATCATCTTGGTTATGCACTTCATTATCTTCAATAGATGAAGTTTCGGGCATATTGAGAGCTTGAGCTCTAGTGACTACAGCATTAGCAGTTTGAATATTTTGTTTTTCCCAAACGGAAATTTGTTGTGGAGTGCATTCTTTGACTCCGTGAATACGACCGATGATAAGATCAGCGATCGGATCCGGCAGAAGACATGCGTGTACATCTCCTGTAAAGAAAGGAGTAGCGATCCTAATGATAGCAGTAGAGTATTTCTCTATGGTGCCGCCAAATGTTACACATTTGACTACTTTGCCTGTAGCACGAGAAGGATCTATGAGTGACTGCCTAACACCAATTGTGGTGCATCCAGAATCAAAAAGCAATGAAACTGGATTGTCATTTACTAAAACTTTGTGTAAGACAAGAGAACCTCTTCCATCATGCGCGATTGACGCGGGAAGAGCGGGGAGAGGATGGCCACAAATTAAAGTGGACACCGTAGTTGGTTCGAATAATGTTTTGCATTGGGGGCACTGAGATGCTCTCCCAAAATCGAAAGCGGCACATGCCATATTGTTAGAGTCATCATTATCTTTATTTTGTTTATAGGCATCATGGGACTCTTGCTGTGCAGAGTTTGCATGATAATGAGATTTTTGTTTTTTATGTTGGGGTCTACCTCTGTTATTATTACCCCTGTAATTATCATTGTTTCCTCTATTGTAACCCCTATTTGGGTTTGAGTCATAATTCCCCTGGTTACTATTATCATATTCATTATAATGAGTATCTCTGTAATTATGATCTTGTTGTCTCCTTGATGGAAAACTAGGATAGTTTCTATAATGACTTCCTTTGCGGAAGTTCCTATAATTATGACCACCCCTGAATCGAGGGCTGTCGGCTCGTCTCCAGATATTCGAAGAAGAACCCTGAAATGATTGGTTACCTTGGTTCTGATAACTGTTATGGTTACCCTTTTTATTAAACCTGTTTTGAGGTCCTTGGAATTTGTGTGAGTAATTAGGGTTGTATGGTGTTGCTGATGCAACTGGCATACCTTCCTTAACCTTAGTATTGCTAATAGCTACATCTGGGTGTGCAGTGACGTATTGGGTACAATATTCTTCCATTTCATTTAGTGTTTTAGGTTTCCGCTCATGTAGGAATTCAAGGAATGGTTTACTAATGCTTGACATAATCTTGTCCCTGAGCAATAAATCCATAAGTGCTTCATAAGTCTTTTCTGTTTTGGACAGTTCAATCCAACAATTAAATATAAGACGTGTCCTTGCAATGAATTCTGAGAATTCTACCCCTGATTCAGGTACCATTCTTTTAAACAAAATACGGTAACCTTCCTCAGATAACTGGTATTTCTTTATCAAGGCTGCCCTAATAACCTCATAATTATCCTTGTCAGTTTCTTCAACCAAACTTAAACTCGTCAGAGAATCACCTTTTAAATTATCAGACAACTGATTAGCATATTGTGATTTCTCCGCATTATGAGCTCGACAAGCACGTTCAAATCTATCAAGCCAGAATGTTATATCATCACTGGCAGAATTGAACGCTGGTACCTTGACCTTGTAAGTAAAGGGTTTACCACTAGATGACTGATTGACATTACTCATGTTTGTCAATTTCAACTTTTCTAACTCAAATGCTAAAAGTTCTTTTTGATGTTCATGTTCTCTTATTGCTCTCTTCTCCTCAGCTTCAGCTTCTTTGTCTAATCTCTTTTGTTCAGCTTCTTTGTCTAATCTCTTTTGTTCAGCTTCTTTGTCTAATCTCTTTTGTTCAGCTTCTCTGTCTAATATTCTCTGCTCAGCATCAGCTTCTTTGCTTTGTTTTTCCACTTCCATTTGGAATCTCCTTTCCTCAACCTGCATCTGCAGTTTCTTTTGTTCAAATTCTATTTCCATTTTTCTATCCTCACTTTTTTGTTTCATTTCCTCACTTTTTTGTTTCATTTCCTCAGCTTTAAGTGCTTTATCATATTGACTGGTAGCATACTCCTCCAACTTATCTCCAGTCTTGCCTAGAGATTTCCCTAACTCAATAAAGTGTTCCAATGTAGACATGATGTCTAATAATGATAGCAATCAGTTGACACAAAATGTAATCTATATTCCAAAGTAATGTAAACACAAGCTCCTAATAATTTGATCAATCAGCTCCTTATCCCAAACTATGTGGGGAAACAAGCCTTTAGTAAGGTCTTGTATAATCAACTGTGTACCAACCAATTACTAAAAATCATCAGTTGACTTTTTCTTATAAATTCATATGATCAAATATGTTTTAAATAGTGTATGTCGATCAAGAACACAACAAAACAATTATACAAGAGAACAGGAAACATTTGCAGAAATCAAATAAATCAAATAGGAAAAATCAAAGAAAAATGATCACATAATCTGTGATGATATCTGCAATAGAATGAACAAGACAAATAACGCCACAGTGTATGAACATAAATTGTGTATAAAACTGAAAGATAGCAAAGGGTAGACCAACAAATTATACAAACAAACCAAAACAAAACTAAAGAACAGAGAAATATTACAAAAACAACAATAGGGACAGTTTCGTCACAGCTAACAGATATTGCAACAGGTGTTGCATGCAAATTTCAATTAAGAAATTTGCCCCTACAGAACGCTAGTCCAAGACCAATGTGACTCGGTATATCTTGTCCTAGTCTCCTCCCAACCAGGCCCGCGACATAAATAACTATTACATATAAACATGTAAACATAAATATATATAAAGCATAAATGAATATATCATCAATAAACTGTGATGTAGATAGAGTGTTGTAAAGAAGGCTGTTTTATAGAAATGGCACAGATATTTTAATCAAAATAAATAACTGCCACTTTATTGAACTACAATTTCTGGCCTTAAATATTAAAGTTCAACACAATAGCAGAACATAAGAAGATCCATCGATGAAAATAGGCTTCTAAGTTCAATACTTCTGCTAACACAGTTAATTTGCTTGCCAATGTTCTGTGTAACGTTGTAATGTTCACTTGTAAACAACTTGCCGTGCTACGCTGTCTGTTATATGAAATAATGCCTGTACCAAGCAAAATGTCAACAGCGGTGACCTAGATACAGTTACACTTGTCATAACAGGTCAAGCTGACATCGACTGGATAGTTGTCCTATAGGTGTTGATGTGTGTCACATTTGGCCAAAATAAATGTTCTTGAAACACTAGGTGAGTTCCACTTTGTAGACTGCGAAGGCTGGACCCAGGAAACTGGCCTACCACGTTGATAACTCTCCTTTTCTTCTTGATCGTAACTGTGTATTCTCCTCACGCAAACCAGTGGTGAATATGATGGAGGCTCCAGGGGGAGCAAAGGTCAACTCAACCGACGCAGGATTATGCCACTATGGAGTGTGAGTGTGAAGTGTGAGTTAAGCGAATGGTGGACTGTTCGTGTGTTGACCCGTATAAGGCACTCATTCACTCATTACGTTAAGTCACCAATGCAGATCACTGTAGTCGTTTCAATAGTTTAATTGGACGCACACACTTGACAGATTGGGTACAGTGACAGGAACATGAGTCGACATAGACAGCATAATATTGATCAATGGACTACCGTCCTAAATTAGCATTCATGAAGAATAATCTGGTAATGGAACATCTGTAAACACCAAGATTTCCATAGTTTATAAATACAGTCAGTAGACCTTACTGACCGCGCATGTCAATTAAGCAATACTGTTCAAACTTGACTCCTAAACAGGATCTCTTTCTAGCGACGATTCCTTTAGGTACATTACAGCAAATCTCTGTGAAGATAATGTTAATTTCTTTATAATAGTGATCTCTCAATCATCACCTGATAGTAAGGAAGTTTTCCCGTTCTCTGCTAATGATTTACAATAAGTAGAATTCCAAAATCAATCGAATTCCACAATGGCTGCCGGTTCCCGGTTGAGCATCACTCACTATACGGGTGTATAGCCAAATCTTCAATCGAAGCTTTGTTCATCAACAATAAATGATTCTACAAGGATCAGCATATTCTGTCCTCATAGTTGCTGCATATAAACATATTTAGTGCTGCTAGAGAATATGTCGTCCCGACATATTCATAGGTAAGTTCATGTAAACGTCTGCCAATCTTAAGCCTAGGAATGAACGAAGTCAGCAAAAGTACGTTTTTTTTACCTGGACATAAGAAATACACTAGCAAGCACAAAAACGCCCTCCCGGCGTTATAGAATCACAACTGGGGAACTCATGGACTAAACGATCCTGGAAGAAACTATCTTCGTCCCCAGAATAACTTAAAGAGATCACAAACTCTTGGGCATCTCTCCGACATGACTTCCTGCCCTAGGCCTCGACAACCGAAGAACCCCCTCACCTCTCTTCATCCGCCGAAAACACCTGACCCGTTTCAGTACAGTACAAGAACAAATAGTTCCACTTAAACATACTAAGATATCAAGATATAAGACATACTCGTCCTACATAGACAAGCACTACACATAGATTCGGACCATAGACATTCTGAAGCAAGAACAATCTATTCCTAACCAAACACAGAATAGATTCACGTAAGTCTAAATTCCTCCGCCGAGTTCTATTTTTAAGAACGCTACAAAGAGCGATAACTCACAGAATGACTACTTATTGCCCAATCTGAGTTTCGTCCCTCAAGACCAAAACATGCATTCAAAGATGAATATATCTTCATCAGACAATTAAAACATTTTACATGGTATGCGTAATCCGTGCGCCAAAAAAATATGTGCGCAACAGGGGGTAATATCATTTAACACAAATAGAGTTTGGGGTAATACCCAAAAAAGTTGCCCGACCCTTGCCCTGCCTTAGAGGCTCCCTAGGATTGAAATATCATTCTCGAATTCACATCTCTGCCAAGAGTAGTTGAGCGAAAGTAAATAACTTTGAAGACTCTCAGTAGATACTCTGAACTGTGGCCGTTGTTGGATCATCACTGCACAGCAAGGGGAGAAATCACGTGATATATATATATATATATATATATATATATATATATATATATATATATATATATATATATATATATATATATATATATATATATATATATATATATATATATATATATATATATATATATATATATATATATATATATATATATATATATATATATATATATATATATATATATATATATATATATATACATATATACATATATATATTATATATATATATATATATATATATATATATATATATATATATATATATATATATATATATATATATATATATATATATATATATATATATATATATATATATATATATATATATATATATATATATATATATATATATATATATATATATATATATATATATATATATATATATATATATATATATATATATATATATATATATATATATATATATATATATATATATATATATATATATATATATATATATATATATATATATATATATATATATATATATATATATATATATATATATATATATATATATATATATATATATATATATATATATATATATATATATATATATATATATATAGTCGTATTATGCGTACATGTCCGCAAAAAGGCCACAAAGACATAAGTACATAAGCAGACGGAGATAATTAAAAAAAGACAGACAGCCAGACCGGAAGATTGCCAGTAACACGACATGAAGATATACGGACAGACAGGCAAGCAGGTAAGTAGGTAGGTAGAGATAGATAGATATGTAGACAGACAGACAGGCAGGCAAGCTGACAGCCAGACTTGCAGACATACAGACGGGTCGGTGGGTAGGTAGGTAGATTAGATAGATAGACAGACAGACAGACAGACAGACAGACAGACAGACAGACAGACAGGCGAGTAGTACATCCTGCCCAGACAGATGTTATTATATGGTCCAATTTTTTTTAAATCTGTAAACGCTGAGGCAGCAAATTTACGTGTCAGAGGTCAACACATGAAGCACGTGCAGTAACACATTAAACCCCATTTCCTCTCCCCCCTCCTCCCAAACGTCCCCAAAAGTTCTTTCATCAGAAACATGAATTCGAGAGAGGGAAATCTTTATGAACAACTGGAGAAACAGAAAAAACAAAAATGAACGACAAAAGATCTTATTAAATACTGATTGGAGCAAAAATGTCGTATACGCCTGTGTGAGAACCGGGAGGAAGCTTGGTGGTGTAACCCCAGCCGTGTAAACTAAACTATAAAAAAAATTCACCCGTTTCTTGGGGTCTCTGCACAAAGAAAGTTCAATCCAGTGCTACAAGTTTCCTTTTTATGCAAAGTATGTAACATTTGACAGGAGCAATTTTTTTTTTTTTTTGGGGGGGGGGGGGGGGGGGGGGGGAGAGATAAAAGAAGAGAAAAGTAAAAATATACGGCATTAAACAGGAGGGGGTGTTTTTAAAGGTTAAGGTCAGAGGTGGCTATGAGAGAAGATGCTAAAATTAACTGAATTACCATACTATGGTGAATAAACGTGCTTTTACAGTACTTCAGTGCAGCAGTACGTTTAATAAATAGAAAGTGGGGGTTAAAACCAACACACCAATTTTCTAACGCGTACAAGGAAAAAATACGATGCAATTTAAGATTAGTCAAATGCAAAACAGAAATTTATTAATGCAGCACTTTGTTCATAACAGTAATAAGGTATCTCGTACTAGTAAAATCTGAAACATATTGGGGGGGGGGAAGAGAGAACTGTTATTTATGGTATTTTCATCTGTTAACCCTATTGTTATGAAGACATTAATATTTTAGTGAGATTTCAATCAAGAATGCATACTCTGTCGTAATTTCACAATTTTTTAGTACGGGTTGTAGAGTCGGCCAAACAATTTTTCGGACTCCGACTCTGAAATTTTAGATGTCCGACTCCGACTGCAGTTTTTTTACTAGTCGTATGGCATCAACTTCGGAGTCGGAGTCCTGACATTTTTATATAACAACCGACTGCACGGTTCCGACTCTGACGTCACAGTCCTAGTTTGGTACAAGACGTGTCACAGGATGTGTCCGGTGCAGATTCACAAGATCGCCTTCTTCAGTGTAGAGTCACAAGAACATCAGTTCTGGTGCAGGCTCGCAAGATTGTTTCTTCTGGTGTAGACCTGCAAAATTATCTGTTCTATTGTACACTTGAAAAAGATTTTCTGTTCCGTTGTAAACTTGAAAGCTTTTCTGTTCTTGTTGTAGACTTGAAAGCTTTTCTGTTCTGTTGTAGACTTGAAATATTTTCTGTTCTCTTGTAAACTTGACAGATTATCTGTTCTGTTGTAGACTTGAAAGATTATCTGTTCTGTTGTAGACTTGCTAGAAAGATTGTCGGTTCTGATGTAGACTTGAAAGATTATCTGTTCTGTTATAGACTTGCTAGAAAGATTGTCGGTTCAGATGTAGACTTGAAAGATTATCTGCTCTGTTGTAGACTTGCTAGAAAGATTGTCGGTGCTGGTGTAGACCTGAAAGATTATCTGCTCTGTTATAGACTCTGTTACAGAATGGTTTACAGTAGAAACAGGGGTTAAACAAGGCTGTATTATGTCACCACTACTTTTTGGAATAGCTATTGATTGGGTTATGAGAAACTATACCCACAATGAACAATTGGGTATAAAATGGACAAATGGAAAATTCCTGGGGGACCTGGATTTCGCAGATGATGTAGCATTCTTAAGTTCAACACCAAGACAATCCCAAGAAGCAATAAATAATTTGTGTCATCTCTCGGTTAAAATAGGTCTCCAAATAAATGCCTCTAAAACTAAAGCTATGAACTTTTCTAACGAGACCTTTGATATCATCTTGAACGGGGAAAAACTACAGAAAGTTGAAAGTTTCAATTATTTAGGCAGTAAAATGACTCAGGATGGTGACACAACAAGAGAAATCCATACTAGAATTGCTTTGGCAGCTAGCGCCTTCAATAGATTATCTAACATTTGGAAATTACGATCATTGAATATACATACCAAGCTTCGTCTGTTTAATTCAAATGTTATCTCAGTGTTAACATACGGCTGTGAGAGTTGGAAAATAACAAAATCATTGGAGAACAAGCTGAATACATTCGAGAACAAATGTCTTAGAAAACTCATGAACATCAGTTGGAAAGAATTCAAGACTAATCGACAAATAAGAGAAGACTCTAGGCAGAAATATGTCTCCGACTATATAAGGAAAAGACGATGGTCATATATCGGTCATGTCCTACGAATGCAAAACAACAGAATACCACTACAGGCGCTCACTTGGGTTCCTGAGGGTAAGAGGAAAAAAGGAAGACCAAAAGAAACACTCAGAAGAACAATAATAAGAGAAGGAAGAACGTTGGGCCTAAATAATGTGCAAGAGCTAAGAGGAGTGGCGTCACAACGAACAACCTGGAGAGCACTGGTTTCTGCCTTATGCGCCGTGTTTGGTGCTTAAAGAATTTATTATTATTATTATTATAGACTTGCTAGAAAGATTGTCGGTTCTGATGTAGACTTGAAAGATTATCTGTTCTGTTATAGACTTGCTAGAAAGATTGTCGGTTCAGATATAGACTTGAAAGATTATCTGCTCTGTTGTAGACTTGCTAGAAAGATTGTCGGTGCTGGTGTAGACCTGAAAGATTATCTGCTCTGTTATAGACTTGCTAGAAAGATTGTCGGTTCTGATGTAGACTTGAAAGATTATATGTTCTGTTGTAGACTTGAAAGATTATCTGTTCCGTTGTAGACTTGAAAGATTATCTGCTTTGTTGTAGACTTGCTAGAAAGATTGTCGGTGCTGGTGTAGACCTGAAAGATTATCTGCTCTGTTATAGACTTGCTAGAAAGATTGTCGGTTCTGATGTAGACTTGAAAGATTATCTGTTCTGTTATAGACTTGCTAGAAAGATTGTCGGTTCAGATGTAGACTTGAAAGATTATCTGCTCTGTTGTAGACATGCTAGAAAGATTGTCGGTGCTGGTGTAGACCTGAAAGATTATCTGCTCTGTTATAGACTTGCTAGAAAGATTGTCGGTTCTGATGTAGACTTGAAAGATTATATGTTCTGTTGTAGACTTGAAAGATTATCTGTTCCGTTGTAGACTTGAAAGATTATCTGCTTTGTTGTAGACTTGCTAGAAAGATTGTCGGTTCTGATGTAGACTTGAAATCTTATCTGCTTCTGTTGTAGACTTGCTAGAAAGATGTGTCGGTTGTGATGCAGACTTGCAAGAAACAATAAAACAACGTAATAAACGGACTGTCAGACGTATTAATGGAAATCAGTTATAAATTTAACAACTAGAAAGTTCCTAAGATTACCACTCACTAGATAATTATTACGATGGATGGGTTTGAAAAAAAATCGAAAAAAGGTGATTCGTCTTACGAGGACAAAAGACAAAGAAAATAGTCTACGTTACGGCCACAAGGCCTTCGTCAGGAAAGGAAAGAAAGTGAAGGCTAGATAGGACATAAAAACTAAATAAAATAAAAACTGGGTACTTCCCTGAAGGCAAGAACCGAAATTCTATCAAAATCGCTGTCTGTTTGTAAGCGCGTGGCTGAACAGAAAAATGACTTCCGCCGCCGGATGTACACAATGCATACTAAGAAACTAAAAAACGAAACCGGAAAATAAACTACCCAACGTGATAAAAGTGGGGACTGGAAATAGAAGGGGACAGAATGAGTGGGAGATAAATAAATATGAAATAAAAAAATGTATATAGCATACAAATAGAAGAATAGGATAAGAGTGGAAAGAGTAAAATAGAGCAAGAGAGGAGAGGGTGACCTCAGACAAAGGTGTGAAAAGTGTTGAGACCGGCTGGTTTTAGACACCCCATGCGGTGGATAAGACGGTTCTCAAGCTGTTCTCGGCTGGCAGTGTCAGAGGAGCAGGATCGGATCGCTGTGACCTGGATGTCGATGGGACCATGGTGGTCAGGACCATTGAAGTGTATAGCAACTGGTGTGGACTTTTGCTGAGCGATGTCATTTAAGTGCTGGCTGAATCTGTCCCCAAGTCGTTTGCCTGTTTGGCCAATATAAGTTTTGCAGCAACGTTTACATATGATCGTATAAATGACATTGCGCGATTCACACGTGAAGCTACTAGTGATGGTGTACGTAGCCTTAGGAAAGGACACCTTCTGGGTTGATATGACATACTTGCACGTGTTGCATCGTGTCCGACCACAGGGTAGTGTGCCAAAGTGAGTGGCATTCTCCTTTGGGAGACGGCTGTGAACAAGAAGATCCTTCAAGTTCTTGTCACGTCTATATGCCACCAAAGGTGCTTCACTGAATACTTTTTGGGTCAGAGGCTCAGCTTGGAGGATAGGGAGGTGGCGGAAAAGGATCTGTTTGACAGTAGTACTGTGAGGGTGATGGGTCAAGATTAATTTGACTCTATCCGAAGTGGATTTATGGTGAGGTTTGAGGGCCTCCAGACGAGAGATGGGGAGCACACGTTGGAGAGCAGAGGTGAGAACATGTTCTGGATAAAGTCTGTTACGGAAGAAATCCAACATCTCATTTGCTCGTAAGTGGAAGTCATCGTCGTCTTGGCATAAACGGCGGAGGCGGAGAAGTTGTGAAAAAGGAAGGGAGTCACGACAGGCCCGAGGATGAGAAGAGGTATACAGGAGGTAGCTGTGGGCATCTGTCGGCTTGTAGTATACTGAGGTATTAAGGCCGGAGGGCGTGATAGAAATAGTAATGTCAAGGAAGTTGACAGATACTGTGGAGACGAGGGAGGTGAACTTGATGGTGGGGTGAAAGTGGTTCACAAAGTCGATGAAGCGGTGTAAATCAGTCTCAGACATATCTGTGAGACCTATGCCATCATCGATATATCTGCGGTAAAACCCAGGGAAAGGACCGGAGTATTGTTGCCATATCTGATGCTCCAAGTGGCCCATGAATAGACAGGCATAGCTGGGACCCATCTTCGTTCCCATGGCAACACCACTAATTTGGTCAAAAAACTGACCATTGAATTCAAAGGAATTCAGTTGAAGGACCAGTTCAGCAAGACGGAGAAGAGTGACAGTGGATATAGAAGGGCAAGTGCGTTGGTCCAGAAAAAACTGAAGAGCTCGGAGACCATCAGAGTGGGGAATAGAGGTATACAGAGAGCAGACGTCCAGCAAGAAAAGACGGTAGGAGCGGTCTGCTGGGAGTCGGATAGAGGAGAAAGTTGTAAGAGCGTGATTGGTGTCTTTGATGAAGGAGGGAAGATTCTCAACGATAGGCTGGAAAATGCTATCGAGGAAGTCAGAAATGTGTTCAGTAGGACAAGAACAGGCTGAGACAATAGGTCTTCCAGGGTTTTCGATCTTGTGAATTTTGGGGAGCATGTAGAATACAGGCTTGCCCAAAGAGCTGTCATGAATCCTAAGATGAGATGCTTCGGGAGGAAGATCATTACTAGTGATAAGCTGTTTAATCGTGTTGTGTACAATGCGATTGTTAGAGACAGTCGCATCGCTGGTCCTGGACCTGTAAAAAGTGCCATTGGTCAACTGGTTTTTACCTTCACTTAGGTACAAGTCCTTCTGCCAGACGACAATGGCTCCTCCCTTGTCAGCCGGTTTGATGACAATGTCGTCTCTACGGCGAAGAAGGGAGAGAGCACCAGACTCCGCCGAAGTGAGATTGGAATAATGCAATCTACGAGGGCGGAGCTGCTGAATGTCATGGATGGTGTTCTTGATATACAGGTCCAGGGCATGAGAGGCTCCAGGTTTAGGTGTAAAGGGAGGTTTAGTAGAGTCAGAAAAGCGTGCGAAGATGTCGGATTCAGCCTGAGACTGCGGAGTGCTGTCTTTCTCTCTAAAATGGAGCTTCAGCCTCATGCGACGGTGAAACCGATGAACATCCTGGAGGAGATTGTATTGGTCTAGGGTCGGACGAAGAGGAACAAATTTTAGGCCCTTACTGAGAACAGAGCGCTCTCCCTCAGAGAGGGGTAGATCTGGGGGGATGCAGACTACCTGAGTGCATGATGGAGTGGAGGATGGAGGGGTAGCTATGGGGGTAGGGATGAGACGGGATAGTTTATGGTGTTTAGACGTGGAAAGGAACTCATGCAGCTGCCGGTTCAGTGTGTGGATAGTGGTGCGTACCATAGAATAGAAAGGGAAGTTGTTGGAGGTGAGACAACGTAAGCGAAGCAGAAGCTGGGTCTGTAGGGCACTGAGGTCTGATAAAAGGCGGGAGTGACTGGCGGCCACTACGCGCATACGTTGAAAGCCACATCTGGTCTCAATTCGTTGTAGGAGACGTTGTTCCCTAGGATTGAGTGTACCAGCAGATGGATGAAAATTGGAAGAAAATCCATTAGGAAGAATTTTGTGGTGGAGGCAGGTGTGAATAAAGTGGAGATGAGAGGTGAATCTAGTTTTCTTGAAAGTAACGAACGCAAAGTCAATAGCGACACGGGATATATCAGGAGATAGGGAGCTAAAGCTGGTGGTAACCGACACACGGAGCGAGTTGATAAAATATTTCAGAGAGGGCATAGTGGGGAAAAGTAAAACGTCCAGAAAATAAAAAACGTAAAAAGTGAAATAAATAAAATATAAAACGCTGAAACAGTAAATAAATAGGGTAGATTGCGGTAGGCTAATATAAGGTATGAAGGAAGAATAGGGAAATACGAAAATAAATAGGTGAATAGGATATAAAATACTGAGAAAAGGCGATAGGATAGGATCAGGGAGATAAGCAGGATAGGTAGATAGAGATACGAGATAACAGAGACACGGTGCAGTCAAAAAAAAATATATATATAATCGAGGAAGTGGAGGGGAACTGCGGTAAGACGTGGAATACGATGGATGGGTTTGAAAAAAAATCGAAAAAAGGTGATTCGTCTTACGAGGACAAAAGACAAAGAAAATAGTCTACGTTACGGCCACAAGGCCTTCGTCAGGAAAGGAAAGAAAGTGAAGGCTAGATAGGACACATAAAAACTAAATAAAATAAAAAAACTGGGTACTTCCCTGAAGGCAAGAACCGAAATTCTATCAAAATCGCTGTCTGTTTGTAAGCGCGTGGCTGAACAGAAAAATGACTTCCGCCGCCGGATGTACACAATGCATACTAAGAAACTAAAAAACGAAACCGGAAAATAAACTACCCAACGTGATAAAAGTGGGGACTGGAAATAGAAGGGGACAGAATGAGTGGGAGATAAATAAATATGAAATAAAAAAATGTATATAGCATACAAATAGAAGAATAGGATAAGAGTGGAAAGAGTAAAATAGAGCAAGAGAGGAGAGGGTGACCTCAGACAAAGGTGTGAAAAGTGTTGAGACCGGCTGGTTTTAGACACCCCATGCGGTGGATAAGACGGTTCTCAAGCTGTTCTCGGCTGGCAGTGTCAGAGGAGCAGGATCGGATCGCTGTGACCTGGATGTCGATGGGACCATGGTGGTCAGGACCATTGAAGTGTATAGCAACTGGTGTGGACTTTTGCTGAGCGATGTCATTTAAGTGCTGGCTGAATCTGTCCCCAAGTCGTTTGCCTGTTTGGCCAATATAAGTTTTGCAGCAACGTTTACATATGATCGTATAAATGACATTGCGCGATTCACACGTGAAGCTACTAGTGATGGTGTACGTAGCCTTAGGAAAGGACACCTTCTGGGTTGATATGACATACTTGCACGTGTTGCATCGTGTCCGACCACAGGGTAGTGTGCCAAAGTGAGTGGCATTCTCCTTTGGGAGACGGCTGTGAACAAGAAGATCCTTCAAGTTCTTGTCACGTCTATATGCCACCAAAGGTGCTTCACTGAATACTTTTTGGGTCAGAGGCTCAGCTTGGAGGATAGGGAGGTGGCGGAAAAGGATCTGTTTGACAGTAGTACTGTGAGGGTGATGGGTCAAGATTAATTTGACTCTATCCGAAGTGGATTTATGGTGAGGTTTGAGGGCCTCCAGACGAGAGATGGGGAGCACACGTTGGAGAGCAGAGGTGAGAACATGTTCTGGATAAAGTCTGTTACGGAAGAAATCCAACATCTCATTTGCTCGTAAGTGGAAGTCATCGTCGTCTTGGCATAAACGGCGGAGGCGGAGAAGTTGTGAAAAAGGAAGGGAGTCACGACAGGCCCGAGGATGAGAAGAGGTATACAGGAGGTAGCTGTGGGCATCTGTCGGCTTGTAGTATACTGAGGTATTAAGGCCGGAGGGCGTGATAGAAATAGTAATGTCAAGGAAGTTGACAGATACTGTGGAGACGAGGGAGGTGAACTTGATGGTGGGGTGAAAGTGGTTCACAAAGTCGATGAAGCGGTGTAAATCAGTCTCAGACATATCTGTGAGACCTATGCCATCATCGATATATCTGCGGTAAAACCCAGGGAAAGGACCGGAGTATTGTTGCCATATCTGATGCTCCAAGTGGCCCATGAATAGACAGGCATAGCTGGGACCCATCTTCGTTCCCATGGCAACACCACTAATTTGGTCAAAAAAACTGACCATTGAATTCAAAGGAATTCAGTTGAAGGACCAGTTCAGCAAGACGGAGAAGAGTGACAGTGGATATAGAAGGGCAAGTGCGTTGGTCCAGAAAAAACTGAAGAGCTCGGAGACCATCAGAGTGGGGAATAGAGGTATACAGAGAGCAGACGTCCAGCAAGAAAAGACGGTAGGAGCGGTCTGCTGGGAGTCGGATAGAGGAGAAAGTTGTAAGAGCGTGATTGGTGTCTTTGATGAAGGAGGGAAGATTCTCAACGATAGGCTGGAAAATGCTATCGAGGAAGTCAGAAATGTGTTCAGTAGGACAAGAACAGGCTGAGACAATAGGTCTTCCAGGGTTTTCGATCTTGTGAATTTTGGGGAGCATGTAGAATACAGGCTTGCCCAAAGAGCTGTCATGAATCCTAAGATGAGATGCTTCGGGAGGAAGATCATTACTAGTGATAAGCTGTTTAATCGTGTTGTGTACAATGCGATTGTTAGAGACAGTCGCATCGCTGGTCCTGGACCTGTAAAAAGTGCCATTGGTCAACTGGTTTTTACCTTCACTTAGGTACAAGTCCTTCTGCCAGACGACAATGGCTCCTCCCTTGTCAGCCGGTTTGATGACAATGTCGTCTCTACGGCGAAGAAGGGAGAGAGCACCAGTCTCCGCCGAAGTGAGATTGGAATAATGCAATCTACGAGGGCGGAGCTGCTGAATGTCATGGATGGTGTTCTTGATATACAGGTCCAGGGCATGAGAGGCTCCAGGTTTAGGTGTAAAGGGAGGTTTAGTAGAGTCAGAAAAGCGTGCGAAGATGTCGGATTCAGCCTGAGACTGCGGAGTGCTGTCTTTCTCTCTAAAATGGAGCTTCAGCCTCATGCGACGGTGAAACCGATGAACATCCTGGAGGAGAGTGTAGACTATTTTCTTTGTCTTTTGTCCTCGTAAGACGAATCACCTTTTTTCGATTTTTTTTCAAACCCATCCATCGTATTCCACGTCTTACCGCAGTTCCCCTCCACTTCCTCGATTAGATAATTATTATTACCCTTCGGTTTACTACGGAGCATATATCTTCAACAACTGCACACAAAACCTTACAATCCTGTGCCATTCTTTTAAGATCTTTCAGTGTCTTTTTTTTTCCTTTAATGTCTGGTTCTAATTTCCGTCTCATTCGGCTTTTCGGTCCCCCTCAAACTTTCTTACTCTGGAGATTTCCGGACAAGGGACTCCTTTGTACTATTATCAGCAGCTGTCCTTACTGCGCGTCTTATCCAACAGCAGCGTCTTCTTGACGCTTGTTCCACTAGCACTGGTTCTTGTTATTAGTTCCACATCGGTGATCTTGCCCTGGGCGACGAATTATCACGCTACGCTACTGAATGCAGTCGTGAGCTATTAAGAATCGTATCCCTGTTTAATGTATTTAGTACAAGATTAGCTAACCTTGCGTTCAATCTTCACTAGCCGCTTTATGTGATCATGGGCGTCGGGAACCAGTGATTCCTTTATTTGCGTCACCGCCCTATTAACTATCCTCAGTACACAATAGGCAAGATTTGACGGGTTATCTGGTAACATCACACTCAAGTCTAAAGGTCAAGGTTGTTCCATAGCACATACTGTCGTAGGGGTGTGAAGTGTTAGAGACTTAACAATACTAGGTCCATCATCGAGAGGTGGGGGTGACCAGTTCTCTTCCTCGCTGCCTTTTCCTTCCATAACTCAAAGAGCAGAGTCAGGTACCCATTTATAGCTGGGTAGACTGGAGCGTGTCTGTACAGTGATTGGAACCCGGTACCTCTGACGCGAGAGACCAATGCTCTAAGCACTCTGTCGATCTGGCGCTTCACACTCAAGTCTACCAAGTTTGGTTTTAAGGACTATCTTCATTGCACACGGACTACTCTGCTCCGATATCCTCCTTTAGATCACACAAGGAGGATCTCAGCACAGTGCACGAACTCCGTAGCACCGGCGAGAATCCCAGTGTGTGTATATAGGAATCACACATTCTATAAATATTTTTTGTGTGGGTAGGTTTCTAATTTTTAAATTTTGCCAGAGCAGCGGCCAGATAGGCCTACTCTTTACGATTTTCAACTGCCGTGGGATTTTTAACGTGCGCAACTTGCACACGGGATCTCCTACCAAGTAATGGGTAAATGACTTTGCTCTTGACTTGGGGAAGGCAGCGGTCGGAAGGAGGGGAAATGATCACCCGAACTTATTTTTTGTTGAAACTGGACCTAGTATGGTGACGCTTCACACCATTACGTCAGTTTCTGCTTTGTGACTACCTTTACCGTATAAGTAGACAAGTGTCCGTTTTTTACACTGTGTACGGTACTTTAACAAAATAATAAAAAACCGTCTCGCGTTGCCGCGTTTTTGTGTGTCCGTGTGGAAATAGAAAAGGGGGAACATGATAAAACACCCAGGTTACACCAAGGGAAACCAATTTCGTTTTTTTTTTTTTTTTTTTGAAATGCCGTGAATGGAAGTGGGAGGTTAACTTCATTCACATTTTGCCTCGGTGACCTCCCAAAGTTGTTCAGGCCACATTCCTTTGCTCGTGTGAATGGGGAGAGAACACTCGCACCTCGAGATCAGCTGATTTGCCGTCTATTAAACGCTTGAGGGGTTCGACTAACATTTTCATTGGCTGCTATGCTTAGAGGCGGTGCATTTAGTGATTTCTAAGAAATGTGGACTGGATTAGTGAAAAGGTTGCTTGAAATAAGACCCTGATGTTTCTGCCATATGAACCTTAATGTGAAACATGTTGAACAACAAAACCAAACATTGCACTAGTTTGTAACAACAACAAAAATAAATTATTATTCTATAGTAACGACTTCAGGACCTGGTGAAAAAAAAACACACACACACTTTCGAGATACTGATGTGGTCTCATAATATGCCCATATAAATATTGTTCTTTGTTTGACTACAGCAGTGGTGGCCAAGCTAAGGTTGGCCGAGGGCCAGATTATGGTAAAGGGTAACACCAGAGGGCCAGACCTATAAAATCCTTTAAAAAATAACGTTCTGAGATTTAGTTTTACGTATATAATGAACCACGTACCGAAAGCAACGGCAAACTACTGTGCTGCACATCTGCCAAGACATGTATACCAGTCTTCGGACTGAAATTGCTGTAAAAAATATATATATAATGAATCTGTTGTTTTAATTTGTTTTGTAATTTGTAATATAACATGTAATTTTTTATTTAAAACATACATTTCTGTGTTATTTCATTGTGAAGAGTGTGGCTTAAAATCAACAATAAGAGGCCGGCCAAAACAGTTTGGCGGGCCGGTCAAAACTGGTTGGCGGGCCGGATCTGGCCCGCGGGCCGTAGTTTGGCCACCGCTGGACTACAGGAACGAAATCTACGGTGTCTTTTGAGTACTATATAACAATATTCTTATCAATTTTTTTTACTCCCTCAATCTCTATTTTTCAGAGAAATTATATATATGTACGAGTATATATATGCAAAAGATCTCCAATGTCTTCGGTCCCTTGTCTTGATGGTGCACTTTTGTAGACTGTTTACTGTCCATCTCTTGATGTTATCCTTCCCACTTATAGCGCTGTCTTCCCCTTGCACGTTTACCTTCACCTCTTCCTTCTGTTATGGTCTTCATTAAGGTGTTATGTCTGTTTACATGGTCAAAATATTATGAAATACCGGGAACATCAAAAATGTCAACCAGAAATATACAGACTTTCGTAAATGCGGTCTTGCGCACAATAGAATAACGAAGACAAGATCAGAAATGTGAAACTGCTAGAAAGAGCCAGACACCAGTACAACACGTTCTAAGGCGAAGACGCTGGCGTTAGATGCAGAGGTGGTATAGATGGTATCTCAATCTGTTGTGTCCAGTGCGTAGCCGAAAAATGATGACCTGTTCTTTCCTGGATAGTTGATGATATGCATCATTTTTCAAATGGCCCGGGTGCTCTCTTTCCCATTTGGACTTGAATGTAGCCTTTATAGTAGTCTTTGCCGTTGCGTAAGTTGTCTCTATATCATTTTGTTGTAAGGCACCTCCTTCCTTAGTGTGGTGAAGTGGGATGTTATAAATATTTATATGGGACTTAGTGTACTGACTGAGATCAGCTGTGAAGGTATCTATATCTATTAAGAGTAGTGTATTATAGATAACCTTACTTGCTACCACATATCTATATATCTCAGTCAGAATTATTCTGGAATAGTGTGATGACTACGTTATGTGTCTAGGGTATGTGTATGATGAAGTGTAAGTCACAACAACAGACAGATAAACAATTTAATTTAATCCACTACTCTTGACAACACTGTGACACTCACATACATATAACACTCTATGAGAATATCTTAAGGAGTCACTGATAACTTTTCAAATAACAATATGTATTCATGGTTATCATAAAGGTATATGTGTCCTGATTCAAATACAAAGGAACCAGGAATCACAATCAATTTTAATTACAAGTATATGTACAGACTTTATCAATATGAATATTGTAGTGACATATATTATTAAAATATCCTATGTGTGTCAGTTGTGTAGTGGTAATATGAGGTAATACTGGTTTTGTTTTGTTCAAGCTCTGTTGGTATTTGTCATCATGACTTCAATAGTTTGTCTTTTGGGACTAGTATTGGAGATGTTCTCAGTTCCTGAAATTAAGACAATTAAATTCCCCTCTGAATGTTATTTTTACAAAGTTATTTCAAGATGAGGGGACATAATGTTGAGCTCAGCTGGCCAAATCAGCTTATCTTGCGTGATGGCGGCAGGGAAGGACTCCTCTGCTCGAATTCTCCTCTGGGCTCTGGAGACACCTCACTGATAGCTAAAAAGACCAAGGAGTATGCTGTCCGACTCTGGATTCAGCAAAGCTCTGACCAGGTGATGCTCAATACCATCAAGACCACGGTCCCTGAAAACAAGAAGGATGTACCTTCTACTTCATAACTAATTGATACTCTAGTTCTACACTGAGCACAATACAACACAAACATTGAGTTCAGAGCGTTAGGCCAACTGTCAGCTTCATCTGAAATACTTTATACCAGCATTACCCTCCTTAATGGTCACTACGCCTCTGCACTTCCAGCATTATTTCTGTCTAATCAATCATCCAGGTGTCAGTGTACTATTTGGCCATTCCATGCCGTTTTACTTCCCTCCGACACCCTCTGTTCAGGCTGGAGCATTATAGGCTTTATCTCCTGTTTGCCACTGAACTACACATATATATACAGGCATAAATTAACAATTTACATTCAATTTTCATTAAAAGATACTGAATGGTTCAAGCTTACCACAATTTCATGGAAATAAACACAGATACGTTGATTAGCAATGAATTCTGGCACAATTACTGGCACAAATTCCCATCTGCTTATGTTCCAGGCTTTTATTTAACACAAATATGAGCTGGCTTCAACGCACTGTTGCTTTATCAAGATTATTTGCACTAGTGGTCTCGAACTAACGCTCCTAAGTGAGTATATCAGCGAGTCTAGCCAATGAGGCCACGTTTCGACAAGTGTTTGAAAAAATGTTACCTTTTCACGTCTCCCCTAACAACGAAAGATAGTATTTATAGCCCGACCAATCGTGGTTAGTCTTTCATTTGTTGCGCTCCAATCAATTTGGAGTTTACATGGTAGGCTAATTCTGTAACGTAAGATTTTTTTCAAACACGTTATAAAAAAATTTTTTGAGCAGAAATGATTCCATGCTGTCAGGCATCCCCACTATTTTATTTTGGGTATAATTTATTAATTCCTGGACTATTTGCGTAACGTTTTACATATTCTTGGTCAGCAAGCCCTAAGGAACCCAAATATCCAAATTTAAAAGAGCTACGTGGCTGCGTTCAAAATATGCAATTCCTACCTCCTGTTTCGAAGATGTGCTGTCTGGGTACTGTTATGTTTTCAACCGTAAACCCATCTATTGTTATCTTTCCTAATAAGCGTTTTTTATGATTTTAAAACCTAACTCTGGGAAGGGTAATGTATTTTATCACTGTCCGTCTGAAAAAAAAAAAGTTAGTGCATGTAGTCTTACACGCGTGATGGCAGCATTTGTGTATCGCGCGAAGCGTGTTTAGTGTTCGGCTTTCTGCCTCTCCCTTCTCGCTATCCTTTTGTCCATCTGTCTTTTGATCTTGGTAACATAGTGTAGAAAAAGACATGAATGGAATTTAAAATTTAGGTCAACTTGCATATTTCAAGGTTTTTCTTAGAAAGGCAGCACATTTTATTGTGTGTTTGGGAAACGCGTGTATGTTGCAGAAGGCCTTTAATATCAACGTGAAACGTTACAATTTGCATACGCAGTAGAAAACAAGGGGATTTCGAGTACAGTCATTGTGACAGCACTGTTCTTTACCATTCTTCTTCCTTTATTTATTATATGTATTTATTAGGCTTTATATTTACTTGATAATTTATATATGTGGATTAGAATATTCCACGACACCTCCCCTCTTAAAACAGACATTATATGTCAGTCCTTTATTCTATATTCACATAGAGAAATTTATTATTATTTCTGGGGTTTACGGTGATTCTCATCACACGGATGGCGGCTTAAAAAATCCGCTCCCAAATTGGTTTTTCCAGATATATACTCAATGCTAAAATTATATGGAGCCAAAAGTAAAGACCATCGGAGTAACCTGGAGTTCTCATGCCTAGCCTGTGCTAGAAACGATAACGGTTTGTGGTCTGTTTGCAACTTAAATGCCTTCCCATATAGATAAATATTGAATTTCTTTATCGCCCATATTACTGCAAGACATTCTTTTTCGCTAGTTGAGTAGTTGATTTCAGCTTTATTCAACTTTCTGCTAGCATATGCCACTGGGCTTAATTCCCCATCCAATGCATCTGATTTCTGTAGTAGAGTTGCACCTAACCCAATATTACTTGCATCCGTCCTTACTATGAATTCTTGACTTAAGTCAGGTAATTTCAAAATGGGTTTACTTGTGAGCTTTTCCTTCAATTCTTGGTAAGTCATTTCACATTGTGGTGTCCATGTAATGCGATCTGGATGTCCTTTACGTGTCAATTCAGTTAACGGTGCACACATGGAATTAAAGTCCTTGATATACTTCTGGTAGAAACCACATAATGAGACAAAGGATCTCACGTCCTTCTTGGTTTGTGGTCTCGGGGCTTTCTGTAGTTTCTCTAAATTCTTTGGGTCAGGGGTCATGTTTCCCTGATAAACTGTGTGTCCCAAAAATTCCAATTCTTTACATCCAACGCAACATTTGGTTGGTCGGGCTGTTAAATTTGCCTCCCTAAGTCGATTAAACAGCATGTTCAGAGAGTCAATGTGTTCCTCAAATGTTTCTGTTGCTATAAGGATATCATCCATAAAATTTGTTATACAGGGATTATTCAGAGGATCCAATAATTTTCTCATCATTCTAGAGAAGACACTAGGCGCATTCTTCAATCCAAATGGCAATCTATTAAACTCATAGTGTCCTTCTGAGGTACTAAAAGCTAGGTATGGTCTAACCTCAGGCTTTACTGGAATCTGATAATATCCTTTACTCAGATCCACTTTAGAGAAATATTTAGCTTTATTTAGTCTGGCAAACAGCTGATTTGTATCCGGCAATGGATCCACCTGTCCTTCTGTAATAGCATTCAGTCTCCTGTAATCTATACAGAGTCTATGTTCTCCAGAGGGCTTCCTTAAGAGTACAACACCGGAACTATACGAAGATTCACTGTGCGAAATAATTCCTTCCTTCAACAGATAGTCTATCTCTTCCTTCAAAGCTTTCTCCTTAGCAAACGGAATCGAATATGGTTTCATACAGACAGGTGTGGAGTCTATTAGTTTCATATCATATTCCAATAGGTTTGTATGCCCTGGTCGGTCTGTTAACACCTCTGCATGATTATTTAGAACCTGTTGCACTCTCTCTTTCTGAGTTTTCGTTAAATGTGTACTGATTTTCACCTGTGCTGCTGTCTCACAGGGGTGTAATGGATACTCAAATGATGAAAGTGGTTCCTTTTTCATCTCCATGGCGATGGACAAGGTCAACAAGTGTGTCTCTTCCTGATGTTCTCTTTCCAAATATTTCTTCAGGAGATTCACATGATAGATTTTTTCTTTCCCCTTCTTATCTATCTTATAATTTGTTCTAGACACCTTCTCTAAAACTGTATATGGACCCTGCCATCCAATTTGTAACTTATTCTGACTCCCGGGCAAAAGAAGCAGTACCTTCTCTCCCACAGCCAAATCTCTGTCTTTCGCCTTCCTGTTATAATAGGCAGCATGTTTCTTCCTGGCTTGTTCAAATTTTCATTGGCAAGTTTCCAGCCAGTTTTTAACCGAGTGGTCAGCTCATTCACATATTGGTATGAAGATGTAATGTTTTCCTCTGCCTTTTCATCAGTCCACGTTCTTAGCAACGCTACATATGGACCTTTAATTGTGTGGACCTATTTGTCCATGCACCGGTATGGTCTCTTCCACTCGAAGCTTTATAGTGATGATTTTTCCTCCCAGAATTATCATTCACAAAACGACCGCTACCAATTTTTCTTTTGGGGCTGTCTCCCCACTTAAAATTCTTGATGGGAGATTTCCTCTCTACATCTTCTTCCTCCAGTTTGTTTAAGTCCGATTGAGGGATTGTCGGCTTATCCTGGGGTAAGACATCTTTTTGCACTCTCCGCATAGTGGCCATTGTAAAACAGTTAAGTGAAGCTTGTCCGTGAAAAGGGGCTTCCCATTCCATTTGGTCCACTTTATCAAATCTATTTTTCTTTTTATTATCAGGCCTAATTTTGCCCCGTGGCGTGTCCAGGTCCTGATCCATGTTCCCACTTGTGGGTGTTCCCTCATGTGCTATGCTACACCTTTCTACAAAATTCTCAATGTCCCATCTTGCTTTGGGCCAATAATAATTGTGAGCCACCTTTTGAATGATGGTACCTATCTTCTCATGGTCCCCATCTGGTTTCACATGTAGGCTCCTTATTAAGTCTGCCCTATATCTTTTAGGAAGTACCAGCTGTCCTTGACCTTTGGATCTAGCTCCAGCCTTCCTATACATCAACTTGTTTTTCATGTAAAAATCTCCCTTGCCTGGAGTTGTATGACAAGTTGACAATTTTCTGAAACAAGGCTTGAGTGTTTTATCCCCAGCCTGTGCCTTCCTCATCTCTTCTGGAGTGGTATCCAACATAATATCCTCCTCCTGTCTTGAGGTCGACCTGACCTGAAGGGTTGCCATATACACAGGTTTCCTTCTGCAACGGTCAGTGTCATGATTGTCCATCTGACAATTCTTACACCACCTTTTTCCTTGGTTGAAAGATTTTCTTTCATTATATTTCCTTTCATCGAATTGTGGGAATTTATTTTTATTTTCATACCGTGGCCTATCAAATTGGTGCTTACCTTTATTTTGATCCTTAGGATCAAATTTATTAAAGTTCTGTGGTGCCCTAAAGTTATCCACTTGTTTCTTTTTATTACCTGTTACCTCTGCTTGAGCTGCTTGATACCTTTCAGCAACATTTAGCAACTCATCCAGCCTCTCTGCACCTTGTTCCATGAGAAACTTTCTCAGGTCTGGAGCCATGGACTCTCTTAGTTGCTCTATAAGGACCATTTCCTTAAGATCTTGGGTTTTCCCCAGAGAAGTCCATTTCTCCAAGTATGTCTCTATTCGTGCAGAGAACTGGTGATATGTTTCACCTGACAGTAGTTTAGCATTCCTAAATTTTTTCCTATAAAATTCAGCATTCTTTTCATATCTTAACAAAAGAGCCTGCTTTAGCATATCATAATTTTCCTGATCACCTCTGCTCATTTTTGCAAAAACTTCATAAGCTGCCCCACGAAGTCCCTGAGATAACTTTAAGCTCCACCTTTCTCTCTCTAACCCATACGTGGTAGCTAATAGTTCATACCTATTTAGGTAGCTCTCTATATCATCGTCTTTCTCAACAAAATGATCTAAATGAAAATTCATAGCTGAGGTTGAGGCTCCTTGGCTAGCAGTGACATCAGAGGCAAAGGGACTGGCACCATTTTCAGGAGCATGGCCCTGAAACTCAAACTCCCTTAGTCGTAATTCATGTTCCCTTTGTAATCTTTTCTCCTCCTTTTCTGCTTCCCTCTCTGCAGCTAATTTCTTCTCTTCCCTTTCTGCAGCTAATTTCTTCTCTTCCCTTTCTGCAGCTAATTTCTTCTCTTCCCTTTCTGCAGCTAATTTCTTCTCTTCCCTTTCTGCAGCTAATCTTTTGTCTTCTCTTTCTGCTTCCAATTTCTTAGCCTCTTTGTCAGCCTCAATCTGCAACCTCTTAGTCTCAGCCTCAGCTTGCAACCTCTTAGTCTCAGCCTCTAACTTTCTTTCGGCCTCTTTTTCTAATCTTCTTTCTTCGCGTTCAATAAATTTGTCACATTCCGTAGTGACATAGGCAACCATAACTTGCCCATCTAATCCTAACTCTTTTGCAGTCTGTACAGCAGCAGATCGAAACTTGGCCAGGTCCGCCATTGTCTATCAGGTAAATTTCTACAATGTCTAACCAACAATTTAATCTCTAAATATATCTAATGGACAACACAGGCACCGTGAGCTCAACCTTATTTAATTCCACCCAAGGATACCTTTTAATTCTTATATTCCCTGAAGTGAATTACCCCCAATATTTTTAATAGGTAAAGATTCAAAATCCCAAGAGCGAGACCCCAATATATGTGGTGAAGTGGGATGTTATAAATATTTATATGGGACTTAGTGTACTGACTGAGATCAGCTGTGAAGGTATCTATATCTATTAAGAGTAGTGTATTATAGATAACCTTACTTGCTACCACATATCTATATATCTCAGTCAGAATTATTCTGGAATAGTGTGATGACTACGTTATGTGTCTAGGGTATGTGTATGATGAAGTGTAAGTCACAACAACAGACAGATAAACAATTTAATTTAATCCACTACTCTTGACAACACTGTGACACTCACATACATATAACACTCTATGAGAATATCTTAAGGAGTCACTGATAACTTTTCAAATAACAATATGTATTCATGGTTATCATAAAGGTATATGTGTCCTGATTCAAATACAAAGGAACCAGGAATCACAATCAATTTTAATTACAAGTATATGTACAGACTTTATCAATATGAATATTGTAGTGACATATATTATTAAAATATCCTATGTGTGTCAGTTGTGTAGTGGTAATATGAGGTAAT
The DNA here is from genome assembly GCA_024509875.1 of Oreohelix idahoensis. Lineage (NCBI taxonomy): Eukaryota > Metazoa > Mollusca > Gastropoda > Stylommatophora > Oreohelicidae > Oreohelix > Oreohelix idahoensis. The sequence continues at coordinate 230,107 of JAMPIV010008731.1, forward strand.
ACTGGTTTTGTTTTGTTCAAGCTCTGTTGGTATTTGTCATCATGACTTCAATAGTTTGTCTTTTGGGACTAGTATTGGAGATGTTCTCAGTTCCTGATATTAAGACAATTAAATTCCCCTCTGAATGTTATTTTTACAAAGTTATTTCAAGATGAGGGGACATAATGTTGAGCTCAGCTGGCCAAATCAGCTTATCTTGCGTGATGGCGGCAGGGAAGGACTCCTCTGCTCGAATTCTCCTCTGGGCTCTGGAGACACCTCACTGATAGCTAAAAAGACCAAGGAGTATGCTGTCCGACTCTGGATTCAGCAAAGCTCTGACCAGGTGATGCTCAATACCATCAAGACCACGGTCCCTGAAAACAAGAAGGATGTACCTTCTACTTCATAACTAATTGATACTCTAGTTCTACACTGAGCACAATACAACACAAACATTGAGTTCAGAGCGTTAGGCCAACTGTCAGCTTCATCTGAAATACTTTATACCAGCATTACCCTCCTTAATGGTCACTACGCCTCTGCACTTCCAGCATTATTTCTGTCTAATCAATCATCCAGGTGTCAGTGTACTATTTGGCCATTCCATGCCGTTTTACTTCCCTCCGACACCCTCTGTTCAGGCTGGAGCATTATAGGCTTTATCTCCTGTTTGCCACTGAACTACACATATATATACAGGCATAAATTAACAATTTACATTCAATTTTCATTAAAAGATACTGAATGGTTCAAGCTTACCACAATTTCATGGAAATAAACACAGATACGTTGATTAGCAATGAATTCTGGCACAATTACTGGCACAAATTCCCATCTGCTTATGTTCCAGGCTTTTATTTAACACAAATATGAGCTGGCTTCAACGCACTGTTGCTTTATCAAGATTATTTGCACTAGTGGTCTCGAACTAACGCTCCTAAGTGAGTATATCAGCGAGTCTAGCCAATGAGGCCACGTTTCGACAAGTGTTTGAAAAAATGTTACCTTTTCACGTCTCCCCTAACAACGAAAGATAGTATTTATAGCCCGACCAATCGTGGTTAGTCTTTCATTTGTTGCGCTCCAATCAATTTGGAGTTTACATGGTAGGCTAATTCTGTAACGTAAGATTTTTTTCAAACACGTTATAAAAAAATTTTTTGAGCAGAAATGATTCCATGCTGTCAGGCATCCCCACTATTTTATTTTGGGTATAATTTATTAATTCCTGGACTATTTGCGTAACGTTTTACATATTCTTGGTCAGCAAGCCCTAAGGAACCCAAATATCCAAATTTAAAAGAGCTACGTGGCTGCGTTCAAAATATGCAATTCCTACCTCCTGTTTCGAAGATGTGCTGTCTGGGTACTGTTATGTTTTCAACCGTAAACCCATCTATTGTTATCTTTCCTAATAAGCGTTTTTTATGATTTTAAAACCTAACTCTGGGAAGGGTAATGTATTTTATCACTGTCCGTCTGAAAAAAAGTTAGTGCATGTAGTCTTACACGCGTGATGGCAGCATTTGTGTATCGCGCGAAGCGTGTTTAGTGTTCGGCTTTCTGCCTCTCCCTTCTCGCTATCCTTTTGTCCATCTGTCTTTTGATCTTGGTAACATAGTGTAGAAAAAGACATGAATGGAATTTAAAATTTAGGTCAACTTGCATATTTCAAGGTTTTTCTTAGAAAGGCAGCACATTTTATTGTGTGTTTGGGAAACGCGTGTATGTTGCAGAAGGCCTTTAATATCAACGTGAAACGTTACAATTTGCATACGCAGTAGAAAACAAGGGGATTTCGAGTACAGTCATTGTGACAGCACTGTTCTTTACCATTCTTCTTCCTTTATTTATTATATGTATTTATTAGGCTTTATATTTACTTGATAATTTATATATGTGGATTAGAATATTCCACGACACTTAGCAAGTTTGTCTGCCTCCTCATTTCCTGGTATGTTGCAATGGGCTGGTATCCACTGGATAGTGCACTTCTTGAAGCATTTGGCCAGTCTTTCGAGGGAGATTATCAGATCTTTCAATCCTTTAGTTTGGTGGCTCTTCAGCGCTGATATTACTGAGAGGGCATCTGTAAAATACAAAATTGGTGCAACAGATCTCTGCACCTGCGGTACCAGCCCGATGACAGTCGAACACCTGCTGCAGTACTGCCCAGCCTACAGAAATGAACGGAGTAGCATATGGCAACAACCCACTTCTGTCAACGAAAAACTGTTTGGAGATGTCGGGAACCTTGGGTTGACTACTGCCTTTATTAGTCATAAATGTGGAGGTCTGAAGGCGAACAAGGAAGAAGAAGAAGAAGATACAGAGGTGTCCCTAAAGTATTTAGCACCCGGGGCGGATCCTAACTTTGGCACCTCTTCCCCCATAAATAAACACACTTACCAGTACATTTTAAACAGTTAGTACTATCATAATAGTATCCGGTGGCACTACCTATCTGGCTGTCACACGGGGCAGACCGCCCCCTCGCACCCCCCCCCCCTTTTAGTACGCCACTGGTTAGATGGGACATGGATTGAGCAAACTAGCGGATAGCATTACAAAGTAGTCCCCGTTCAGGACACCACAGGGCCCCTTCAGTCATAACTGACTATGGGAAGTTCCATTCGGTGTATTCTTTTCTTTTCTGCAAGACGTGAAAGCTTCTTTTCGCCCAATCTGAGTTGGCACCGCCGTGAGCATCGCCACTTGGTGCGATCGACTGCTTCATTTTTCCCACGTTGCTGAATTTATGCTCAATGCCTTCATATCTCTCTGACTCCATCTTTGAACCTCAGCTGATGTCGCCCGACTGTTCTTTTGACCTAGTTAAAAATACGCGTATTAATACCAGCAGTAGGTAAGGTCGTTATTACCGTCTTTGTCGTTTTCACTCAACTAATTTAGCTAGTCCCCTTGCAGGAAGTCTGCCTCAAGCAATTGGATGCTCTTGCTGAGGTTGTTTCCGTAACAATTTTTGTGTGTGTGTACATGTTGAGGTTGCCAACCCCATGCCCAACCTAATATTAATCACCTTGTTCGACATGAGGTCAGGTAATGCTGTGTACAAAAGGCAGGACAGTCACATCAGTGAGCTGGTTAACGAGACGGTTTCCTTTCAAGACCGGAGGGTCTCGGGAAATTAAGACCTGCTGGATTACAGTGTTTGACACTGGGCTTACTGTTCCCTCCATTCTTCACGGAGAATCATTGCCTACCAAGTCAATCTAGGGCTGATAACTCCCGTGTGGTATCTCTCATTGTTAGCCGAGGTGTGGGAACAGCTCCGAGTGTCTGTTGACCACCTGAGTCGAGATGTGACTTAACACTTCTAACCTTGTTTTGTTTTTTAGTTTTCGTTGAGCCTGTGGCAGATTCTTTAAGACAAAGGCGTGTACATAGACGATGTACTGTTGTGGGAAAAACCACAGGTTTAAAAACAAACGTTTGAAATAAATTACAAATTCTGGCAAGATTGAGGTCTTTTTTTTTTTTTTTTTTACACATTTTGTCTTTAGATGCGAACTGATGACGCTTGGTTTTCATATGTGTCCTCACAAAGGCCTGACTTTTGACTGTGACTTAATATCTGACCCGTGTGAATGACTTGTCTGTGAGGCTGTAGAGAGTTATCGCACTGTGCTAAAACACGTCTTAGTTTATATGAAGAGATGGCAAACATCACGGAAGCTATAGCAAAGGGCTAGTTGTAAGGCAATCTGAGATATCTATGGAAAAATAAAATTTAAAAACAAACCAATATTACAAGATAGACTGGGGAACAAGTTCACAAGAGTTACTGAAGACTAGCTGGAAAACATAATGGAAGACAATAGATGGAAAAGATCGTCAACAGTTATATGTTAGTAATATCACTGACAGGTACAACATCAACAGCTATCTGTTTGTGACATCACTGACAAGTACAACATCAACAGTTATCTGTTTGTGACATCACTGACAGGTACAACATCAACAGCTATATGTCTGTGACATCACTGACAGGTACAAAATCAACAGCTATCTGTCTGTGACATCACTGACAGGTACATCAACAGCTGTCTGTCTGTGACATCACTGACAAGTACAACATCAACAGTTATCTGTTTGTGACGTCACTGACAGGTACAACATCAACAGCTATCTGTCTGTGACATCACTGACAGGTACAACATCAACAGCTATTTGTCTGTGACATCACTGACAGGTACAACATCAACAGCTATCTGTCTGTGACATCACTGACAGGTACAACATCAACAGTTATCTGTTTGTGACGTCACTGACAGGTACAACATCAACAGCTATCTGTCTGTGACATCACTGACAGGTACAACATCAACAGCTATCTGTCTGTGACATCACTGACAGGTACAACATCAACAGCTATCTGTCTGTGACATCACTGACAGGTACAACATCAACAGCTATCTGTCTGTGACATCACTGACAAGTACAACATCAACAGTTATCTGTTTGTGACGTCACTGACAGGTACAACATCAACAGCTATCTGTCTGTGACATCACTGACAGGTACAACATCAACAGCTATCTGTCTGTGACATCACTGACAGGTACAACATCAACAGCTATCTGTCTGTGACATCACTGACAAGTACAACATCAACAGTTATCTGTTTGTGACATCACTGACAATAACAGCATCAATAATTATCAGTTTGTTCCCAGTGTTTTACAACACCAGTAAGTATCTGCTTGTCACACTGTGTTTTATAACATCAGCACTTATCTGTCCGTCACCATGTGTTTTATAACATTAGCACTTATCTGTCCGTAACCCTGTGCTTTCCACAGTCAGCAAATACATGTCTGTCATCTCATGTTTTACAACATCTGTCATCTGTCACGGGTTGCCTCCCCTTGCTCTGCAGTTGTGGTCCAACAGTGGCCAAAACCTAGAGTATCTAATGTGGGTCTTCAAATGTGTCTACCTTCGCACAAGATTGCTCTTGGCAGAGTTGTAGATAGAAGGATAATGATGCTTCTACCTCGAGGATATAAATGATTTTGCTCGTTCAAGCCCCCAGCTGATTTAATTCAGCGGAATTCCTTTTATTACTTCGATATAGATATGTATATGAATATATACTTGAGGTTCTGGATCATACATATGCCTTTCTCTCTGTAATGATTAATTCAACTATGAATTTGTCAAAATCAACATATACAAATGTAATGCTCAATTACATTGAAACAAATGTAAATAAATTTGAAATGGTAATTATGAGAAATTATGGTTCATTGTAGATCTCGGTTTGGGAGATGAAAATATAGTCTTTTGAGGTGGCCTGCTAAACTTATAACTTAGCTTCCAAATTGCTGAATTGTTGATGCTGCTGGTTCCGTCACTTCGTCTCTGTGGCAAGGGCACGTCTCCAAAAGATTCTGGAGGTAACCGCTTCTGGTCAAGGCATGGATCTTCACCATCCGTGGGATGTAGGTTTCACGTGTCGATCTCAAGCTTCGAGCCACAGACTAGTACAGCTGGTAACGTGAGTAGAACCTCAAACTTGTCTCTCCAATCCGTGCCACCAACTTTAGAGGAAATAAAAGAACACATTCCACTGCTAAGTATTTGTTTTCCTAATTTAGATAAGGCGCCGTTCCCCGCTGTCCGTCACTGTTTTTTAAATCAGAATTTGTACTCTCCCTGAGTGTATATCATACAACTCAGGGGATGTGATAACAAGATCCCCATTCTTTTAGTTAATGTATTGAAAAAATTTCAACTGGACAGCGGCAAGTGGCTTGTGCCTGAAGGAACAACTTTAAACATACATACAACTCATTACAAATGATAATATACACATGATGTCATCAGCATCCACTTCCTTTCTCCACTTGGAGTCTGGGATTACCTCTGCTTTTGGTTCTTCCGTGAGAACTAGCATGAAGCAATCACCAGCGCTTGCTGTGGTGGTTCATGAATGTATTCTTTTCACATGCTGAGGTTGCCAGCCTCGTTTGAATCTTTAACACTCCTAGCTAGTATAAAACTAAAATTGAAAGTATAACAATGTGTACAACTCACCATAATAACTAGGCATATCTGAGATGTCTTGCTCAGGTAAATAGTCTTGCATCTTAACACAGGTACTTCGAACACACGTCTGGGATATTATTTCTTATTCTAGAATTCCTCTGTAACTTGTGAGTAGTTTCTGTAGGAGTCCGGCTCCGTATTAATATTGGCGAGTTTTCTTTTCCAGTGGATAAAAGATGCTCTAATACGTTTTTAAATTCCTAAAAATTCAGAATCCTGACTTTATTCTTTCCTGTAGCAAGGTCCTAGAAGTCTACTTGTGACGGTTTCTGGAATACAGTGCCGTATGTCAAACTTTTCCTACGTTATATCCTAAGTTCCCGGCCCACGCTTCCACTTGGCGTTTTATGACAAACTCCCAATCAGCGCGGTTGTTTATTGGCGCCTCAGAAGCCAGCCAATACATTCACAGTTCATATTATGAAAACTTTTCATCATGCAGTATTCTGTATTACTCATGCGTTTGAAAATTTTAAACATATCCTACATATATGGAGTTGCTACATCCGACAATTCTTGGTAATGTTTACGTGACAACTTCTTACATTTTTCCTGTCGAGTCCAAAGCAATTATGCAATCTTAAGCAAACACTTCGTGCTCGCATTTATCTGGAGTCAATGTGGTATTATCACGTTTTTAGGGACTGAATTAATCTCTCAGGGATGGGCGATACTCATGTCTTGCCCTGTCATGCATCGAAACATGAAACTTGAACAATGACAGTAGGGAGTAGGAGAGTGCTAACAAAATAATAATGCACCTAATTCAGTACGCACAACAAATGTAGTTCAATACTGCCGGAGAGGAAAAGAGGACGCGCAAATTATGTCACATCATCTTATGTTTTACAATATCATCAGTTATCAGCCTGTCATCTCATGTTTTGCAACATTGTCAGTTATCTGTCCGTCATCTCCTGTTTTGCAACACCATCAATTACACTGACTAACAAAAAAAAACTTTTTTTTTCTTTCTGTAACATTTCTATGTTTTTCTGGTCAATTTTAATGCGCTGTTTTTAAATCTGCAAACCGTTTTTCCCTATCAGGTCGGGATCTCTAGAAATACGCAATTGAAGTTTTTTAACAACGCATACAGTATTACAACATCATTCGTACAAGAAGTATAACAGTTATGTAGGCTTGAATTTCTTTGCAGTCGACTTTCGTCGGTGAATGGCATGTGGTACATCGCGATGAAGCATCCTACAATAATCGGCAAGCATGGTCACACTCCACCGTCCTTAATAACTTGACTCCATTACGGCGATATCTTGATGGAATCATTCTCCATGTTCATCGCTGACTTCGCCAAGGTTGTCAGGGAAAAAGTTAAGATGCGAATCGAGCAAATGGATTTTGAGGGACATGTTACAGCCCATAATTATGTATACATCTATGCACTGCTTAACAGTATGCAACATAGTCGACAGATTTGTGATTTTCCAGAAAGTTATCGACGATCGATTTGAATGCCATCCATGCGCGAAGTTCACTACCATGTAACAAGTTCTCGAATTGTTTGTCTGCAATAACTTTCCTAATCTGAGGTCCTACAAAGATACCTTCCTTTATCTTTGCATCGCTAACTTGCGGAAACTTTTCTCGAAGATAAGTGAAAGCTTTGCTCGTTTTATCTAACGCTTTTACAAAATTCTTCATGAGCCCCAACTTTATATGTAACAGTGGTAAAATGAAGGTGTCTTTGTTAACTAATGGCTCGCGTATTACATTTTTATGCCCGAGCTGCATACGATCCCGGATAGGCCACACCTTTCTTGCATAATGTTCCTGTCTGTTGCGGCTGTCCCATTCACATCGGAAGCAACAAAATTTAGTATACCCAGTCTGCATGCCCGTGAGAATTGCAATGACCTTTAGGTCTCCACAAATCCGCCATTGGTAGTCATTGCACTTTATTTTTTCCAAACGTTTAGCCATATTGTCATAAGTTTCTTTCATATGAACAGAGTAGGCGAATGGAATTGATGAAAAAAAATTTCTGTTATGCAATAACACGGCTTTTAGACTAGTCTTGGAAGAATCGATGAAAAATCGCCATTCGTTGACTATGTGCTCATGACCGTTTACATCTTTGCAATAGCAAATGTCATCATCCATCTCAAAGTATTGAACAAGTTCTCTGTGTCTATGACGAAATTTAGATATCGGAGTATTGGGCGCTAAAAGATTCCATTCTTTGAGTCGCGAACCGAGTAATTCCGCTTGTCCTTTGGTAAGAGCGAGATCACGTATTACATCTGAAAGTTCTGAATGGTTAATTAAGTAAACACCATCATTCAACGGTATGTAATCTGAGTCAGAATTAGTTTCTAAAGCAGGTAAACTATCACTTTCTGATGGTTCATTTACGTCCAACGGATATTGTTCTGGTGGTACTTGGATCGGACACGTGATTGGATCATGAGGCACTGGTTTCGAAACCGATTCAATATTTGGATAAACCACAGACTTTCTAGTTTTAAAAGTGAAACCATGGATATTTGTCAAGCAGAAGTAACAATCAGTAGTGTGATTTGTATGTTCACGCCATATTACTGGCACTCCAAAAGGCATTGACTTATGCTTCGGCGATTTTCGTAACCAACCTGCCAATGTATCGAACAAACTGCATTTGGCTTCCAAGATTTATTTGCATCATCAACTTTCGAATCGAAATAAAGTTCATGTGCTTTCTTTAGTAATAGTGTAAAGTTTTTCTGGTCAACACGATCGGTAAAATATCTGCACACGTAACAGAACAGATCAGCCGAATTTCTACAACTTCTAGAAGCCATATTTTGCTCAGAATTATTTCAAAATACAGTAACTATTTGAAAAATCGCGTAACATATGTCATGCATCTTTTAGCAGTATAAAAAGTAGAATTATGTTGCTTTTTATTAATTTTTAATCAGTTATATAGTAAAAATGAAATGGAGCAAATAACGGTTTCCCAAAAATATATTTATTCACAAATATCTTAAGAACCCGACGTGATAGAGATAAACGGATTTCAGATTTGAAATCAGCGCAAGAAACTGACCTAAGAACACTTATTCTTATATAAGAAAGAAAAATGTTGTTTGTCAGTGTTATCAGTCTGTCATCTCATGTTTTACAACACCATCAGTTATCAGTCTGTCATCTTATGTTTTATAACACCATCAGTGATCAGTCTATCATCTCATGTTTTACATCATCAGTTATCGGTCTGTCATCTCATGGTTTACAACATCGTCAGTTATCTGTCCTTCAGCTCATGTTTTACAACATCATCAGTTATCAGCCTGCCATCTCATGTTTTACAACATCACCAGTTATCTGTCCGTCATCTCATGTTTTACAACACCAGCAGTTCCGTACTCGTCGTCCCGTGTTTTATGTCAAGTATGGATGAGAGAATGGAAGGAACACTTGACCTTTACTGCTGAGCTATTCATGGACACTGATAGCCTTCCCAGTGTTGGACTCACGGTAACCCCAACACCTCGACCCCGTGTCTTCCGACAAGAGGACATTAGGTCAAGTGCAGACTGACCCTTGTGCACAAAAAAAAAAAAAAAACAACTGGTAGGTGGCAAGATGAGAAGATCAGAGGTCACAGGAAGATTTATTCAGGAGATCATGGTTATCCACCTACGAATTTGTGTTGTCATGGAAATGAAGAAGTCTTCCTCTTAACTTAATTGACAACAGAATACGAATGACCGGGAGGTGTAATTATCATTATCAGCATCATCATCCTCGCTATCATTTTCTTTTTGTTCCTTATGCAATATTAGGTCACTACTGTAGGTGGTCGTCCTTGAAGGAAACCTGCACCAACCATTCACATGTTCTTACAACGGTGGTTTATGTAGCTATTTGTTTGACATGAGGAGGGCGCCTGTCTCATGCACAACCTTATATTAGTTGTCTTGTACGTCATGCCCGAGGGCGCAGTAGTCCCATTCATTCTTTTTCTCCTCAGAGACCCCCGGGAAGTACATAGGGCGAGAATAATAACCTGTTGGAATAATAAATTCCTCTAATATGTGGGATTACATGCTTAGATTTGTTGTTGTTGTTGGTCCAGCGGCGTTTGGGCTCTCACCCTTCGGTCGAATGTCATGTAGCGGGTATCTGCACGTGCTCGCAACTTGTTCTTTAACTCCATACAAGGTGTTCCACTTATCTGGCCTCGGAAGGAGAATTTTCCTAACATCATCGAGTGCTGGTTACTCAAAGAGATGGTGGTCAACAGTTTCATAAGGGTAGGTACATAGCTGGCACTCTGGCGTGTGTTGTGGTTGGATTCTGTTCAAGTGATTGTTGAGTTTTATATGTTGTGTTCGGAGCCGAAAAATGGTGCGCTGATCCCTCCTGGTAAGATGGCTGATGTTGTCATTAGAATCAGGACCGGTCATATACGTCTGTAAACCTCTCTCCCGGTGTGAAGTTTAAGTAGATTTAAGTTATGGTATTTTAAAAAGTTATAGTTACCTAGACAGACAAGAGTAACAACCAAACTGGTATGTTTTAGATACATGAGAACAGAGAAACTGGTATGTTTTAGATATCTGAGAATAGACAAACTAGTATGTTTTAGATGCGTGAGAACAGACAAACTGGTACTTTTTAGATGTTCAAGAACAGACAAGCTCAGGTTTCATTGAACCAAACTTCCACTGTTTTAACAACACTCCAAATTGCGCCAATGTATTCGCTTGTAAATTAATGTGTACTGTAAAAGAAAGCAATTATAGTAAAGAAGTACACTTCTTTCATTAGAGATGCTATCCTTATTATCCCTTAACTTTTGGTTGTAGTGTTGGGAGCGTTGAAAGCAACAAGAAAGGTTAGTCAAAACTAGTGGAGAATCCGCGCACAATTTGTTATCTCTGTTGTCCATTGTTACCTTTCCTACAGTGAAACAGACCTGCAAGGTCATTTATATTTGGAAGTGTACCTCAATATAACCGATGGACCCTCTGTCTAGGATGAATGGGCCGAGCCTCGCCAAACGAGGACAATTTTATATATATATATATATATATATATATATATATATATATATATATATATATATATATATATATATATATATATATATATATATATATATATATATATATATATATATATGGGGGGTGACCCAGGATCAAACCCGGGCGAGCACATTTGAAGATTTTTCGTCGACCGGGATTTGGACTGGATTAACTCGAGCCCTGGCGAGACATTTGAAGCAATTTCGTCGACCAGGGACTGGCGGCTTCTGAGCCGACCCAGCTCTAATGGGTACCTCCAAAATCGGCGAGTATTTGCCTGAATGGCGAGGGACATCTGTCTCTGTATAAGAAAAAAAGGGATACTCACGTAAAAATCGGTCTCAGGCTAGACATACTAACCTGAGATTTCGCCACGAGTAATAGCGGGCGTACGAAAAAGAAATAAATAAAAAAAATATATATATATATATCGTATATATATATATTTTTCCCTTAACCAGCAGCACTTGGGCTTTCAGCCCTTCGGCCCAATGACATGTCATTGCGAGGCTGGGGAACCTGAGGACTTTCCTTCCAACCCGGTCAGGAGCTTCGCTCCTTCACATCCACAGAGGGTTTATCACAGGAGCCGTTCAGGTTATTCAGTTAAATTTCCGGTCGCAAACATTCCTTCAAACGCTGACGCCCGGGTTTGAACCATGAACACCTGGTCGCCAGTACAACGCCGAAGCCATTACACCAGCACGGCTCCCATATATCGTATATAAAACCTCTCATTAACAGGTCCATCAAGGATAGAAACTATACAGCTTATTAGATCTCTACTTACACTTAACATTAAGCTTAAACAGGTTCCAGAGTTTAAATAATTCAGAAGCATTTTCACTGAAAATGGAAAACTTGACACAGAAGTTGAAACAAGATGGAACTAGAGGTGAAGAAATGACGTTAGCTTTCGGTACGGCACACGTTGAGGAAAACAGCTCATAGCATTACATGGCCTTCCTTGTTCTGAAATCCCAGAAATAGACGGAAATTTGACTGAATAGCCTGAACGGCTCCTGTGATAAACCCTCTGTGGATGGGAAGGAGCGAAGCTCCTGACCGGGTTGGAAGGAAAGTCCTCAGGTTCCCCAGCCTCGCAATGACATGTCATTGGGCCGAAGGGCTGAAAGCCCAAGTGCCGCTGGTTAAGGAAAAAAAAAAAAAAAAAAAAAAAAAAAAAAATGAATTGTAGACAAACTTAAAAATAGAATAAAGAAGACATGAAAAGTACCGTACTTGAACGGATGGGACAAAACAGAAGGAAATGAAGTTAGCTGACTGAAGGCCTATATTCCACAGGAAGCTGGAAGGTGGTTGTGATAACGATGAGGGTCACAGCATACCATCAAAGCAAAAAGTTTAAAAAAAATGTTGAGATCTATGGCAGTCTACCTTCCATGTTGAGACGGTTACATGATCTTATCGGACTAGGTAGGTCCATAAATTTACTACAAACATGAGATTAACCAGGATAAGTTAATTCCCCTGACGATCAACAGTTTCACTAACGCCAACTGTTAGTGTCCTACTATAACTATCCGGTCGCCACGTATCTGGAGCATCATCAAACCACCATCACCGGCAACCAAACACTTTTGCAGACCTCAGATAAAAACACTTATCCAGAAGAAAACTAAACTGCCCGGAGATCTCCATTTCGAAGACCCCTCGTCGTCGGCTCGTCATTGTTAGGTTTGAGAGTGTTTCTCAACTGGTGCGCAGTGCGAGTCACTTGAGAATTGCTGCTAATTCCATCAAAATTGTATCCCTACTAGAATAAGACAGAGTGATTAGTGCACTGGTATCTCGTGGCAACGGTACCGGGTTCGAATCGCGGTACTGACACGCTCTAGTGTACCCAGCTGTAAATGGGTACCTGGCTTTGAGTTAGGGAAGGAAAAAGCAGCGAGGAAGAGAACTAGTCACCCCCACCTCTCGATGTTGGACCTAGTATATTGTAGTCTCTAACACTTCACTTCCCTACAGCAGTATCTGCTATGGGAATACCTTGACCTTGTTTACTACAATAAGAACATTATTACCAACACATATACTGCATCAAATACAAAGTTAGTAACCAACAGTTATGGTACTTGTCCTTGGCACAATGGATAACACAATTTCCCGTCCCCTACATCAAATAATTTGAGAAACACTGTTATAGGGGCGATTATCTTATTTCAGAAACCTCCCCCGGAAGACCATAGAAAGCAATACTGGGCGGTTTCATAAAATGGAAGCTGGTAACATTACTACGTTGTTCATTTGTCTTGGACTGTACCGTTTTCACCCTTTGATACTGATATCGACTTCAACAAAATGTTATCAATACGCTGTCCGTTTGAATTATCAAACCTACTCATTAAAATGACAATGCTGAATGCAAAGTGTGGGGTTATAATTAGCGTCTCTCATATTTCCATTTGGTGAATGTAACAACATTTTGTTTGTTTCACAATCTTTTTGTCCTGCCATATTTATAGTTATCCGTGAACACCGGTGCGTGTATGTTTTTAGTCTCTCTCTTTATATATATATTTATGTGTGTGTGTGTGTATAATAGTAAGTAACCTTCTCTCCGTGTACGTGCCAACATGTACCTGCATGTGTATATTTGTAGTTTGTGTGAGATAGAAACACACACACACAGAGAGAGAGAGAGAGAGCAGAAAAGATAGTCATGGCCGTCAAAATTTGTCACAAGAACAAAAATATGATAGAGTGGAAAGCGAGGAAGACGGAGAAAAATAACAGAAGCCAACAGTAAGCATAAAAATGTTCCTTGTAAACTCCCTATAGAGCACGGGGCGACTACTGCCCCCTGGCAGGAAGCCTGCACCAAAGACATTCATGTGCTCTTTCGGCGATGGTTTCTGCAGCCTCATGCACAACCTCATTATAGTCGTCTCTTACGACATGCCTGTAGTTCTACTCTGTCTTGACCTCTTCAGAGACCCCCGGTAATTATAGCATAAGGCAAGACAACATTTAATAACAGCATGAAGTTATCGTACATGGTAGATCCATAGCATATGCTGCTGTAGGGGAATGAAGTGTTAGAGACCTCACTACACTAGTGTCTAGCATCGAGAGGTGGGGTGATCAGCTTTTTTCGTCGCTGCCTTTTCCGTCCTTAATTCAAGAGACAAGTCCGACACTCATTTACAGCGTCGATACCGTGAATCGAACCCAGTACCTTTACCGCAAGGGACCAGCGCTCTATCCACTCTGTCAATTGACCCATCTGAAAAAAAAATAAAAAATTAACAAGGAATGTCTGCTCTGGTACTCTTGAGACGGGGACTGAAACGTAACGACTACCAAGTCTTCGTCTACACATTCAACAAAAGCTTAAGATTTATTTCCCAGACGTTCTTTCTTCAACTGTACACTCAAGATATGCCAAGCATCACAACCGATCACAAATTCCTGTATTTCTCTTTTCAAAATTATATCGTAAAACTTCTAGGTACACGCCAGTGATATGTAAAACCGTGCGGTGGACCGTCTCCTTTGTTAACTGTGGTTTGGTCGTAAACTGGTGAGAATACCAATGCCTCAGATTGAAGTGTTGGTACTGGGTGTACGTTACCCGACCCCCCAATCAGGGTTTCTTAACCTGTGGTCGACAGATGCCTTAGTCCATGAATGGCTTCTAGGGAGTCCGTGTATACAATTTAAATATTTGAATTTTATTTTCACCAACATTTTTACTCGGAAAACTATCAAAGATTTTTACATTTAAAGAAGAAGATTCTTTTCACATATTTTTTAAAATATATTTCAGTGTGACTATAAAGGTAAAGGATCCCGTTACACACCCATTGAGGCATATTGGGAATATGTTGTTAGGCCCATATTTTCTTGACCATCGGCACACTAGGGGTGATGTGGTCAGCATCACGCCGGCCGCCTTAACCTTCCCAGAGTTACTCTGGTACCCAGTTGGGGCTGGGTCGACCCAGGAGCCGTTTGCGGCCTAACAAAAATCCCACCTCATATGGGGATCGAACCATAGACCACTGAGCTAGGAAGCCAGTGCACTTAACCACTATGCTACCGCGGCTCCCATGTAGTGTGACTATACGCAAGGTTAAAGTTTTTCCTTTGACTAATAAAATGTATTATTTGTAAGTACAAATTTCAATTATGCATTTATGTATATTTTTTTTCCAATAAGGGATCCGTAGCCTTCACGGGACAATGAAAGGGGTCCGTACCTTCACCGTACAATGAAAGCGGTCCGTACCTTCACCGGACAATTAAAGGGGTCCGTACCTTCACCGGACAATTAAAGGGGTCCGTACCTTCACCGTACAATGAAAGGGGTCCGTATCCTTCACCAGAATATCTGAGGAGTCGATGGCACAAGAATGGTTAAGAACCCCTGCCCTAGATTGTCCCGGCATGAGGTTCCTCCCACTTTTGGTCTTTATATCATAAACTGCCTCTCCCCTCGATTTGCCCCTTACGCCGAAATTCCATTGTACACATCCACCATATCCGGGTAAACATAATCCCGGTACTTCAAAATGTAATACCTTCTTTGCTGTTCTTTCTTCTCTCTCCTTTTCTTCCTCGTCTTTTCCATACCTCACAACTCGATAGAATGGTTTATTGTTAACAATTCTTATACGCCATTGTTATGTAGGCTGTAACATAATCCACGAGAATGATTTGTGGACCAACAAAACCAGTGACCGAAGGCCAACGTGTATGCGAGATATAAGGAAGTGACGCACTTATAACTTTTAGCGTTAACAAAAACATACAATATCAACGAGGATTTCCAGCTATCTTTCTCAAATTGATCGTTTCAGTCGCTCATCTATTTCTTTGCTTACTTACTCACTTACTTAGTCGTTCCTCTTCTACCGTGAGGTGTAGACATTTGGAAGAAAGAGCGCCATACTATCCCACCGGCTGTCTTCCTCCTGGCCTCGGTCCTTCAAAGATTGTCTAATGTTGTCCTACCAGCGGACTCTGGGTCGTCTTGGAGGTCTGGATCCCTGACTCTTAGTTTCCAATGCTTGTCGTGGTAGCCGATCTTCTCCCATTCTGCAGACATGGTCAAACCATCTTAGTTGGGACTGTTCTACTTGGGTCTGCAGAAGTTGGGTTTTTAGACCTTGACGTATCGTCTGGTTGTGGACCATGTCTCTTCTTGTTACTTCAACCACCTTTCTCAGATACCTCATTTCTGAGGTTTGGATCTGGCTTTTGCAGGTTGAAATTTTATATCTTTTTTCTGTCTGGACATTTAATAAGTTTATCATCAGTCAGACCAAATAATTTCCTCATCGTTGTGAATTGACTTTCCGCAGATATCTTCTGACTTGTTAGCTGTAGGAATATTTCGTTGTTTTTCTGTTAATTTTCATTTAGACTAGAATTCTGAGTATTTTTAACATGGACTTATTACAGAAATGGGAATAGTTACAGACTAACCACACGGTGTCTCATTAGTGAAATGTAATCGGGTGGGTAATATCATTTTTTAAAAGAAACTGGCGGTAGGCTATACTATTTACACGGGACCCCTTGTCGTGAACCCATTGGAGGTCCGTAAATAGATTCTAGGGGGTCTGAGTTCACAAACTAAAATTTAAAATGTGAAGTTTTTTTTTTTAAATTACGTTTTTATGTACATTTTATTTTCCACGAAGGGGTCCATAGCTTTCATTGGACTATCAAACTGATCCGTGGCACACACAATTTTAAGAAACTATGCGTTTATAACTTTTTCTTTTTTTTTCACCCGTGTGTTACCGGGGCCCGAAAAGGGAGCAAAGAAATAGTAACACTGTTCCCTACCATGCATTCGTAGAAAGCGACTAAGGAGGGTTGGGCATGGGGCTGGTTGCCCCATCCTGTAAAAAAATTTAAAGCACAAAAAAACTTCAACAAACATGGACAAGTCAATTAATTAAGGAAAATAAAACACAGCCATCGAAGACAGGGGAAGGTCCTCTCGCAGGGAGGCGTATGATGCAACACAGAGAAAGCCGAAAGGAGTCTGTGTTGCTGACTTCTAGGAGAACCTCCAGATTTGGCACCTGAAATGTTCGGACATTGAACGAACAAGGAAAAGTGGTACAAGTAGCAGCAGAAATGAGGGAATATAAAATGGAGGTTATGGGACTGTGTGAAACAACGTGGAAGGGGGTAGACAAGAAGAAACTCATCACAGGTGAATCCTCGGAACATGAAGACGAAAGTTCACACCACAGTGAAGGGGTAGCTCTTATGTTATCTAAAGAAGCACAGAAAGCACTCATTGAATGGGAAGCCGTTGGACCCAGAATAATAACAGCTGTAATGGCTACGGTGTTGTACTGGCGACAGAGCCGGATTAACGTAGTAGCACAAGTAGCATATGCTACGGGCCCCGCGCTTTTAGGGGCCCCGCGCCAATAAATATGTACATAATTTTTTGGTCATCTAATACGAGCGTTAAACCAATGATCTTGTGATTTATGCCATCTTTAGCGCCTTTTCATTTGGTGTCACGAAATTGTGAGAGAAAGAGCATAAGACGGTGACTTAGTGTGACTCTTCATTACTTTTATCTTAACTAATTGCGGACGGAAGCCATTTAAGTGGCGTAGAAAATTTGGTCACGTTTGGACGGAAGCCACTTTTTTGGCTCTAGGCGACTGCCCCTCTAATTTTGTTTCGTTCTTTGTGAAATGAATTTGCATTAACAATAAAAACTAGAATTTAGGAAACGGAAACTTCCTGTTTTAATTGAGGTATACGGCGTGCTCGCACTCTCTTTCGATCTTGAAAACTCAAAAAATGAGCAGTAGACACAGAGATATTGGACGTAATTATGCTTCTGGAAGTGAAAAACGTAAAGCGAAGGAAGAAAAAGAAAGAAGAGATCAACTTGTGATATAAAAAAACACGTAAGCTGACAGAATATTTTGATATTCATGGTGGTGGTACTCTAACCGCTGAAGCTGGAAGTACAGGAACAACTAGTACTAGTGCAGGCTGTGCAGCAGAAAACATACAGCAAAACCCAGTATACACTGAGTCTGAATGTGAAAGAATAAGTGAAACGAAGAAGTACTCTAATGATATTGGTGATTGGCCGAACAATATAGATGACTGTAAGCGTGAACATTGGATATCCAAGGGAAGTGAAAAATGTCAACATGTTGATAGTGCCTTTTTTCATCCGTGCGATTGTATGACACTGAAAAGAAAACTCGATACTGTCAGAAGTCTTATTTTACACATATTCATAAACTTACAGACAAGCAACATGCAATAAAATCAGCTTACTGAAAGTCTACTTAATTTTTTAAAGGCAAATGACATTGATATTAAAGACTGCCGTGGTCAAAGTTATGACAACGCCAGCAACATGAGTGGCAAGTTTATAGGATTACATGCACAAATTAATTGATAATGATAATTACTATGCAATTTAAAAATGTATGTGTTCAAATATATTTGTGTTGTTTTATTGTTTTTTTTTAAATATAGGGCCCCTTTCTTAACATATGCTACAGGCCCCGCACTAGCTTAATCCGGCCCTGACTGGCGACCAGGTTTTCATGGTTCAAACCCGGGCGTCAGCGTTTGAAGAAATGTTTACGACCAGAAATTTGACTGAATAACCTGAACGGCTCCTGCACATAAATCCCGTGTGGATGGGAAGGAGCGAAGCTCCTGACCGGGTTGGAAGGAAAGTCAACTGACCCCCCAGCCTCGCAATGACATGTCATTGGGCCAAAAGAGCTGGAAAGCTCGAGTGCCGCTGGTTAGAAAAAAAAAAATAACAGCTACTTTTAAAACAGACAAAAATAAAATAAATGTAAATGTCATCCAATGTTATGCACCAACTAATGATAAAGAAGAGTCTGTGAAAGAAGCATTTTATACTAGACTGCAGGAAATTATGGAGAAAGTAAAAAGAAGAGACATCACAATTTTGATGGGTGACATGAATGCAAAGATAGGCACAATCATGGGAAAACATGTGTTAGGAATAACGAATGAAAATGGGGAACTATTCTCAAACTTCTGTGCTTCAAATCAACTGGCTATAGGAGGAAGCATGATTCCACATAAGAGAATACACAAGGCAACATGGATATCACCAGACCATAGAATAGAAAATCAGATTGATCATATATGCATAAACAAGAAGTTTAGATCATCATTGCAGGATGAAAAGGTATACAGAGGAGCAGATGTGGCATCAGAACACCACCTTCTGATAGCCAAAGTAAAAATGAAACTCAAGAGATATGCAACAATGCAAAGTTATAGACAACAATTGAAATCAAGAAACAAGAGACAAATTTGCGGTCACAATATCCAATAAATTCCAAGTGCTCCAACAGCTGGAAGATGTAGAGAATACAGAAGACTATTGGCAGCAAATCAAAACTGTATGGAATGAGACATGTGAAGAAATACTGGGGAAAAGGGAACAACAACAAAAAGCATGGATAACAACAGAAACCATCAATAAGATAAAAGACAGAAAAAACAAGAAAGCAGATTTAAACACAAGCAAAACCAGAAGTTCCAAAGCCAAGGCTCAAGAAGTGTACACAGAAGCAAACAAAGAAGTAAAAAGAAGTATCAAAAGAGACAAGAGGAAGTATATTGAGGAGTTGGCAAGAGAGGCAGAAAATGCTGCAGCCAAAGGAAATATGAGAGAACTGTTTAACAGCACAAAGAAGCTAACAGGGAAATACAAGCAAACAAGCTGCCTCATAAAAGACAAGAATGGAAAACTGTTCTGCAATATACAAGAGCAAATGAAGAGGTGGACGGAATACTGTTGCGTGCATATTTTGACGCACATATTACAAAAATCGATATGGCTATTTAATATGGAAAAGATATAGACATTCATTCATTTGTGTATGAAAATGCTGTCTATAGTAAAGCTAGATAACTCATGATTGATTTACACTTTTGATCATAGGAGTAATCGTTCTTGATATTGATTCGGCGCATGGATATGACACCCATGTCCGTACTTATTTGTTAGGGCCAGAAAATATATTAATTTGCTTATTATGTTTATGGCCTGAATTCATATGTATTACATATTATTAGTACAAGTAGAATCAGTCCTATATTGTATATTTTTGATGGGTAGGCAGGACTATATTCTTGTTATGCCGCTCTAGTGGAAGTATGAGTTGTCTTGACAAGTCGTGATGAGTTCCGAGGTACCGTTTACAATGGCGGTTACGCATTTTCCAGGGCTGTTATATTCTTCAGTAAAAATGATTTACGAAGTGGTTTTTCTTCTGTAGGAGATTGTGTCTCTACTAGAGCTTGTGTTAGAGACTCTCCTAATGTACGGTACCATGTATGATTCGGACTCCAGGTAATTCCAGACCCTATTTTTGATGATCTCATGTCGGTTAGACCTAGCTGGAATTTTGTGCTTCGCAACGCTAGGGTCATGGTTGTATCGACAAAGATGCAATTATGTCTACGTGAAGTAACTGGATTACTGTAGAACTGTATGGAGAAACTTTAGGAAATCATTCATATGTATTTCGAATTAACTTTGGCTTATATATATACCTTCCTGTGAGCGAGTGAGCGACAACTCAGGAAGGCAGCCATGTTACATTCCTTTCATCGTATTTTTGAATCACTGTCCAAAGAACGGGGCATGTATCTTACTATTCGGACAGTGGCAAGGAGATCTCAATTCTGATAGAAACCCCTTCCAAGGTTTCATAATATGATATAAACTGTGAACTTAAAGCAACTTTAGTTACTTACCGATCTGCCTTCACTGACGCGCTTAGTCAGATAGGGGATGCGGCCATTATGTATCATGACATTGGAAACTATTGATGTACTACCTATTATTTATGAATGTGTCATGACATGGGATCTACTATGTATGCCTGCAAATTGATGTGTCAACATACCCATGATTTACTCGTTATGTCCCAGTGTGTGCGTCTAAATAAACTGTGTAAACAAAGATTCCAGCAGTCTGCATTGGTGCCTTGTAGACACAAGTGTATGAGTGATTAGATTGGTCAGAACACTAACAGTACACCATTCGCGTTAATCACACTCTACACTTCTACTCCATATATACACCATCCTGCGTCGGTTGAATTGACCAAGTTTAGGGGCCTGCTTCCCCTGGAGCCTTAGAGGGAAACTACTGTTTACAGCTGCCTTTGCCTTCCCTAACTCAGGACTAGGGTGAGTTACCCATTTACAGCTGGGTAGACTGGAGCATGCCTGATCTCAACAACTCTGTACACTACAATGGACATATACAGTAGTGGCACCACAAACAACATGCTACAGTGATTGATAGTGGAGCTTTACAGAAGAAAGAGATCTCAGTAACACCATACACCCCAATTTACACAGATGACTTTATACACAAAACTTTACAAATACTTTGAGGACCTTCTCGATAGACCAGCTCCACAAACACCCCCCACCCCTCCCATCCAGACATCCAGCCAGCAGAAGAAGAACTAAAAATTAACTGTGAAAGAGCAAAGAAGGAAGAAATAAAGAAAGCCATTAAGTTTCTAAGAGATGGAAAAGCGGCTGGACCAGATGCATTCCAGCATAGGCCATCAAAGCAGATATCTACACGGCTACAGAGATGTTATATAAATTACTTGGTTAAGTCTGGGAAAAGGAAGAGATAGACAGAGAATCACTTTGGAAATTGATGAGGCATTATGGAGTTCCCCTGAAGATCATTAATTTAATAAAGAAAACATATGAAGACATGACATGCAGAGTTCTTCATGAAGGACAGCTTACAGAACCGTTTGGGATAAGAACGGGAGTGCAACAGGGATGCCTCTTGACTCCATTTCTTTTCTTACTAGCAATAGACTGGGTTATGAGAACATCGACAACACACAACAGAAATAGAATCCAGTGGACTCTGACTAAGCAGTTGGATGATCTGGATTTTAGCTCTTCTGTCCCAAAACCGTAATCAGATGCAGGACAAATTGAAAACACCCGATGAGAGGTCACAGCAATTGGGTCTGAAAATACACAGGGAAAAGACAAAAATAATGAGAATAAATGCAGGTAATGATAACAGGGTTGAACTTGAAGAAACACCAATACAAGATGTAGAATCGTACACATAACTTGGCAGCAATATAGACAAAGTTACATTCATTTTTCTTTTCCCTCAGATTTTCTCATTTCCAATCTTTCATACATGTCTTGACATTCCATATTCCAGTGGTCAAGGTATCAAGTAAGTGGGGGAGTGGAAAGGTTAAAACACCTCTACCTCAGTGGCTGTCACACCATAAAGCTTTAAAGGCATTTATACAGACACTGGTCTCTCACAACTACCCCACCTCTTTGTCAGCGTCAGCCACTTGCTTTGTTTTGGCCCACTCCACCTTATTTAGTATTCACAGCTAACCTCTACGTCTAGGGCCCATTCAACAATCTGTCATATGGCTGATGCTAAGCACATGGTAGGAAGATTTACAAAGCCACTAGAGAATTTATAAAGTCATGACCGTGTTATATACAACTAACAAAACTTGCGGGAGGGGTTGCAGTGGCTAGGAGGTATGACGTCCACCTCAAATTCTAAAGGTAGCGGGTTCGATTCCCAGTAGAGGGAATATAATTGATGGAGATTTGTTGTCAGAACTAATGGTGCTAATGATGTCGTACAAGAGAAGAATAGGACTACTGTATGTACCTTCAGGCATGTCGTACAAGGGGGACTAATATACGAGGCTCTGCATGAAGACTGGAAACCTCATCACATAAAAAAAACTTGCCACAGAAATGACTGCTGTAGGAGAATGTGAATGCTTGGTGTAGGCTTCCTGCAATGGCACCAGATGCAGTTGTGGTTCCATGCTTCAGAAGGAGCACAAAGGCAAAAGATGATGAACGACGCTTTTTATTTTATTTTTGTGTGCCAGGTAACAGATATGGCTTTAATGTAACATGCTGATTAACAAACAATCGAAACAGTTATAATCAAGTCCACTTCATTAATGTCATTTTGTTAAACCAAAATATATTTTACAAAGTCACAATTTTGATGTTTACTGATGCCAGACCATCTTGCATGTGCATCCAATGATGTGAAATTATACTTACTGTCACTGAAAATAACAGCATAAACACGAGTCAGACCACATAACCCATTTCTAAAACCACAGCATGACACGAAGCATAA
Organism: Oreohelix idahoensis; assembly: GCA_024509875.1. NCBI lineage: Eukaryota > Metazoa > Mollusca > Gastropoda > Stylommatophora > Oreohelicidae > Oreohelix > Oreohelix idahoensis. The sequence continues at coordinate 253,390 of JAMPIV010008731.1, forward strand.
CAACTGTCACTTACATAATCTATATTTGATAACCACTTTCTTGCCATCATCATCACCGCTACCATCATCAATTCCCTGTGGAACACTTACCTGCAACTTCTGTCACCACTAATATCTATTTTGAGCTGTCTTCATCAGTCATGCCCATTAGCTCCTGGTTGCTTTGGCTTCCTCTTTTATCATTCACCAGAATATCTTTGGTCTCACCACTCTTTTCTTCCTCTGTGAGTTCCAATTGAAGGCATGTCCACTGCTTTAGAACAAATATTACTGGGAGAAGGGAAGTAAGAGAGAGAGAGAGTTCTTCAGTGATATACAAACTAGTCTTATATGGAAGCAAGTCATGGTCAATCAGTCAACAAACAAGAAAATCCCTGGAGGCCTAAGAGACGTGGTTTTAACAGAAGAATGTTAAAAATGGACAACAAAAAATAAACAGTACACAGGATGTCCTGAAAGAGACCAGTACTCAGGATGTCCTGAAAGAGACCAGTACGCAAAGGAAGATTACTACTCATATTAGAAGGAAGCAATCAACTTTCTTTGGACATGTTAAGGGAAGAGGTAAGATGGAATATATTGTGACAACAGGAGACATTGAAGAAACAGAACAACAAACAAAGAAGATACGGGACAGTTTAACATCGAGGTATAGTAATAAGTCAACAATAGAATGGAGAAGCAGCACTACAGACACAAGTTGTAGCTAGGGGTGATTACCTATGCCAGATGACACCTGCAGTGGAAGAAGAAGCAAGGAGACAAGACACAAGACAAAATGGTGTGTTAGTTCTGCAGATGCGTAAAGCGTACACAATTACAATTTTACTCAAAACTGTTCTGCTGATGAGTCTTTCACCAAAAATGTTTGTTCTTGCCATCTGTAACTTATCCCCATTCTGTACTTTACCGTAACATACTTGAGAATAGTATATTCTAATATAATATGATGATATTCATTAAATGATCAATATAAGATGACACCGAGTCAAAGGATAATCAAAATATCAAGTATATAAAATGATACTATAACTGACACAATCAAAGATTATGTTGTCATTTTATATTGATAGTTATTTGGATATCATCATTTGATTTAACACATATATATATATATATAAGGTGACACCACGAGTCAGTTCCAAATATACAAAACGACACTGAGCAAAGTTAAATATCTACGAAATGATACTATTAAACAATTGAAATAAGTCAAATGACACTATGAATTAAAGTAGTATCAAATATATAAAATGGTGCCATGAGTTAAAATATCAACTTTGCAAAGTGATACTGACATGGACATAATGTAGAAATACTGACAAAGGCATAATGCAGAAATAGTGACAGAGACATAATGTAGAAATACTGACAAAGGCATAATGCAGAAATAGTGACAGAGACATAATGTAGAAATACTGACAAAGGCATAATGCAGAAATAGTGACAGAGACATAATGTAGAAATAGTGACAGAGACATATTGCAGAAATAGTGACAGAGACATAATGTAGAAATAGTGACAGAGACATAATGCAGAAATAGTGACAGAGACATAATGTAGAAATACTGACAAAGGCATAATGCAGAAAAAGTGACAGAGACATAATGTAGAAATAGTGACAGAGACATAATGCAGAAATAGTGACAGAGACATAATGTAGAAATACTGACAAAGGCATAATGCAGAAATAGTGACAGAGACAATGTAGAAATACTGACAAAGGCATAATGCAGAAATAGTGACAGAGACATAATGTAGAAATACTGACAAAGGCATAATGCAGAAATAGTGACAGAGACATAATGTAGAAATACTGACAAAGGCATAATGCAGAAATAGTGACAGAGACATAATGTAGAAATATTGACAAAGGCATAATGCAGAAATAGTGACAGAGACATAATGTAGAAATAGTGACAGAGACATAATGCAGAAATAGTGACAGAGACATAATGTAGAAATACTTCTGACTGTGTACAACAAAAACATGTATCTCTTTCTCATTCATGAGAAAGTTCTTGCCTCTCTCTTTCAGCACCACTAAAACAATCTTCAAAATTTACTTCTGTTTATTTTTTTGAAGCTGCCTAGCCATATCTTTCTCTTCTGCTTCCTAAATAGCGTCCTCGAGAAATAATTCATCTGCTTTTTTTCAGATGTCAGCAACTGGAACTATTTTTTAAAACACCCTAATTTGCTTCTGTTGAGTTCATCAACACTGCCTTCACACCTATTTTTGGGCTAATAAACTGTTCAGACAAAACAATGTTAAAAGGGTTTTCAGCCAATCAAGAAATGTTTGTACTACTCGTCTGGTAAAAAAAAATTGACAAGGATTGAGAAATAAAGAGAACAAAAGAAAGCATTAAGTTTACAAACATTGTGACCCCATCTCTGAAGCTAAGATATTTTACTCAATGAGGGTTAATATATTATAGAAGGCAGAAGGTTCAGTTTCTCACTTCTGGCATCTGTACTTGTAATTTTGCAAATCTGGTAATGATTTATATTATTCCATTGTTTTGTCATTTCATTTTTCTTAGTTTGATTCTGTGTGCTATTTCTTTCTTACTTGTTTTGAATTTTCACTAGCTTGTGTAGTGCTACTTTTTTCCTCGTGTTATCTATTTCTGTTTTCCTTTTCATCTTTCTGTGTTGCTTATCTCTTAGTTTTGAAAAAAATGTATTTGCAGCATCCAGTGTAATTTTCTCTTAACCTGTCTATATTTCTTATTTTTTATCTCCCGTTTTTTTTACTATGGCTAACAAAAGTTAAACCTCAAAACATCCTGCATTTTGATTATATTGTTTTATTGTAAAACTGACTCAATGACAATTTCTATTTATTTATTGCTTTATCTTCCACTTTTACAGCTCTTTATTCTTCAGTTTCTCATTGTGGGCCAAATACCGGGATATGGCAACTACTTGCACTTAGACTACAAAGAAGAAATTTGGAAGAGAAGGTGTTGGACTCACACAATGATGTACAACTTCTCTCTTCTCAGTTAACCCTTCTTCTCTGACGGACAAATCCAGAAGGATGTGTGACTCTTTTTCTTTAACTCATTTTTTTTTAAACAAACATGAGATTCCTACATACAAATTTCTTTTCAACTGGTTAAAAAGTGATGTTTGTTCTGTTCATGTTTAAAAATCTTACTTCTGTTCATAAACAATTTTAACAAACTCAAACAACAGTTACAAAACAACACCTTGACCTGATTAATCTTGTGGAATCATACAAATTAATATATTTTCATTAGAAGGTTAGACGTGTACAGAAAGATGAGCTAAACACTGGTTATACATGTTGTCCCTTTAAAACAGAAACATGTTCTACAGCCATAAAACTTGATGACTTTAATTATGCAGGCACTAATGTAAGAGAAGGTATCAAAATAAAAAACGACTGGTACATAAACAAAGAATCTTGATAATGAGAGCTATATAGCTGAAGCTATCATACAATCAGTTTCCTTGGTTACAGACTTTTAACCACATTAACCTCTCAGCCATTCCTTTTTTAAAATTCCGTATGTATCATCTTTTGTGTTTATAGTCTGTTGTGTGCAATCTTTGATTTTTCCCCAATTTCTTCTCCACACATCAAATGCTGCCTTAAAATTTGTGTTAAAATATCTTCAGTTTTATTCTTAACTACTTGTAAGAGAACTTTGGAGGCTAAAATGAAAAAAAAAACATGAACCAGAGAAGACACACCACACGATGGATGGCAATGGACTGAGCAAAGCGGAGTTTGCTGCTGCCCTTCAAGAAGCCCTAGATGTGATCAACAACACTGGTTGCTTTGTACTCGGCAATCGAGGATCCAAGAAGATTATTATGACACTCAGTTTTCCTGATGTTTTTTAAAAGATAAAAATGCTGTTCTGCCATTTCTATTCTTGTAGCTTCATCTGCGACTTTAATCACTGATCTAAAACACTGTCAAGGTAGGTGAGTATATTCATGTCATTTAAATACTGGAGTCCTATTTTTTTGTTGCCAAATTTTATCATCTTACTTTTTCTAGTGTTTTTTTTTTTTTGTAGTCACCATTTTCCTAAGGATGCATGGAACCACCCACTGCAGTAGGTCTCACAGGAAACCACCACCAAGCAGTCGTCTGCTCTTACAGTGGTGGTTTTTGTGACAATTAGTTTTACATGATGAAGTTGCCAGCCCCATGCACTACCTCACATACAAGTAATATAATGTCTCTGCTATGCAGGTTTACTTTGCCCTCCTTTTGTTTAGGCTTTAAATTTAGATAAACTTCTCACTCCAAACATACTATTTTGATCTGCCCGTTTAAAAAAAAAAATGAACACTGTAGCTTAACAAGTGTTTGTACTGCCCAGGCAACCATACATCTCTATTGGAAACTGCCCAGGCAACCATACATCTCTATGGAAACTGCCCAGACAACCATACATCTCTATGAAAACTGCCCAGGCAACCATACATCTCTATGGAAACTGCCCAGGCAACCATACATCTCTATGGAAACTGCCCAGGCAACCATATATCTCTATGGAAACAAAGTCAAAATCACCAGCATCATTTTCCTTTGCAGTCCTTACAGAGCATGGAGCCACCACTGGCAGCTGTCCCCCTTGCAGGAAGCCAGCACAAAACATTCACATGCTCTTGCAGCAGCAATTAGTTTGACATGATGAGCTTGCCAGCCTCAAGCATGGAGTCTCATATTTGTGGCCTTGAATGACATGCCTCAGGCAACAGTAGTCCTATTCTTTCATTGTATCAATAAAAGGCCCCACAGGAACCACACAGACAGAGCATGGAAGCAAAGTGAAACAGCATATTCATACCAACTCTTTGCTGTCAGCGTCAAAAACAATTTGTTATCAAAAATACAGAAGAGAAAGACCACAACTCTCTCTCTCTTACACACATACACAAACCCAGTGAATTAGGAAGGGAAACCACAATAAACCTCCACTATTCATCAACAGTATTCTGAAATGTCATCCAAACTACTGTCCTATTTATGAAAGTAAACAATCTAAAATTCACATGCGTCAGAAGTACATCTGAATTTGAAGGAGGCAATGCAAGCCAAAGAAGGTACAATAGCCAAACCAACACTGTGATTAATGTGATTAACTAGCATCTTGATTTTTCTCACATGTAGGCTTCCAAAAATATCACAACTATTTATTAAACTTTGTTGATTCCAAAATCTCTTCCCTTGTGTTAAGATTTGTCAATTTATCTGTCACATGACACCAGTAACTCTACTTAACCCCTAATATGACTATTGCTTCCTCAGGCATGTCATAAAAGGTGTCTCATCTACGACTGTGCACGAGGATGGCAATCTCATCACGTAAAACAATTTGCTACAGACATAACCGCTGCTTGAGTTTGCGATTTACTGTAGGCTTCCTCAAGGAAGCTGGTCTCTCACGGCAAAGGTGCAGGGTTCGAGTCATGGTACAGACACGCTCCAGTCGACCCAGCTGTAAATGGGTACCTGACTTTGAGTTAGGGTAGGAAAAGGCAGCGAGGAAGGGAACTGGTCACCCCACCTCTCGATGCTGGACCTAGTATGGTGAAGTCTCTAACACTTCATTCCCCTACGGCAGTATCTGCTATGGAACTACCTTTACCTTTTCCTCAAGGGGGCCATCTGCAGTGGTAGCTCTATGCTCTGTAAGGAGCGAAAAAGGAGATAATGATGGTGACAGCAAATCATTAAAAAAAAAAACAACACTTACTATGCAGCCGCTGCTATTAGAATATAGGCATTACATGTTAAATTTGTAACCTCATGCCCACCAAAATTGATACTGCCCAAGGTTTCAGCCACAGGTGGGCATATGACATGTATTACATCACATTATGCTACACTAGACATGTTACAGTCTCTAAAACACGTCAGATGATATATAGCAAACCAAAAAAAAACTCCATTTATAGCACAAATCAACAAGACAAACAAATAAAAAGTAATACAGTTCTGTGGTAACAAGATAATGTCTTATAAGTTTAGAAGTCAGTGGATATTAGACTATATTACATTCTTAAAAATGATGAAATTATCTTGCTGCATACAAATGAAACAATGGTTATGTTTCGTGATATCATAAACAATGTCTTTTTTTTAAATGGGAAAATTAAACAAAAACAAACATGTATATAAAATGTAACTTTTAACTAACAGAATGGACAAAAAAAAAAAAAAAAAACCATAACTGAAACAAAACAAAAAAAAAGAAAGTAAAAAGTAAGCATCTGTCAATATTGCTACAAATTTCAGTTTTAATATTTCTCTGAAAAAATTATAAAACAAAACAAAACAGACTATTTTCTCTACGTAAAAAAATATATTGACTTCTTTGAACAATGGAACCCATCAGTTTACATGCTCAACATCAGCACTTGCTTCAAAAATCAAAGAAAATTAAGTCCCTGAAAGAGAAGACAATGCGGCACTAAGAAATGAGAATATGATGCTTAAAACAGTTCCAAGCACTTATAAGTGAACGGACACAAAATTAACAATTAAAGTCTGATGATAAAAAAGATGGTACAATTTTATCAACATAGAAACTACAGCAATTATTACACAATACTTGACTTTATAAGATACAGGTAAAATTATAAACAAAAGACCGACACATTTTTCTCTGCAATGAAGTGAATTAGAATATAGGAAGAAAATAAAAACAACATTTCTAGATGTAAAAAAAAAGAATGTCAGTAACTTACCCTAACAGTTGTTTTCTGAACAATGTTCAATTAGCTTCATTATGCATTATGTTTACTTTCCAAAAAATATAAATATGGAAGAATATACAGTCAAATCAAAATATAAAAGGCAAGAGGTGCTTTCACTGCACCAGGAAATTTACGGAAATCAAAAGAAAAAAATTCCAACACAAAAATCTTAATCTTCAACTCAAATGTCAAGTCAGTCATATTTTAAGACCCTGTAACATGGAGAACAAACAAAAATAACAAAGAAAAAAGTTAGTTAAAGACTTTTACATATCAGTGCTTGTGCAGGATGCAAGAACTGAAATAGAATGACAAAATCACTAACGTGTAACTGATAGAAGGATGCAGGTAAATATCAATTACACAACAGCTGAGTCGGACAATAGTGTTAGATAAAGCACACAATGAGGAAACCAGATGATAGCTATACAAGGCTGTCCCTGTTCTGGAAATACCAGAGTAAGAAAACTGAGGCAGACCTAAAAGCACATAGAGAAGGGAAATATCAGTTTCACAACAGCTGAGTCGGACAATGGTGTTAGATGAAGCACATATTGAGGAAACCAGATGATAGCAATACAAGGCTGTCAGTGTTCTGGAATTACCAGAGTAAGAAAACTCAGGCAGACCTAAAAGCACATGGAGAAAGGAACTGGAGACAAACATTTAAAGGAGTTAAGAGGGCATAGAAAGACTGAATAGATGGGACAGGAAGGTTTGGCATGGATTCGTTGAAGGCCTATGGTTCAATACTTCAATGGCAGTCAAGGGTAATATTTGTTTAAAACACTTTCATTTCTTTTTTTTTTTTTTGCGGGAGGGGGGGGGGGGGGGGGGGGGGGGGGGGGGGGGGGGGGGGGGGGGGGGGGGGGGGGGGGGGGGGGGGGGGGGGGGGGGGGGGGGGGGAGGAGAGCAGGTCAAACATAATGGAAACAATGCTCAAACTTAAGAATGATGAATCAGAAAATAAACAGCGGCAACAAATGTTAAACAAAATAACAACATTAGTAAGTACCACTTGAAAAACAAATAAAATAAAGATTAAAGATAATCATAAAATCTAATGATATGTAGATTGGAACAACTGCAAAATCCAATTCTATATAGACTAGTCAAGTGGTTTCTTCCCCATCTTTTTTTATGATGGCTACGCAATGCTGCTAAATGCATCTGCAGATTCTGCTTTCTGAAATGACCTACAAGTTCCCCTCATCTCCTATCTATGTGGAGTATTTGCTTTTGAGTGCTAATACTCTACCCGCCAAATAAAAATTAATTACTCTTGTAACTATCTAAGATGATGTTAAAAACAGCATGCAATTGGCTGAGCAGTTAGAGAGCAGCAGTATCTCCTATGGGACTACCTTTATCTTTTAAGATGACATTCTGCCTGGAAACCCATAGGGCACTAATTTTATCTTTCAATTACCTACTTAGATATTATGTTCATGCATGCTCTCAAAATCAAACTGTGCTAACCAGATCAACCCAACCAGGTAACTTTTCTATTTACTGACGATAGTGAAAATGAAGAAATTGATCAAGGAAAATTGTAGACAATGGATAAAGAGGTAAATCTACTCCTGTGCAACACAAGGAGAAGAGAACTGGAGACAAAAGTGAAAATGATGAGTGTGATGACCGGCCCAGTCTTCTCTTCATTTAATTAATGGGACACCATTTTTCTTCATCTTCTATGCATGATCGTAAGCCGGTAAAAATACACAGCAAATTCTCTTCTCGTATTTACATATTCTCCTAGCGTCAGGGGAGCCGCGGTAGCATAGTGGTATGAATGAGGGCGAACTACTCTTAGACCCAGCTAAAACCAGTCTATGCAACCCCCCACATGACATTTAACGCTGTTGGTTGGAGCGTCAATAGGACGCTAGATCATGTGACCCAGTGGAAAAAGCTCGCTAAAAGATAGCATCAATCGCAGCTGAAATCACTTGCATTCAGAAAGCTGAGGGGGGCCAGACCTAAAAGATCGCTGCAAATTCATGCGTCTAAATAGCTGCATTTCAGGTGTCTAACCCAACGTCCATCTCTGAGTAGGTAAGTGATATCTCGTTAGTAAAATAGTATTGTGTTAAAATGTGTAGTACTTTGTAAAATCGACGCAGTGATTGGTGCAAGCTTTGTTTTGCTTTATTCATTTTTTTTTCTTTACGATCACATCTAGCCACATGGCTACAATGTGATCTTATGTATTTTATTATCCCACAGGATGAGACTGTACAAAGTGTACATAGTAATTTTAAATGTATTCTATATTAATTCATCGCATTCAACACAACAATTAGACCAGAGGGAAAGAATAATAATGTCGCCAACAATTCTATACTAATTCATCGTAATTGACGTGACAATTAGACAAGAGGCACTGAATCATAATAATGTTGTCAGACAATTCTAGAGTAATTCATCATATTTGACATGACGATTAGGCTAGAGGCACAGAGCTAGGATACTGTCGCCCGACAGTTCTATGATAATTCAGCATGTTTAACATGACGATTAAGAGATAAAGAGTTTCAACACTGCCGCTTGGGCAGGAAAATATAATAATAAAAGGCAAGGGGAGGGGGGGTAGAAACTTGAATTCAAGATAAGGCTCTAGACATATGACTAGCAGACAGATGGCTTAGGGAAAAGACAGTTTTCACAAGCTAGAAAACTAATGGAGCCATATTTGTCTTCAGTCTGTGGGGGAGCCTTGCACGACATTCCAATCTCAGACGAAGAATACGGAGTCGAGCACAGTGACTCATTAGAGATCGAGGTTCATGACCCACCTGATGCAATGTCATACCAGTTGGCATAACGAGACAGGACAACTAACCACGCTTCATTATCAGCCTGGGGCTGAAAAGATAAGTCTCCCTGTCTAAAAGGGAGTCCGCCAAGTCAATGTGTTAGCACAGAAGCCAATAGTCATTAGATGATAAACACTTAAATTGTAAGACTTAGAGCACATGCATCACACACACAATTCACATAATCACTACCATAATTAATCACCAGTTTCATTTTAATTTTATTAAACCAATTTGGTGTATATATTGTACCTGAGGACTTGTTCATTCGATTATATGTTACATATTGTCTGAAGTTTATCTTCTTTTAGAAGGAAGGGGCTCGTAAAAATAATATATAATAATTCCAGTAATAATTGAACTAAGGATAATAATAATAGATTTATTTTTTCTTAACCAGCGGCACTTGGGCTTTCAGCCCTTTGGCCCAATGACATGTCATTGCGAGTCTGGGGAACCTGAGGACTTTTCTTCCAACCCGGTCAGGAGCTTTGCTCCTTTCCATCCACAGAGGGTTTATCACAGGAGCCGTTCAGGTTATTCAGTCAAAATCTCGGTCGATGACACTTCTACACATGCTCTCGCCTGGGCTTGAACCTTGAAAACCTGGTCGCTAGTGCAACGTTGTCACCATTACACCAGCGCGGCTCCCAATAATAATAGATAACAGAGAAGGGGACTACTGTAGCGAGAGACCAAATTTATCCTTACAAACTTTTAGACCCTGTTATAAGTTAGGAGAATTTACACTCTTGTCTCCCTTCAGCCTGTGGAGGAACCCAACAGGACTTCTTGACCCGAATCTTCCTCTGGGTGATCCATGCATAACTTTAACCTCATTTATATCTATTATTTGTAGAGTTCCAGAGACAGTTTATGGTTGTCAATTTTGTTCTGTACATTAGTGTAATAGTGTTTGATATTCACAGTTTGATGAAAACTTATATATAAACAGTACATGTATAAGCTTTCCAGGGCAAGACTATCACTAAAAATAAAGAAAGAAGTAATTTTTAAGTTTGACATTCTTTTAAATTGGGAAAAGCATTACAACATGGTATTAAAATATATAGTTGTTAAAATATGTCCATTTTACTGCATATTTTACTTAGTTTTTAAATTGTTTTGGCTTTGGATAATTTATGAATAATTTTTTTAAACAAAATAAATGGTTAAAAAAAAGACACTGCTTGGTCGTTCAGAGTAGAAATATTAGCACTTGCCTTGGACAGTTATGAGTTAATGAAATACCTGATTCTAGGTTTCAATATGAATGTTATTTCACTGATTAGGAAAAAAATGGGGGTAAAATTAGGAAAAATAAATTAACTTCATTGAAAAGATAAACACCTCTTTGCCTCAGAATATAACAAACAAACTGAACATCAACAAAAGCAGGTAAAAAGAAATGGACTTCCAACAAATTTACTTCAGCCTAAACACTGCCTTCAGAGAGAGATGGTCTGATGGGATGCTGACTGAGGGTAGACCACCAGTTGCATCCACAACTGGCTTGTCCAGGGTTTCAAGGACACCAATTGTGTCAATAGATGCAGCAGAGTGAAAAATATAATCCAGAGTTGCGTTTGTGACATTGGTTAATGAGGTCACTGGTGGCTCTTTACCCTGGGGGAAAAAAAAAGAAATCTTTGAATGATTCTTCTCCTTCTTCAAATACTGTGTCTAGTGGTGTAGGAGATCACGTCTCTCCACAACTTCCTGTCTCCAGTACATGATTACATGTATGTAATATCATCATAATTTTCTTTTACACTCCTTATGGTACATGCAGCCTCCACTTCAGCAGGTCCCCTTGCAGAAAGCCTGTACCAAGCAGTCACATGCTCTTGCAGCGGCTGCAAGCTGTGGCTATTTGTGTCACATGATGAGGTGGCCAACCCCATGCATGACCTTATATTAGTCACCTTTGACGATATGTCTAAGTGTCAAGTAGTTCTATACTTTTTTTTTCTCTTCATGTATGTATTATGCTTAGACTTAACTATTGCCTACTAAAAGATCAGATATAAAATATGAAAGCATTAAGGATGTGACAGAGTTTGAACCTAAAGCCAAAATCCATCAGAATCTGGACAATTTAAATAAATTTAAAAAGTGTTCAAAATTCCAAGAAGATTCCAGAGTTATACAATGGTTTTTTTTTCTTTTCAATTTGTGCAAAAAAAAATTTTTTTTTTCTGCTTTTTACTCGAGACATGTAAAATGTGGAGTTCAAATCAGTAGTGCCAATTTTAACTTTCCGTCATTCAATGACTTTAATGTCATGCCATTACACTGATCCTATTGCTACTTTGATGTCATCAAGTCAGGACTATTAATTTAGACCAGCGGCTGATGTAACCAGAAGGATTGAAACGGTATTGCAAGATCACCAATGTGGAACTAATGACAAAAACTAGTCAGTTAAGAGATGAGAAGAAGATGCTGGTGATATATACGACACACATTGAGGAAACCTGGCGATAGCATTATGAGACTGTCTTTGTTTTGGAATCCCCTGGGTAAAAACATGAAAAGACATTTCCCAACAGCATAAAGAACCCATATATATACAGATGGATCAGTTGTATCTCTGCTTGGTCATTTTAATCTGAACTTGTAAAAACCTCACGGATAGATATTATATTGTGGCACTTATTAATTTAATATAGATCTATATTCTGTAATTCAAATCTGATGGATATTAAGATCAAAATCCTATTCTGAAAAATTTGATTTTTCTTGGCTCTGTCACATCCCTCTGAAAATTATGCTGTCCCACTTTCATCAAAGACAAAGATGTGCAGAGCTGTTTTCATTAATTAAAATGACTAAATCAAGAGATATGTTTAAGAAAACTGAGCATGAGCTTCACAATGGATGAAAACAGCTTTAATGATACAAATCTTCTTCTTCTTCCGTCCTTAGCCACCGACCGTCAAAGCAGTCAGTGGCCATTACGCCTAATGGCGTCTTAGGGCAACAGCAGATAGGTTTTCTTTGCCATTGTTTCCCATCACGCCTATTGGCGTCTTTAGGGCAACGGCAAATCAATCCATTCGCTGTTGTTTCCGTAATCGAAGTGACTGGCAAACGGGTGATCAGCCCGTTGGTAATGATACAAATGTTTCATTTAAAAACAGCTTTCACTTTACAGAAAATCTATGCTCTTCCATTGCAACAGAATGATCAATTAGAACTGAGTTCTATCTTTGTAAGCCTGACATATGACAACAAAATTCTAATTTTAAAATCTTTAAACCAATGAAAACTTGTGACTAACTTGACAAAGGTTTGAATTATCAAAACCAAAGTTAAACTTCTCAATGGTTTTTCATATCCATATGCTTAAACAACCTAATTATAGATACTGTTCAAAACTTCCATCATAATTTAATGACATAAACTAATATGTCAAACTACAAACATAAATTACAATAAACCTGACACTGTGAGGTAGAGATAAAATTCTGTCACCGCCCCGTCTACTTCTGACGAGACAAAGAAATAATAAGGATACTGCTCACTCAGGTAAATTGTAAGAAGCAACGGATGTGACGTTGTGCATGAGGCTGGCAACTCCATCAAGTAAAACTAACTGCTACAGAAATCAGCGGTGAAAGATCACATGCTCTGAAAGTGGCTTCCTGCAAGGAGCCAGCAGCAGTAGCAGTTCCAGCTACATAGGAGCAAACAGGAAATGAATGAAAGTCCTTTTCCCTCCATATTCTCTACCAAGACAACTGTAGATCTAAACATGTCATGTAATCTTTGGTTTTCAGCTTAGATCTTTAACAAGACTGCTCCAAGACTTTTTGTTCCAAAAACACTTTGTTCCTTATCCTCTTTCTCTGATTTCTCAATCAAATTTATTTTCAGTGTGTTCTGGGGTTCTAATTCTTCTGTGTAAAGGACAAAATAATGATGGCTCTGCCACTGTGAGCTCTATCCATTTCAAGCACTTTTCCACAACTCTTATACCACTTGTACTTGCCTCATTAACTCTTAAAGGATGGCATGGTTCTCCCTTATCTGACATAAGGAATTTGAGTTTTAATATCATTAAAGTGTTGAAGTTTAAGGGTCTGTTCTTTCCAAGCTGTATTTTACAACTGATAATGTTATACACGGTTGTAAAGAAAATTGAAAGTGGATTAATAAAGTATAAGATTGGGACAACACGAAACAAAAACATCGTTCAAATATACCAGCCATGAAACCTGGCCTCCCGTCACAAGTTCCTGTGAAAATTAGCCCAGAATACTGGCCCCTTGTCCTTTAATACCTCAGTTCCAAATTACTGATGCTGTCATATCACTTTAGTCCTTTTTAGCCCAAACATCCATTTATGAATATTTGTATCATCAACTTTGCACATCTATTTCCAATCATCATCACTATAACATCCATCAGTATCCGTTTCAAATGGAACACAGGGCTTCAACTGCTGCTCACCATCTATTTATATTTTGGACTCCCCTCACCAGCTCACACGCTCTGAAATATTTTTATCTCCTTTTCCATTTTCTTCTCCAGGCCTCTTTGCCCCCCCCCCCCCCCCCCCCCCCCCCCCCCCCCCCAATTTCTCCTCAGATGTGGAATCCAGCCAAAGGAATGTCTGGTTACCCTTGTCAGTTGTTTTCTATCACCATACCAGAACACAAAGCCTTTTATATAATGGACATGCACTGTCATATAAATGATGGACCATGTGTTTAGGATAAATGAGCACATCTATCCAAAACTCTTAAAAAAACATTAATAACATTTTTTTTAAACGTTGCTTCTGAGGGTATATCATATCTATTTCCACTTTCTCTATTTAATACAAGATGATTCTACTTCAACAGGCTTAATTGTGTTGTTACTTTCTGGCCATAAGACATGTGTTATGTCCTTTTGAGTCATTACAAATTCTGTGAGGTAAGTTTGTGGCACTATCTTCATTATTTCATGTTCTTTCCATCTTCTGCCACTCTTGTAGTGATTCTATATTACTGACTGGTGACATTTAAAAGTCCTAAGTTTTGTAACAAAATGTGGAAAAAAATTGGGAGGGAGTGCAGACCAGAATTACGTGACGTACAAGGACAACCCCCCAGGAAAATAATGTGATGAATGCAGATGAGTCATTAAAAGGAAGTTTGTAGTAAAGACCACAAGCACATGTAAAAAACAAACCAGAGTTAGTTCATAAGCACTCTTCAAATTGGATGACGTGTGCTGGAAGGCATTCCACATGTGGTTGATCAAGGAGCGAGACTGAAATTAAATCGGAAGCAAATAAAAATATTTTAATACATAGTCTACTTCACGCTTACTGTCAATATTGTGTTTGTGTGTGTGTTTTTTGTATTTTTTTTTTTGCAGCAACAAAGCAGACACATTTTCACACATTGGATGTGTAGATGTGAACTGTATTTTTATAATGTACTAAGAATTTCTGAGAAACCTCTGCCTCTCTAATACATTCCTGCATCCCTTACAAACAAAACCTTTGAAATCTTAAATTACTGAAACATAAAAGAATAAACTTAAAATAAAAAATATTGGCACATCCAGAAAGGGCATCTTGCATGTTCAGTGGCTACTAACGCCAGAGTTAGCAGCATTTGATCTAAGGCATGAGTAGACCAGAAAAAAGTTTTCAAAGGTATAATTTCATACACTTGATAACAGATGTCAACTGAAGTCACCGCCAAGCTGCATGCTATTTGCATCAACAAATATACATTTGCTGGAAGGGATGCTGTGTTTTGTTTCCAGAATGTATTAGTATTGTTCCTTAACTACTTGTGTGCTATAATTGAAAAAGCAAAGAAAATGTTGTGTTAAGTGTCACCTGAAGAATTTCTGTGGTTGCAGGACTCATCTCTCTATTTAATATGTGTCTGAATGGGAAAAATCTGTCCTGATTACTCATTTTTTGTTTGTTTGCATTCCCAGGAATTTACATATCACCCAAAACTTACTACTGACACATGCTGGAAGATGCATGCTGTCACATTAGTTAATCCTCAAAGACACCTACTATCTTCTTACACCACAATTGTCACCACAATATTCCTGAGTAACCAGTCAACACCGAAATTTAGTCCAAATCTGAACACTGTATTACGAAAATGTCATGAAAATCCAATATTATATGAAATACAAATATCCAAGGTAATACTTCGTGATTCTTTCTTCAGCCAGGGATGCAGACCCCCAGGACGACCCAGAGTCCGCTGGGAGGACAACATTAGACAATCTTTGAAGGACCGAGGACTAGAATGGAACCAGGCCAGGAGGAAGATAGCCGATAGGATAGTCTGGCGCTCTCTCTTCCAAACCTCTACACCTCACGGTAGAAGGGGAATGACTAAGTAAGTAAGATTCTTTCTTCAGATCTGAACAAGATTCAGCCATAACATCTTGCCAGCTTCTCCGCTCTACACGCAACCTTCCAGTTTACGTTTCAAACCCCAACACAACACTTCACATTATACCATGTTTTTGACACACAATCCGCATGAGGCAAACTCACGTAAAACCAGACTGACCAGTTTTCATTCGCACTTAACATACACATAGGCCTACACAATTTACTGTTCACGCAAACAACCTCTCTTACTTTATCATTTGCCCCCACACACACACACATTGATCGTTATCATCATCATCAGCATAATTATCATCATCATCATCATCATGTGACGGGGTCCAAATGGGGCAGTGATGAGCAATACAAGACTCCACATGTCTCTTAGTCTCTCCTGCCCAAGTCTACCTCACCTATTTGTGTTGGACCTCGTTATACCCAGTAATCTTGCCGAAGGTTGGGTATCAACCCCAGCGGGAGGCAAGATGGGACAGCAAACGAGGTAAAGGTGAAGTCAAATCCCCCAGCCAGAGGGGGAGGCATCAGCACACTCTGCCTTAAGAACAGGTGCTGAAGTCAGAAGTACCAGGCCAGGAGGCCTAATGGATACATTTTTTGCATGTACACAGAATACAAAGTATTTTAGACATAAAAATGAATGAATCTAACTACTAACAGAGTAATATCACTTACAGATCCATCTGTATTCTCCAGATTTTCAAGAGCCTGAAGTCTGCGAATGTGGTCATCAGAGAGGTACCCATCTTTGGCAAGCTGGTAGGCAGGATTGGTCACCTCTGAGTTGAAATCACCACAAATAATGTGAGGGTTGAGGTCACTGCCTGCTTTGGCCACCAGTTGCATAATAGCACATGCCACCTGATATTCCATGATTGAAATACTTTTTTGCAGCCTGGCGCACTTCTTCAGGTAGTCCACTGTAGATCTCCTGACAGGAAGAAGGAAAAAAAGTGAAAGAAATGAAATATACATGAAAGAAAATTATAAAAACACAAATGTCAGCAGGATTAGAAACAAAAAATCAAAGAACACAATAGAAGAAACATGAAGAACACAGTCACAGAAGCAGAAGAAACAGAATCTTTAAGGCTGAAACAAATGTTTCTTAACAGCTGAAGAAAATGAAACGTATCAGAAGAGTAAATGAAATGGTGTGTGTGTGTGTTCGTACAAGACTTAACTGAATTAACCAATAGAGTGGCAATATCCTTCTGTGTGGAGACCACAGAAAACGTGCAGAATAACAGCAGAAGAGGAAGCCAAAAATAAAAACAAGAACCTCATGAGGAGAACTAAAGAAAACTGTGAAATACAGACATAGGTAAAGAGTAATAATTCCAGCATATTGTTCCACGTCCTATGTAGTAACCAGTATTCTCCATGTCCCATGCAGCTACCGGTATTCTCCATGTCCCATGTAGTAACCGGTATTCTCCATGTCCCTTGTAGTTACCGGTATTCTCCATGTCCCATGTAGTAACCGGTATTCTCCATGTCCCATGTAGTTACCGCTATTCTCCATGCCCCATGTAGTTACCGCTATTCTTCATATCCCATGTAGTAACCGGTATTCTCCATGTCCCATGTAGTTACCGGTATTCTCCATGTCCCATGTAGTTACCACTATTCTCCATGTCCCATGTAGTTACCGGTATTCTCCATGTCCCATGTAGTTACCGGTATTCTCCATGTCCCATGTAGTTACCGCTATTCTCCATGTCCCATGTAGTTACCGCTATTCTCCATGTCCCATGTAGTTACCGCTATTCTCCATGTCCCATGTAGTTACCGCTATTCTCCATGTCCCATGTAGTTACCGCTATTCTCCATGTCCCATGTAGTTACCGCTATTCTTCATGTCCCATGTAGTTACCGGTATTCTCCATGTCCCATGTAGTTACCAGTATTCTCCATGTCCCATGTAGTTACCGCTATTCTCCATGTCCCATGTAGTTACCGGTATTCTCCATGTCCCATGTAGTTACCGCTATTCTTCATGTCCCATGTAGTTACCGGTATTCTCCATGTCCCATGTTAGTATTTCCATGTCCCATGTATATTCTCCATGTCCCATGTAGTTACCGCTATTCTCCATGTCCCATGTAGTTACCGGTATTCTCCATGTCCCATGTAGTTACCGCTATTCTCCATGTCCCATGTAGTTACCGCTATTCTCCATGTCCCATGTAGTTATTGCTATTCTCCATGTCCCATGTAGTTACCGCTATTCTCCATGTCCCATGTAGTTACCGCTATTCTCCATGTCCCATGTAGTTACCGCTATTCTCCATGTCCCATGTAGTTACTACTATTCTCCATGTCCCATGTAGTTACCGCTATTCTTCATGTCCCATGTAGTTACCGCTATTCTCCATGTCCCATGTAGTTACCGCTATTCTCCATGTCCCATGTAGTTACCGCTATTCTCCATGTCCCATGTAATAATAAATAATAATAAATTCTTTAAGCACCAAACACGGCGCATAAGGCAGAAACCAGTGCTCTCCAGGTTGTTCGTTGTGACGCCACTCCTCTTAGCTCTTGCACATTATTTAGGCCCAACGTTCTTCCTTCTCTTATTATTGTTCTTCTGAGTGTTTCTTTTGGTCTTCCTTTTTTCCTCTTACCCTCAGGAACCCAAGTGAGCGCCTGTAGTGGTATTCTGTTGTTTTGCATTCGTAGGACATGACCGATATAAGACCATCGTCTTTTCCTTATATAGTCGGAGACATATTTCTGCCTAGAGTCTTCTCTTATTTGTCGATTAGTCTTGAATTCTTTCCAACTGATGTTCATGAGTTTTCTAAGACATTTGTTCTCGAATGTATTCAGCTTGTTCTCCAATGATTTTGTTATTTTCCAACTCTCACAGCCGTATGTTAACACTGAGATAACATTTGAATTAAACAGACGAAGCTTGGTATGTATATTCAATGATCGTAATTTCCAAATGTTAGATAATCTATTGAAGGCGCTAGCTGCCAAAGCAATTCTAGTATGGATTTCTCTTGTTGTGTCACCATCCTGAGTCATTTTACTGCCTAAATAATTGAAACTTTCAACTTTCTGTAGTTTTTCCCCGTTCAAGATGATATCAAAGGTCTCGTTAGAAAAGTTCATAGCTTTAGTTTTAGAGGCATTTATTTGGAGACCTATTTTAACCGAGAGATGACACAAATTATTTATTGCTTCTTGGGATTGTCTTGGTGTTGAACTTAAGAATGCTACATCATCTGCGAAATCCAGGTCCCCCATGTAGTTACCGCTATTCTTCATGTCCCATGTAGTTACCGCTATTCTCCATGTCCCATGTAGTTACTACTATTCTCCATGTCCCATGTAGTTACCAGTGATCTCTGAAGAGACAAAGAAAGAACAGGATTACTGTATCCTCAGGTATGTCATACAAGAAGACTAATACAAGATGGTGGATGGGGCTGGCAACTTCATCAGGTAAAACTACCTGAGAAACCACTGCTGCAAGAGTATATGAATGCTTTTGTGCAGGCTTCCTGCAAGGGGACAAGCTGTAATGGCTGGCCCCATGCTCCATAAGAAGTAAAAAAGAGAAATGATGACCTAGTATTCTTTTTTACACACAAAAAATATATATATATATATATATATATATATATATATACTGCTCAAAAAAAGTTAAAGGCCACTTTCAATTTTTAGGTCATTTCAACTAAGCTGTTTTTTTTTTTTAAATCTGAACACTCAGTCAAAAAAGTTTTGCTGCATTTTGTTGCATGCTTAAACAATGTTTGTTAATCTGACAATAAATCAAATCTGTGTTACGTGTGTGTACATCCAAGGTCAATCAAATGCACGTGGTGGAAAGGGAAATAATGCATGTTTGAAAATGCTTCCTATGGCAAAGCCTGTTGATAACATTGATGAAATTTGCTTTTCACGTGCAAGTCGTGACTATGGTGAACACATTTCACCCACTTTTCGGAAGGAACGGGCAATGGGTATGTTTGTAACATTCACCATTTTAGCCATGGCTCAGCATGTCTTGCCGTCTTGTGGTAGACCTTGGACGTCCTGACCTGCGTTGTTCTACGACACTGCCGGCTGCATTATAACGATCACCCAGAGTTTGTATGACAGAGTGGGCAACTCCTAATCTCCTAGCAACTTCTCGCAGCCCTACATCATCCTGCAGCCGTGCCATCGCTCTCCATCTGTCAACATTGGTCAAGCGTCTTAGCTGAGCCATGGCTAAAATGGTAAATGTTACAAACATACCCATTGCCCGTTCCTTCCGAAAAGTGGGTGAAATGTGTTCACCATAGTCACGACTTGCACGTGAAAAGCAAATTTCATCAATGTTATCAACAGGCTTTGCCATAGGAAGCATTTTCAAACATGCATTATTTCCCTTTCCACCACGTACATTTGATTGACCTTGGAGGTACACACACGTAACACAGATTTGATTTATTGTCAGATTAGCAAACATTGTTTAAGCATGCAACAAAATGCAGCAAAACTTTTTTGACTGAGTGTTTAGGTTTTAAAAAAAACAGCATAGTTGGAATGACCTAAAAATTGAAAGTGGCCTTTAACTTTTTTTGAGCAGTATATATATATATACAAGCTTGAATAGAAATATTATTATGACATGTAGCTCTGAAGTTCATAGTTCACTGTTCTGAGAACTAAATAAAAACATACACTGCGAAGATTTAAAACAGGGAAAAATGTGGAACATTAATTTTCTCAAAGCCTTACACTGGCCATGATTTTAGGTGTACACAAACATTTTGTTATATTTGTATACAGAAAAATATTAAGTAAATGATCATATAGTTAGTATGCAGATATGGCAAAAGCTGATAACATGGCATGATAATGAGTGAAGTGTGGGAAACACTATTCTAAAAAGTCTGATCTATGTGAGGATATCAACACTGCCCATGTCTGCAGATTCATTCAGCCGATTGGTCACCATTTCTCTTCTTGTCAGCGATGGATTGGGTTATGAAAACAATGATATCGGCAAACAGAAATGGATGTCAGCAGATTCTAAACAGCTATATGAGCTAGATTTTGCTGATGACCTGGTGTTTCTGTCCCATAACAGTAACTAGATGCAAGACAAAATGAAAATACTGGATGAGACATCACAGCAAGTGGGTCTGAAAATACATAGGGAAAAGATAAGGATGAGAATAATTACAGAAATGATGACAAGACTGCGCTTGAAGAAGCACCCCTACAAGATGTACAATCAAACATATGTCTGGACAGCAATATAGACCAAGTTAGAGGAATAGATAGTGATGCCAAAATAAGAATACAGAAGTCAAGAGGAGCTTTCAGCGCTGGCAAATACATGGACATCAAAAGAAATGAAGTTCAAAACAAAAATAAGAATTTTGCAACTCAAATGTCAAGTCTGTCCTAAAGTATGGCTCTGAAACAGGGAGAATGACAAAAACAAGCAAGACGTTACTTTCTTCTTCTTCTTCGATCCTTAACCACCGACCGTCAAAGCAGTCAGTGGCCATCACGCCTAGTGGCGTCTTGTAGGGCAACAACAAATTGATTCCACTTTGCACGGTCGGTGGCCATCCTTCGTACAGTGCCCCAACTCTGGTTCATTCTTTGCATCTCAGCCTCCACAGTCCTCCGCCAAGTTGTTTTTGGTCGGCCTCTCTTTCGCTTTCCTTCAGGGGTCCAAAACATAGCTGTTCTTGTGATGGCATCGGGGTCTCTTCTGAGGACATGACCAACCCAGCTCCAGCGTCTGCCAGCTATGATGGTGTGCATGTCCTCTTGCTTGCTACGAGTAAGCAGATCTTGGTTGGTGATGGTATTCGGCCAAAAGATGCGGTGAATTTTTCTTAGGCATGTTGTGTGAAAAGAGGACAATTTTGACATTTCCTTCTCTGTGACTCTCCAGCATTCCGCACCATAGAGAAGCACAGAAAGCACGCAACTCTGGTATAATCTTAATTTTGTGCTTGTGCTGTATTGGGAGGACTTCCAGATGTTATTTAGGCTAAAGAAGGCTGTTCTTGCCTTATTCATTCTGATGTTGATATCTTTGCCTGCCCCACCGTCTGGTGTTACTATGCTTCCTAGGTATGTGAAGGTATCTGTCTGTACCAGTTGCTGATTCATTACTGATATGGGCTCAGGGTTGCTCACATTGAGCGTCATGACCTCAGACTTCTTTAAATTGATGTTCAAGCCCACCTGCTGGCTAATTTTATTACGTCTATCCGTTTTTTCCTGGATGTGTTGATGTGAATGTGCCAGCAGTGCAATGTCATCTGCATATTCCAGATCTTCCAATGTAGAAAATGTAGTCCATCTTATTCCTCTTGGACTGCCCTCTGTTGTCCGGCGCATCACCCAGTCTATGACTGTTAAAAATAGAGTGGTTGATAAGGGGCATCCCTGTCATACTCCTGTCTTCACCTCGAAGGTTAGGTTGCTCTGCCCAACACTACACGTAAAGTTGGCATAGAGGCTTTTTCAAGACGTTACAGACTGTCATAAACGGGTGCTTGCGTAGAATAGAAGGACTGAAATGGTACGACAATATCACCACTGTGGAACTGATGACACAAACCAGGCAAGAGTAAGTGGAACATGAGATGAGAAGAAGATGCTGGTAATGGATAGTATACGCATTGAGGAAACATGATGACAGCCTTTAACAGAGAGGTAAAGGGGAGACCAAAAACACACAGTGAAGAGAACTGGAGACAGAAAAGAAAGAAATATAGAAGATATGGAGAGACCCTAAGTGAATGGCAAGTATTTACTGAATGCCTATGTTCTTTGGAGAGCTAAAGGGTACTGAATGAATACAAAGATGGGACCCAAAGATGCAGCAATAGAGAATGCAGTCAGCAACCCATAGCTTGACAACTTGCGTCAGGGTCAGCGAACCAGAGCTGACCAAGACCCTACTCCACCTCCACGTGGTGGTCCTGGACACAGGCTGCATCACTGCAGTCTGGCTGAGAGAGTAGGGATCGAAGAGGGAAGGCAAACCCGGTCCCAAAAAATGCAGTGCTGAAGTCGGATGTGTCGGCCGAAAGGCGCAGATATCGCAGCTCCGGTGTAAACAGACACAATGCAACCAACGTCCTTTTCAGGACAAACGAAGAAGAAGAATACAAAGATGGCCAATACAGAAATCTGCAACAGCTGTCAGACACGAAAGAGAGAAAAGAAAAATCCTTGGCAATGGCAACTGAGAAGACAATATTTGTGAAATATATTAAACAGTATACAGGTAGAAAAGAAGAACTCAGAGAAAATACATATCTTTGACTATAAAAGAATGAACAGAACACGTTATTCTAGAAGAACTTTAAAAAAAACAGCAAAGAATACTGCAATAAATCTCTAATCAAGAGATGACACAAGACGTGAACAGGTAAGACCATTTGTGGAGATACAGACAAAACAAAGAAGTTTACCCTAAATGCTAGATCTCCCAGTGAGAAGGACTGCTGTGAAACAACATCAAACTTTGACGTTCTCACAAAGGTGGCCTCTCCTTCATCCCAGTAATCCTTTGTTCTTTTGACAAAATGGCCATCATATCCTCGGCTGCAAATAAAAGATACAAAATAAAATTAGAGAATGAGCCATTTGAATTATTTTTAATCTCTCAACAGAAGATTAGCAGTGATATTCAAAACTCTTTACTTTCTGTGGTGGTTTGACAGCTTCAGTCTTGTATTTGCTACTTATACCTTGAGAATCTTCTGATCCATTGCACGTATGCTACTACGTTATTAATGTCTGTTCTTTTACCTTTTCACTCATTAGGAAGCAGAGTCTTATTTTTTCTGCTTCATCAGGGACCCATGAACAACTATAGAGGGTTATGCAAAATCAAACAACAGGGACAAGAGAAAACCGAGGTGGGCAGCCAAAAGCTGGTCAGTCTTTCATTAAGCCACCTGGTCAGCTCATGGACCTCCTACACCCATCTGTGAACGAAGAAAGGTGAACAGGTATCAATGTTGCTGTGTTGATCTTCATGTAGTGCTCTAAGCATGTTATGTTAAGACAATTTACATGTTTCTGTAGCTGTATGCTGGCTGTGGAATGTACACTGATCATAAGCAAAGAGTTGTAGTAGAATCATACAGATATGGCAGCTATAATGACAAAGTTCGAGGCATAGAAAGTGATATCACAATACTTACTTACTTAGCCATTCCTCTTCTACCCTGGAGTGTTTAGGTTTGCCAGAGAAAGCGCCATACTATCTTATCGACCGTCTTCCTCCTGGCCTGGTTCCAATCTAGTCCTCGGTCCTTCAGAGATTGTCTAATTTTATCCTCTCACCAGACTGTGGGTCCTCCTGGAGGTCAAGATCCCTGACTCTGTTTCCCAATACTTGTTGTCGTAGCCGATCTCCAATTCTGCAGATATGGCCAAACCATCGTAGTTGGGACTGTTCTATTTGGGTCTGCAGTGGCAGGGTTTTGAGGCCTTGCCGTATCATCTGGTTGCGGACCATGTCTCTTCTTATTAATTCAACCACTTTCCTCAGATACCTCATTTCTGAGGTTTGGAGCTACTATTTGTGGGTTGTAGTCATTGCCCATGACTCGCATCCATACATCAAGATTGGGACATAGGTGGAGCGGTATACAGCCATCTTCATCTTCTTGCCAACTTCTCTTTTGCTGAGGAATCCTCGATTTATGGCCTGAAAAAGTCTCCTAACTGCTGCTCTTTGGGTAGCCAACTCTTCTTTGATGCCTCCCTTCCAGTCTATAGCAGTTCTGAGGTAATTAAAGTGGTTGATCTTCTCCAGGATCTATTCTCCCAACTTAATCTGATGCCTTCTTTTCTCTCGTGATATCACCGTTTTTTTTTTAACTTTCTTGTCCTCTCCTTACATACGTTGCTGACACCATCCATGAGGAGTATGAAAAGATAAGGTGACAGAATAACACCATCCATGAGGAGTATGATAAGATAAGGTAACAGAATATCCCCTTGTCTTACACCAGTGGTAGTCTTGAACTTTTCAGACTTATGGTTTGCCGTCCTCACATAATTTCTGCAAGACATATAGAAGCTCTGTATAGCATAAAACAGAGGTGTTGGAATATTTTTCTTTGCCAAGCAGTCCCAAAGTTTGCTACAGTGGACCTTGTCAAATGCCTTTTCCAGATCCAAGAAACAAAAATGTATCTTATCTTTATACTCAAGGGCCTTTCCACTCAGCTGTCTGAGTGAGAAGACAAGGTCTTGATACCCTGGTTTGCTTAGAAGCCACATTGGACCTCATCCATTTATGGCTCAGCTAGGCATCTGAGTCTCTGCTTCAGGATTCTAGAGTAGATTTTACAAGGGACACTGATATCAAAATAAGAATATAAAAGGCAAAAAGGGCTTCGTTGCAATGGAAATCAAGCCCAACATAAAAAACTAAAATCTTCAACTGAAAGGTCAAGGGAGTCCTGAAACATGGAGAACAAATGAAAACAACAATCAGGAAGTTACAGACTTTCATAAATGAGTGCTTGCGTAGAACAGAAGGAGTGGAATTGTATGACAAGATCACCAATGTGGAATTGATGATAAGATCACCAGTGTGGAATTGTATGACAAGATCACCAATGTGGAATTGTATGACTAGATCACCAATGTGAAATTGTATGACAAGATCACCAATGTGGAATTGTATGACAAGATCACCAATGTGCAATTGTATGACAAGATCACCAATGTGCAATTGTATGACAAGATCACCAATGTGGAATTGTATGACAAGATCACCAACGTGGAATTGTGCGACATGGTCACCAATGTGGAATTGTATGACAAGATCACCAATGTGGAATTGTATGACAAGATCACCAATGTGAAATTGTATGACAAGATCACCAATGTGAAATTGTATGACAAGATCACCAATGTGGAATCGTATGACAAGGTCACCAATGTGGAACTGATGACTTCTTCTTCTTCTTTCGTTCGCTTGAAATATATTGTCTATATCTGCAATGTTGTTTCTTGTATAAACTTCACTGTCTTTTGTAGTTCATACAGAGGTCCATATAGTTTTGCTTCCAGTGTTTTTCTCTGGGCCAGTGGGTTTGCCTCAATATATCATATTCGGGGCAATCTTGCTGTCTGGGGTGCCTGTCCACATGTACACATGGCTGAATTGCCAATCTTGAATTTTGTATACATGTGGCTGCGGAGGCGGTTGTGTCCTGTTCTGAGGCGCAGAATGACTATTTGTTCTGATCTGTTCATAGCTTGGTAGTCATCCTGCGTTGATGTTGGTGGCTTTCTGAAAGATTTGATCATCTTTTTCTTCTGATGGTACGTAACTGGTACATCCGGTTGTTCGTCTGCAGCCCCTTCTTTAGCCAGTCCGTCTGCTCTCTCGTTTCCTGGTATTCCACAATGAGACGGTATCCACTGCATGGCGACCCTGCGCTGGTTGCACAGTTCAGAAAGTAGGGCCTGTATAACTGGCAATTTTCTGGACTGAAGTGCTTGGAGTGCTGATCTTGCATCTGTCAGGAATACTACAGGCTGTGGACCGAGATTGGTGTTCAGTAGTTTCTCAGTTGCCACCTTGATTGCCTGGACTTCTGCATCATAGTTGTTACAGAATTTCCCCGTTGGTACTCTGACCGTATCCCTAGTGTTGTTTGGGTATTCTATGTACACTCCTGCTCCTCCATTCTTTACTGCATTCTGTGATGACCCATCCGTGTATACTCGGACCCAGAGGTCCTGTGGGTATTCATCATCCAGGAAACTGAGAGTGACTGTCCTACGTTGCACGCTGTTCTGTTCATCCCTGTCGAATATTCTTTTCACTTTTGTGTGGATGTGTACTGGTAGTCCATGCTCCTCTCTCCAAGGGGTTTGTTCTGGCACAGACTTTAGGGGGCTGTTAACTTCAGGCAGGTCTGAGGTTTGTCTACGAAATCGTTTGGCCTGGTGGATAAAGCTGCTTCTTTTCAGTCGCCCCATTGCTAGGTTTTGGAATCTGTCCTTCATTGGATGGCTCGGCATACAGAGGAACTTTTCTGCCTGTGTTAGCACTTTCGTGTCTCTGCGTTCTCTCAGTGCTTGTATCCTCCCCATTTTCTCCATCTCCACTATAGGCGTTGATTTCATTGCCCCCGTGATGACCCTAAGCGCCTGGTTTTGCACCTTATCTAGCTCTTGTAATGTGGTGTTTGATGCTGGACACCACGCAGCTGACCCATATTCCAGGTGTGGTCGTATGCCCTGCTGGTAAACTTTACTAAGTATTTTCCCGCTGGCTCCCCATGTGGTTCCACTTAGTTTTCTCAGGATGGCTAGCTTCCTCCTGGCCTTTGTTGCTGCCTTGTTGATGTGCTGCTTCCATGTCAGCCTATCATCGAATGTAACTCCGAGATAGGTGGGCTGTTTATCTTCTCTCAGCTGCTCTTCGTTTATCTTGATGACACCAGCTTTTTGTTTGGGAGAGAGGGTGAAGAGCGTAGTGCTGCACTTGTCTGTGTTGATGCTGACACACCATCTATTTGCCCATGAGGTTAAGGCATCTATAGCTCTTTGTAGCAGTTTGGTGGCCACTGTTGCATGCTCATCTGTGCACCATATTACCAGGTCATCAGCGTACATTGCCACTTTCATTCCATGTGGTAGTTCAGCAACCAGGTCGTTGATGTAGACTAGGAAAAGTGTGGGGGACAGAACCCCTCCCTGAGGGACGCCATGAAGCAGTAGAATTTTCTTACTCTTGAGGCCATCTAGTTGTACTCGGGCTCTTCTGTTATGCAAGTATGCTTTCACCCATTTGTACATCTTACCATTCACTCTACAATTTCTCAGTTTCTTCAGAAGCCCTTCTTTCCAAACCTTGTCAAATGCTTTCCTTAGATCTATCCATGCTGCTAGTACCAGTTTCTTATCTTGGAACGCATCCTCAATCTCTTGGGAAAGGTAAGTTGCCTGATCTTCGGTGGAATAACACTGCCTAAAGCCCGCCTGCTGTGGTACAAGAAGGTTTTCACTTTCAAGGTACCACTGTAGCCTGAGGTTGATGATACGTTCCATTGTTTTGCAGAGGCAGCTTGTAAGGCTGATTGGTCTGTAGCTGGAGGCAGTGGAACTGTCTTTTCCTGGTTTTAGGAGTGGTATCATGATTGCTTCCCTCCACGTCTGTGGAACTCTGCCTGAGTTCCAACAGATATTGAAGATCTGCAGCAGCTTTGTTTTTGCTGCGGTTCCCAAGTTCTTAATCATTTCATTGGACACTCCATCAACTCCTGGCGACTTTCTCATTTTCAATTTGGATATTGCAAGCTCCAGTTCTCTGAATGTGATTGGTGCCTTCATAACTTCAGGTATGGTTCCATCTCGTCTTGCGTGTTGTTTCTCAAGAGTCTCCTGTTGCTTCTCTGGGCTAACTTCGATGTTGTTGTCTTTAGCAAAGGAGTCTGCAAAGTGATCAGCTGCCTGTTTTCCCATGAGGATGTTTCCATCTTTGTACAGAGCAATCCTTGAGTTTCTCCCTGTACCTTCATCGTTAAGTTGCTTTACCAGCTTCCACAGTTTCCTCGTATCTCTTTCAAAGTTCAAGGACTCTGTTTTCTCCTTCCAGCTTCTTCGCCTGGCCTGCAACTTGGCCCTTTGAAATTTGGCCTTAGCTTGCTGGTAGTTATTGTGGTGTTCTTGGCATGGACTGGTCTCTGCCTGCTTTCGAGATGTTTCCACGTCATTGTGCAGATGCTCTAGTTCACTATTCCAATATGGTTTGTAGTGCTTACGAGCCCCTCTAGGTATTGTTTCACGAGCAGCCTGTAATATGCATCTGCTGAATTCATCGACTAGCTTATTGATGTCTTTGTCTACAGTCAGATCTCTAGCCAGTATACTAGTACGGTGCTGGTACATTGTCCAGTCTGCCTTCTTGTAGTTCCACCTAGAGAGAGTGCTGCTCTCCTTGACAAGTTCATTTTCCACAATTAGGAAGACTGGCCGGTGGTTGCTGCCTCCAAGTTGTTTCCCTACAATGCGTGTGGTGTTCCACTCCAAGCTGGGTGAGTGGAATGCCAGGTCTGGTGTAGAGGTGGTGTGCCATGATCTCGAGTAGAAGGTTGGTGAGTCGATTGGCTGGTTAATCAGGATAAGCCCATTGTCATCCTGCCAGTTTTCAAGCTCCTCACCTCTCCTGTCCATGTGATCATAGCCCCAGCTCTGTGAGTGGCTGTTGAAGTCTCCGCATACAATCAGTCTTTCTTTTGCTGGGATTGTATCTAGTGCCAGTGGGCGGTCGCTCGGACAGTAGTAGTTGAGCAGGTGGAATTCTGAACTTTCTGTCCTGAGATGAAGCATCTGGTATTCCGCCCCCTCCATATATGTTTCAAGCTGACATGCACTGATGTTATTCCTCACGAGTGTCAGTATTCCACCTTTTCGCCTGTCTATTCGGTCAGATCGGTAGCACTGGTAGCCTCTAATTTTGAAGGCTATGTCTTTGTTGAGGTGGGTTTCTTGCAAGCAACATACATTTACTTGCTCTTCATTCAAGATATTTTCGAGCTCTAATTTTTTGCTGTAGCCGTCTTTTTTACTATTGACGCCTTCAGCATTCCAGTGCATTATTTAAAATGGTCTTTTCTTTGCTTGGCCAGTAGCTCTATTCTCATGCCTCCTGGCTCCACGGGGCAATTGAGAAGGACCCCCAGTAGTAGGGGTTGGGCCCTTCTGAGGCAGAGGGCCTGGCACTGCGCCTGCCTGGGTGTCCGTCACAGGGCGAGTGCCATAACATTTTGCAGATATAGGC
Source organism: Oreohelix idahoensis (assembly GCA_024509875.1). NCBI lineage: Eukaryota > Metazoa > Mollusca > Gastropoda > Stylommatophora > Oreohelicidae > Oreohelix > Oreohelix idahoensis. The sequence continues at coordinate 283,136 of JAMPIV010008731.1, forward strand.
ATACTTCCCATAGCGCATGTGCGTGGCATCCTGATTGCTGTGGTGCGCCTCTTGGCTGGTTGCCTCCGTCTTCAGCACCTTGACTTGCTAGGGCAGACTGTGGTCTTGCTCGAGTCTAGGAGGGCCTGGCCAGTCTTGGTTTTCAGCCGCTGATGGCTGTACTTGAGCCCCATCTCCACGTCAAGGAGCTGGCCTTGATGGGGGAACTGATGACAAGAACTAGACAGGCACCACTGAAGCAGGAGATGTGAAGATGTTGGCATTGGATAGGACCCACACTGAGGAGGCCTGCTGTTAGCAAATACATTGCAGTCCTTGTTCTGGAATCTCCAAGGTAAAAGATGTAGACGCAGACTGAAAAAACACATGGAGAAGAGAACTGGAAACAGAAATGGAAGGGATAAAGAAGAGACTGAAAGACTCTCCATAAATGGCAATAGGACAGGAGGTCTTAACATGAATTTGTTGAAGGACCATGCTCCTTGGGGAGGTGAAGGTTAATGAATGAATTAATAAGGAAAGGGTAGCTGACTTAAGATTAACGGCAGCCCATTTGCTTCACTGATAAAGCTCAAATAGATCACAATCAATGTGCACAACATCATCAATGAGGCAATAAGGATGATATGAATAATCAATAATTTCCCCATTAGGAATATGCCTAACCTTTTCATGGCTGGTAGCAGTGTCTGTTTATAATAGGCTGGGTTGACCTCCTGCATGCAAACAATGTCTCCATCCAGATAATCTATTTCTTTCAGCAGCAGATTGTGTCGGTAGTCCTGGTCAAGATGCTGGGGTTGTGTGTATGAGTAGTCCCACCTGACAAGAGTAGACAAGTCAAAGGAAAAGCATTCTAAATACAAGTGCACATTTATTATAATTATCCTCATGCATGTGTATGTGTAAAAAAGTTAGTTGCTTATCCTTTACAGGACGTGGCAATCAACCCCAGCTTTTATTGGCTGTTTGTGATTTTTCTAGGCAATTATTTTCATTCAGTAGTTTGCCATTGCTTTCTGAACGGTACGGCGCTTATACCATTGTTAAAAATCCACACAAAGCGATCTGCTACCAAACCGCCTGCAGCAGGTTTCGAACCTGGTATATCTGGATTATGAAACTGCGTTCATATCCATTAGGCCACAGACGCCGACGTATGTGTAAGCAAGCATGAATTTAAAATGTCACCTTAATCTGAATAACTCACATTTCAAATCTGAAGACTATAAACGCTATAGTTATCTTTGAATACTTTTGCTGAAAATAGTTAATACACAAGTTTTGTAAATTTACATGAAATGCAAATAAACAGCATTGAAAAATAAGTTTTTAAAAATATTTGGACCTGTGCCTTAATAGAACATTGTGTCTAGGTTCAAAATTTGGCGTCTCACCAAAATGAGGCAAAAAACTAATTAAAAAAAAACAATCGTACAAATTGTTGCCTGGCCTTTTGGCTAAGATCATAAATAATATACATAAATGGGTATGCTGCAGGTACTCGAAAGAAATAAAGAAGTAGAAAACTAGACAACAGAAAAACAACAGAAGTGATTGGTTCGCCAGGTACTTGAATCCAGAACCATCAGAACAGCACCACTGCCACGCTACGAAGTGATCGTCACTAATGACCCACTATTCTGTCCTGTTCTCATTCTTCTTTAATTTACAATACAAAGTATAACAGTCTTTGTCTTGTGTTATCTGGCCCATACTGGTGAACAAGAAAGCTATAGAAGTGATTATGTCTATAATTAGTCTGGGTCGTTCCTCAGTCCCAAATTCCATAGTTACGTGGGCTGTCAGTATAATGTACACTGTCCATGAAACAATATTTTTTGTGATGCCCAGTTGAGTGGGGTTAGTCATGATTTTTTTTATTGTTGTCTAATTTTCTACTTCTTTATTTCTTACGAGTGCCTGCAACATACCCATTTATGTGTATATTTTATTTACTGTTTATAGGCCTGGAATTTCCTTCCCAAAAAAAAAATTACTTGTGGACTTTAATATGCTGGAGTAGTTTCCATCATTAACCTTGCAGAATTGTTATGTATTTTTTCAAAACATAAAAATTCTGCAAGGTTAATGATGGAAACTACTCCAGCATATTAAAGTCCTAAGGTAATTTTTTTTTTTTTAAGCAAAGAAAGACACACTGTGACAACAAAAGAAAAGACAATGGACAATGCTCTTGCCCTGAAAAGGGACCCAAAGGGCAAAAGAAGAGTGATAAACTCAATGAGAGCCGGAAGAAGAGCAGAAAAGCAGCCAATAAAGAAACTAAGAAAAGAGAGGCAAAGCAGCCTAGAACCTCAATGGCGGAGCTGAAGATGACAGCCTTAAATAGAAATCAGTGGCAAGCAACAATTTCCATCATATTTTCCATGGAGTATTACAATAAGATAGACAGTGATGAACTAAAATGATGTTCTAGAAGACTTCAAGAGAAAAATGGCAGTCAATACCCAGAAAGGTCCCCAAGCAGTTTCCAGAGGAAGGGCTCTCTGATGAGACAAAGAATAAATAGAGCCACTGCTCCCTTAGGCATACTGAAAAGAGGAAACCAATATGAGGCTGTGCATAGAGCTGGCAAATTCATCATGTACAGCATATTGCTACAAAAACTACCACAGCAAGAATATTTTATTGCTTTATAGCAGGCTTCTTGCACAAGGACCAGCTGCAGGTGACCTCATGCTTCATAAGGAGCAGGAAAAGAAAATAATGATGATGATGAATATCCAGAAAGAAGAAAATATATGGCACATCAGAATTAACAACTGCCAGCAAGTGAGCCGACTGTCCTAGTTTACAGCTAACCTGCTCATGTGACAGTCTGCCAGAATGTTATAGCTGACCACGCTAAAGCAAACTGCCGGGTCCATCATTTCAGCTGCAAAAGATGGGTTCAATATGAACTTGCGGTTATCAATGGCAGTAGATGAAGGGACATAAGTTTCTGGGACTGCGTTTTCTGGTCTAGGTTTTAAATGAGGACCTGCTGACTCCTGCAAAAGAAGACAAGAAGCAATCTTTATTTTTTAACCTTAGTTTTTGGTCTAATATGTCAGAAAATATACTGTGTGGTTTCCATTTACTTCCCTGTCTGAAACTGAAAACTCTGGAGTTATGAAAATTAATACAAAAACCACGATCAATCATACAATGTTATAAATCAAACATGCACTTATTTTAAACCTCCTATTATAATGATTCCTTAATTACAAATATTCATGCACCGATTATATTTCTTAAAATTCTCCTCTTATTCTTGCGTGATTGAAACTATTGAAACACTTGCCACTAAAAATGGAAACGAAAACCATATTTTGTCAAAAAACAATGCCTCACCCCCCACAACCCCCCTCTCAAAAGAAAAAACAACAACAACAACAACTTGTGCATTCATTCATTACTCCTGACTTGCACAGAAAGAATAAAGGTACTGCTGGGCTCCCCAACATTCACAAACACTCTACACAGCACCACTCAACAGTTACAGAACATGTGCTAATTCTTCAACTTGGTACTGACTGCTAAAGAGCAACGAGCTCAGCAACCCTAGTTAATCAATAACAATACTCCTCACTTCCAACAAAGCATTCGACAAAATCACACCAAGGGGATTCCTGAACAATTGTGCACCAGATGGAAAAAAATGTAACGTGTTTAAAAAAGTGTTTTCATCATTGTTATAATCATCTCCTTTTTTCGCTCCTTATGGAACATGTAGATACACAATTCCAAATGGCTCTATTGAGGAACCGTAAACCCAAGCACAAACTCTCACACACAGCAGTGGTTTATGTCGCAAGTTGTTTTATATGATGAGGTTGCCAGCTCCATGCACATCCTTCTATTAGTTGCCTTTTATGATATGCCTGAGGGAGCAATAGTTCTATTCTCTCTTTGCCTCCTCAGACACACCCCAGTAACTACATGAGACTTCTCCTTCTGCGTTCAATTTGTAGTCATGCTAAATCTACAGTCCAGTCTTTTCCAGGTCAGCACGGCAGCCCCACAGCTCCTGCCTGAGCTCAGCACCCGATGGCCAGGTCAGGCATTGTGGGTCATCATAGGTTGGGCAGTTTTGGAGGATGTGTTCAGGGGTCTGGATTCCGGTTCCACATGGGCATTCAATCGTATGAGATATCCTGAGGCAATAGAGGTGGCCTAGTAATCTGCAGTTGGCCAGTTCTCAGGCAGAAAATGATGGTCTGCTGGTGTCTATTAAGCTGGTGGGTTGGGTCATATCTGTTGTATATATATCAGCTTCTTTTTTCCACTGGTATTTGTACTTGTTGTGGATGATAGTTTTAGCTTCTCGACAGGGCAATGGGTGGCTGAATTGTTCCATATTACTGCCACTTCTAGATTAAACATCAGCTCTCTCATTTCCAGCGATTCCACAATGGGAAGGTAACCACAGAAGGGCAATAGTTGATGACCTTTGGATAACGAGACAAAAATGTGTTCTACTTTCTGTAATTTCTTGAATATGGTATCCACAATAATCATTTACTTCTACTTAGGGGTCGTTCACATATGATATTATGCACTGAGGGAGGGGGTAGGGGTCCAAAATTTTATCATGAAGTGTGACAATAGGGGGGAGGTTTAAGAAATAGGATGTCACACACAAAATACGAGTGAGGATTGCTTCTTTGATAAATGACATCCTGAAATGTATCCATAATTAAAATAAACGAGACAATAAGATGATTGAGTATTAATTTTTTTTAACAGGAAAAAAACTTTTCATTACACCACAATGATGTTATTCTTTCACACATACCGGCACTCTTCATATAGAACACACTTCAGAATCTTTTACAGGGCATATATATGGGGACAAAGAAGACACTGGAGATGGAAAGGACATACGGTGAGGACACCTGCTGGTAGCATCACCAGGCAGTCCTTGTTCTGGAATCCCCAGGGTAAGAGAGGTAGAGGGAGATCAAGTAACTGGGGACAGACATGGAAGGAAAGAAGAAGGAGACATGGAAAGTCCTTGAACTGATGGCATGGGACAGGAAGACTTGGCATAAGTTTGTTGATGGCATGGGACAGGAAGACTTGGCATAAGTTTGTTGATGGCATGGGACAGGAAGACTTGGCATAAGTTTGTTGATGGCATGGGACAGGAAGACTTGGCATAAGTTTGTTGATGGCATGGGACAGGAAGACTTGGCATAAGTTTGTTGATGGCATGCGACAGGAAGACTTGGCATAAGTTTGTTGATGGCATGGATGGGACAGGAAGACTTGGCATAAGTTTGTTGATGGCACGGGACAGGAAGACTTGGCATAAGTTTGTTGATGGCACGGGACAGGAAGACTTGGCATAAGTTTGTTGATGGCATGGGACAGGAAGACTTGGCATAAGTTTGTTGATGGCACGGGACAGGAAGACTTGGCATAAGTTTGTTGATGGCACGGGACAGGAAGACTTGGCATAAGTTTGTTGATGGCACAGGACAGGAAGACTTGGCATAAGTTTGTTGATGGCATGGGACAGGAAGACTTGGCATAAGTTTGTTGATGGCATGGGACAGGAAGACTTGGCATAAGTTTGTTGATGGCATGGGACAGGAAGACTTGGCATAAGTTTGTTGATGGCACGGGACAGGAAGACTTGGCATAAGTTTGTTGATGGCATGGGACAGGAAGACTTGGCATAAGTTTGTTGATGGCATGGGACAGGAAGACTTGGCATAAGTTTGTTGATGGCATGGGACAGGAAGACTTGGCATAAGTTTGTTGATGGCATGGGACAGGAAGACTTGGCATAAGTTTGTTGATGGCACGGGACAGGAAGACTTGGCATAAGTTTGTTGATGGCACGGGACAGGAAGACTTGGCATAAGTTTGTTGATGGCACGGGACAGGAAGACTTGGCATAAGTTTGTTGAAGCCTATTGGTCCTTGGGGAGTTGAAGGGTGATGATGATGAATACTGAGACAGACAATAACAGCCACTGTCAACAAACATATTCTTCTTCGTTCACCCTCAGATGTCAACTTGAATAAGTTCAAAGAAAGCAGTGGTCAGCCTGAGGCTGTTGATATCTCCGTAGATTTTCTCCTGGAATGGTACTGGTGATGGCCATATGCGTTTTCTCTGTTCCTCATATGTTGGGCACCTTTGAAGCAGATGTTTGGCAGTCATTTTATCGGTGCCACAGTCACACTCATCAGTAGTTCCTATCTTTAATTTGTTGAATAGATGGTATCTCAATCTGTTATGACCTGTGCGATGTCTGAAGATTACCACTTGAAACATATTCAATAATCAGAATTCCTGAGATTTGTGTAAATCAACATTTTTGCTGGCAGGTTTCATACCTGGACAGCATTAGAATATCTTTTGCCATTTATTAGCTGTTTGTGAAATAAATTACTCAAAAACTTGTAGAAAACAACATATCTACTCAGCCAGAAAAAATAAATCTATGAGCAATGCTTACAGCACATATACTACTAACTAGGTATGGTCAAGATCTCATAGACAATTCTGTTCCAACATATACGCTTCCTTTAAAAAAAAAAACAGGGGAGAGGGGAAGATGGGTCTAATGCAATTCAGTATTAAACAAGATACAGCATTGGGCCAACACATTTTTCACTGCAGCTGCTACTGACTGTGATGCTACACTGTAATTCTGACTTTCAACCGGCCCGATTCTGTCGTCTATTTTGTATTTCTGTCGTCTAATTTGTATTTCCGGCCCGATCCTGTTCTTTTATTTTGAATTTCCACCATTTTATTTATTCTCATTTGAATATATATCGTGGTTGGTATTTTTTAGTAGTAATTTTAATGGGTTCGTTTTACGAGGGTAGATTTATTTTTCACTCGGTCAGTTTTACTGTCTTCTGATTTTTCGCGATTCCCGTAGATTTCATTGTTTACGATAAATCGTCATTTTCGGGCACTCCCGTATGACGCGTCAGAAACACGCGGCCATCGCGTAATGTGACGCAATTTTCGGACACGCGCAGCTTGGGATATGCGTGGGAGAGGAATTCGCGCACGTGTTTTCTCTTGTATATAATGAGGGAGGAAACCGCGGGCAATTGTCTCTAAAGAAATAATAGCCTGGCCGTAGGACGTCGTAATTAGCGTCTCCATTGCGGGGAAGAAAAACGATAATCGGTATGTAACCTATTTTATTCATCGTTTTACTTATTAGTGGGTTTTTCAGAAATTCGCCCGTAGGTAAAGATTAACTTTTAAGTTTTTAAACGATAGTGCCATCCATTATCAATTTTTGAAGAACGATGTAAATGTAACAGTGTGCTTATTCTTTCTGTGATTTTGGCAGTAGATAGGAACGTGTTATAAGCTACACGGGTGTTCATAGTTGTAGAATGTTGGGTAAAACCACCATTTATTCCTGTGTATTTACAACTGTAATTTTAGGGGGAATCGATTGTGTGTACGTTAATTTTATTATGCCTTAAATGTAAGAAATGCAGTCGGAGATTTATGTTATCAGTGAATTATACGGCTTGGGGAAATAAATCATTCCTACAGCGAGGTTTACCTTAAATTGGAGTAAGCCAGGAAACCTGCGTTAATGTTAAAAGGAGGCTACGGAATTTAGGACAAAGGAATTCCCTAGTTGTAAAGGTTGGGACACGTGATCGGCCATGCGTAACGGCCATGTAACCTGTCAGACGGTGTCTGGGCTATTGTTTATTTTACCTGGCAGATTTTAGTAGAAGGAGGGGGGCTGAAGAGGCCACGTGGGATAGTGGTATTTTATGTATTGTGTGAAGAACGAGAGAAGGGGAGAGAAGGAGTGTGATTTTAGTGCCACGTGGGATAGTATTATGTATTGTTATGCAGAACGAGAGAAGAAGGGGAGAGAAGGAGTGAGATTGAAGTGACACGTGGATAGAATTATTTTATGTATCGTATATGTTAGAGATAAGTGATTTTAGAGAGGGTGTACATTGGAAGCTGTTTCTTTTAATTTCAGCAAGTCCCGGCAATCAGTGGGGGAGCGTAAATTTGCCCATGTGCAAAATTACCCACGGCAACAGGACCTATCTTAAGGGTCAGACCTATGGTCTCTGGCAGTGAAGTCCCTATGCTTCAGCTGGACTGTGGTTTATTTATCATACAGCCGAGAGCATCGCTATTATAGTCTCTAGCAACGGCAGGTGGCCGTGAGACTGGTTTCAATTGCGTACAGCCGGAAATCAAGGCTGTGTTTTTTTTCCTCTAACTCCGGAGCGGGTTAAAAGAGGGAAGCTATTCAGCAGCAGAGAAGTTTTGTCGACAGTTCATCAAGTACCTCATGCTTGATGCCAGAACTTCATCATCATCATCGCAGAATTCAGGAACAGGTGACAGGGTTACCATACCTAGGTCCTGAAAGTAACGAGAGAAGAGTGTAACGGAGACGCCGCATCATCAGTCGTCGAGTGTTAGAGAGACACTGAGACCAAGAGAGAGAGAGAGAGAGGAGGAGGGAGAAAATAGACAGGACCAGTAGGGTCTGTTCAGTATCCACTTGACGGATAGATACTGAGCCATTGTGTTACTCCCAAGTCTATTATTTGTAGCATTTCCAGTGGTGTTAGTTAGCGGCGCATATCGCCTAACAAGCGGAGAGCGGTGTAGACGGTTCGTTGAGGAAGAGTCAGCAGGACTAAGACAGTAAAATCTTAGTCGTGTTAGAGAGTGGAGGCTAAAGTTGACAGCCCCACAAGATCAGAGTACTTTAAATCACTAATCATTTTATTGTTCCTCAGCAGGGTGACAGAAAGAGTGAATGTGATTTGGGGTTTGGGTTTTTTTCAGTGTCTACCTAATTTCATTGTTACTTGGTTTTTTTTTTCAGGCCGTGCAACAGCGCACGCTTTTTATGTGATTGCTTGATGATGACATTTTAATGCTTTATTGTTGTAAATAAATATATATACATATATTTACTGGATCAGATTCTACTCTTTACTATACTTACTTTACGTCGTCTGTATAGTGGTGTCTGTGGTCGTATTTATACACCTTATCTCCTTGTGTTTCAAGGTAGTCAGAGGCGGGGAGACTATAGCCACTTTTTTTAGTCACGAAGCGGCAGGGGGAGATTCAAATCCTGGGTCTATCTCTTGAGCCAATAGTCTCACCTGTCCACAGGCATGTCATTTTCCATCTAATTCTATCTTCTCAGACTTTCTCATACTAGGGTCTTGCTTTCATTCAGGCAAACTCTATAAACCTAAAACCACTTCGTGACACTGACACCTAGTAATCCATACGGCAACATGACCCGCCAGCAGCTGCAGCACATACAAAGAACTTCACTATTAACCACACATGGAGATTATTAAAAACAAAAGCAATAAAAACTGTCTCTGAAAATGACAGTTGTGTTTTTTATAACAAATAGTATTGTTAACAAGTTCATGTGTTAGTTCTTTGACTTTTCCACACGCATATAGCGTGCGTACATTCCAAGTTCCAACAACAAAATGACGGGTTATGGGTTGAAATGATGAGTATTGTTAAAGAAAAAATGCAAAAAAAAAAGAGACCAACCTCTACTGGGCTATTCTGACTTGGGGCCTGTGATGGATGAGATGCAGTATCACTGCATGCATTTTCACAATGTGGCGATCCATCATGCACCTCAAGTGTTCCACAACACTGCTCTGACTGACGCGCACCCTGATTTTTATCTAGGGCAGGTGAGGTAGGTAGCTTTGAATCTACAATTCCAGCTTGAGAATTTTCTGAAGCAGCACCTGAAGAACTCTTTTGTAACAAAGCTCGCTGATCGACAGAGGGAAATGGAAATAGCTGTGAAGAAACACCGCCCTGTGCAGAAACAGCCTGTGGATCTGATAATGGTGAAGGATCTTTAATCAGATCTGGGATACCTTCCCCTGACATTGGGTCCATAGAATCTAAGGACAGACCATCACTGATATCCAGCCCACGAGAGGACAAACCTGTGAAATCTGATGCACATTCACTACCAACTTCAACCAGAATTGATGATGTCTCATCTCTGTCCTGCTAAAAAAAAAAAAAAAAAAAAAAAAAAGGTAAAATATGAGAGAAAATTCTTGACAAAACTTTATCAATCACATTTAGCTAAGCAGTCAAATCATCTCTGTCCTGCTTAAAAAAAAAAAAAAAAAAATTATAAAATATGAGAAAATTCTTGACAAAATTTGATCAATCACATTTAGCTAAGCAGTCAAATCATCTCTGTCCTGCTTAAAAAAAAAAAAAAAGAAATTACAAAATATGAGAAAATTCTTGACAAAACTTGATCAATCACATTTAGCTAAGCAGTCAAATCATCTCTGTCCTGCTTAAAAAAAAAAAAAATTATAAAATATGAGAGAAAATTCTTGACAAAACTTGATCAATCACATTTAGCTAAGCAGTCAAATCATCTCTGTCCTGCTAAAAAAAAAAAAAATTATAAAATATGAGAGAAAATTCTTGACAAAACTTGATCAATCACAATTAGCTAAGCAGTCAACTCATCATCCTTGCTCTTCAGTTCCCCATGAAGTATAGGTCTTCTCTTGTTCCACTTGCATTTGCCTGGTTCTTGACATCAGTTCCACACAAATGTGATCTTGGTGTACCATTTTAATCCTTCTATTCTTTGCCAGCACCCGTTTATGAAAGTCTGTAATTTCTCAGTTGTTGTTTTTGTTGTTCTCCACATTTCAGAGCCATAAAATATGACTGACTTGACATCTGAGTTGAAGATTCAAGAAATATAATGAACAACCTAATTCTCAGAAAATGTCAGGGAAAAAAGACCTTTGAGACAGCAACCAATACAAGCCCAATAAGCAGCAGAGATGAATACTAAAGAGGGGCCAAAAATGTGCACACAATTATGAAGTCCACTTCTAGCATAACTTGTTAGCATAACTGCATGGAAGCTGTAGAGAAAGTGGGAAAGCCCGAAGAACACAAGGAGAACACAAACAAAGACAGAAGTGAAGTACCTTATATGTGATCGAAGAAACAAAGAAAGCTGCTGAATTCAGGATGAATAAAAAAGTGAGGTTACTGACTTGTGCAACCGTAGATATCAAAGACACTGAATGACTATTTTTCTAAATCATTGATGCCAAATGTTATCAGCACCTGATAAAAGTCACCAAGCTGTTTTTTTTTTTCATAATATCTACAGGTCATAGTACAAGCAGCAAGAAAACTCATGGTTTATGCTACATCTTGTGACTGCACCGGCAAGATGGGCATCCCTTATCTGAAGTGCTTGAGTTCATACTGGTTCAGGATTTTAAAATACAATCTATAGTATACCTCCATACTAGTTTAGGATTTTAAAATACAATCTACTGTATACCTCGATGCTGGTTTAGGACTTTTAAATACAATCTATAGTATACCTTCACACTGATTTTGGATCTTTAAATACAATCTATAGTATACCTTCATAGTGATTTAGGATTTTTAAATACAATCTATAGTATACCTCCTTATTGGTTTAGGATTTTTAAATACAATCTAATGTGTATTTTCATTCATAATGTCTGAAAATTAATTTAAAAAACCATACGTTTATTTTTAACGCTGCTAGGCTGCTGCTGTGTTACAGCAAACATGGAATTTGAGTTAAAAGTAAACTAGACCACATCAGTGTAAAGAACTTGGGCATGTTGGACAGCGCACACCATTGTTGAAATCACCATGAAGAACATCAGAAATTAGTCTGGCAAGTATGATAACAATTTCTTATGTGTCATATGCCACATTAGCAAACACGAATAGCCTTCTAAAAGCCTTCAAGTGATAATATCCTGGTGTTCAAAATACACTTTCTGATGCTGGAACTTTGGATAAGGTATACCAAATCAGGAAGAGAACCTGAAGGTAGACATGAAGGGATGAAGAAGACACGGAAAGATCTTAAGATGATGGCACGGTACAGTAAGATCTGGTATAAGTTTATTGAAGGCCTATGCTCCTTATGCAGCTGAAGGGAGATTGACTTTGATACCAAATCTGTAATAAAAATAGAGCACCACTGAAATGAAGGAACCAAAGAAAATAAAATTTCTTGGACTAGTAACACAAACAGAACAAATATTTTCAAAAAAAACAAAACTTATTTTCCTGTAAATACATGACCAGGGAATGTAGATGAAAAGACTGAAAGTATCAAGTCAAGGGGCCAGCAAACAGAAGGTGCATGGATAAGCATAAACAACAGGGATGAGAGAAATAGAACAAGGTGATAACGAACAAACAGAAAATGACGGATGAAGTTCAAAAAGAAAAGAAAAATGACTGGAGTCAGTTTTACAAATGAACGAAACACTAGAAGGACAGGGCATTTCAGGTTTCCCCTTTGTCAACCATAGTCACAAACAGAAAACAAAGATGAGAAATACAGAAAAGCTAAGACTAGCAAAGGACACTAGAAAAAATGTATGGTAAAATAAACAAAAATAAATATCAAACAAGAAACAAATACCAAAACAACAAAATTGACTGCAAAAACACAGCAAAATAAAGCAAAGAATTATAAACTCAATGAAAGAAAAAAAAATGGAATGTATAAAGTAATCCAACGATACAATGAACCAGCACCAAAGTCACGGAGGAAAGGGCCAGAAGAGTAAGCTATGCAAATATTGGCCAATATTTAAAACAAGACAGCCAAAGAAGGAAAATATGAAATCAAATAACAGAAATGGGGCAAATTCCCCCCCAAAAATATCAAAGAAATGACAGATGACAATGAGAAAATAAACGACTACATGAAGGCAGAAACTAAATTAAATTAAAACACAAAGATGAAAGACTGTTTTCAAAGAACAAAACAGATTCAGTGCATCAAAGAGAGTAATAATATCTGAATTCTATAGCAAAATCAAAGGGTCTAAATTTGTGTGGATGGAAACAGCAACGCTGCATGATGAGTTTTATTTTCCATGATTAACATTAAGGAAACTCTCTGCCATCAATTCTTTTTTTTTTTTAACTTGATGAGGAAAATACTCTTGGACTCTTTCTTCTTGATTAATAAAAGAAGAACAAGCCATATTATGTGCAAGCAATTCCTTATCATGATTTTGTGTTTTGAAAGAAAGAAAAAAAAAAATTAAAAACTCACTCCCTGTTGTACAGTGTACTGCTTTGTCAGTTCTGCTTCAGTGAGAGGAACAACAAATGGAACACCTGCAGTCCCTACTAATGAGATTCTAGGGCCATCAAATCTTGTGTCTTCAGGGGTGGTAGGCTGTGAAGTGATCTCAGCAACTAGGGGTGGCAGTGAATCTGTAACCTAAAAGATTTTTATAATGTATGTAACAAGCCCTACCCATAAGGGTGTCTTTGCAGGCAAAGAATAATCTTACCACTGTCTCCCAAGCATGTAATAAAAAACAAACTCAAGTGGGTTGTAAGATGGGGTTAGCAACAGTATTGTGCAAAAAACTAACTGCAGGTGGAGCTAGCAACAATATCATGCAAAAAAGATGTAACAAAAACCATCACCGCAAAAGTGCATGTAGCACTTTGATTCAGGATTCTTGCAAGGAGGCCAATTGCTGTGGTGGCATGATGCTCTTTTAAGAGCAATAATGCAAATGGACAAAACAGTGAAACCTCAAGTTCTAGAAAGAAAGAACAGTAAATGACAAGGATTAAGAAAGGAAAGGATGCATGTTCTAGAAGAGAAAACTGACAACACAGTTGTCAAGATTCTTGTAGGAAAACTGGAAAAGAACAATTAAAAAAGAGATAAGTAGGGAACTTTATAGAGCCATGGATGAACAAAATCATTACCAAAAACACAAACAAACAAAACCCCATATATATATATATATATATATATATATATATATATATATATATATATATATATATATATATATATATATATATATATATATATATATATATATATATATATATATATACTGAAGCACATTAAAAACGCACCACTATTATATATACTGATGCCGAGAAGCTGGGAAAAAAAAAGTGTGGGAATGGATTTTCCCCGTGTTTGTCATGAGGTAGAGAGTGAATGGCTGCTGGAATGGAAAGTGCATGATTCAACCCACGGGTTTGTGTACAGACTACATGAAAACAATGAAAGTTACACGTGCAACACGATTCCCAACAGCTATGACCCTGAAAATGTGTACGCATTGTGGCAGTATACTCGGTATAAAAAGGCCGTTGAGACAAAACACCCAGTACATGTGCTTGAAATGCCACGACTATCTGAAAACGACCGCCAACGAGCCATTGGTATGTTGGAGATTGGAATGAGCTCGCGGGCCATTGCCAGAAGGATGAATTGCCACCACCGCACTATTGTACATCTCAATGAACGTTACGGAACCACTGGCAGTGCCCGGAATAGACTTCGGAGTGGCCAACCACGAGTTACTACCCCTGAGCAAGATCGCCATACTGTGCTGAGTCACCTAAGGAATCGTTCTCTCCCAGCAAGTCAAACAGCAAGAGCAATAGTGGACAGACATGGGCAAGTCTCTCGAATGACAGTCATACGACGACTCAGAGATACAGGCCTTACTGCAAGACGACCTTATGTTGGGCCAAACTTGACTCACAGACATCGTCAGCAGCGCCTGCAATGGGCAGAGCAACATGTCAGATGGACTAGACTGCAGTGGAATGCTGTCCTATTCACAGACGAGAGCAGATTCAACATATCCTTTGCTGATGGACGTATGCGGATTTGGCGACGGTGTGGAGAGCGCTTCGCAGATTGCTGTGTTCGTCAGCACAACCGATTTGGAGGTGGCAGTATTCACATTTGGGGAGGATTCAGTTTTCACCATCGCTTGCCTCTTCATGTCTTCCGTGGAAATGTTAATGCTGTGACATATCGAGATGAGGTTCTGGATGCATTGGTTGCTCCTGCGTTCATAAATTATCCAGACTTGCAGCTTCTCCAGCAGGATAACGCATGTGCGCACACCGCATGCATTTCGCAGCAATATCTACAGCAGCAGAACATTGTGACGATTGATTGGCCTGCTCTATGACCAGACATGCCCCCTATAGAACATCTGTGGGACGAGCTTGGATGCAGAGTCTACAGGCAAGGTTCTCCAGCTAATCTGCAACAGCTCGAAGCTGCTCTTACACATGAATGGGACTTGATTCCCAGGAATTTCCTTCAGAGACTTGTGCATTCCATGCGGCGCCGCTGCCAAGCTTGTTTGCAAGCACACGGTGGACATACCAGATACTGAGGAGTGTGAATGAATTTTTTTATTGGTTAAATTTTTGGTTTTCTCCCTTGCCTGCACAGAATGCAATGAATTTTATAACAATCAAATGTACAAATTAATGACCAATGCATAAATTTAGTTTTTAAATCAATTTTTTTTAAGTTTATACATCTTTTTAGCTTACTGAAGTTAAAGGAAAATCATAGATTTTTAGAAATAAAACAAATTTAGTTAGTGGTAACGTGTGTATTTAACTGCTATGCCTGAAAAAAAAAGAAGGCTGAAAATCACAGCATTGAAGCCTCAAAACTTAAAACTACTCAAAACTCCATTCAAGAAACAATAAAACATTAACTTAAATTCAACAAAACATCATGTGCAATGAGTTACCTCCTTGCTGTCAGGCCCAGGAACATCATCCTTGCTGATAATAGTAAAGTCATCCAGCTCATCATCAGACTCATTCATGCTTGTTCTGAGTCTCTTCACCTTATGCTCATCTTCATCTTCCAGCTTGCGTTTCTTGCCAAGTCTTGGTTCTGTTGACTCCTCTGTGACCATCCCCTGCTCAACACAAATGAGAATGAACCAATAAACAATGAGCATACGCCATTTAAACAGGAACATGACTGCTGTTTATATCAATGTTGTGGGTGGCAAAGGAATGCAAACTGCTCTAGCATAAATTCCAGGACTAGATTTCTGAAAGCATGTATTTCAGGGATAGATATATCTCTGAATGTACACTGCTCTTACAAGGATTCCACAGTTAGATCTCTAACAAAGACCCTGAAGTCCCTCCTCATGGTGCATCCTGGAAACAGGCAAATTTTTAGTTGCCTGGCCAATGCTTCAGTGATCAACTAGTCACACCAGAGTAGCCTACCATTAAGATTTCCCTGTGGTGAAACATGGCGAGAACCCAGCACTGCACACTAAGCCTGGGGGAATCATTTGAGTCCCAAACTTAACTCTGACTTTTCTAATCTATCAACTTTGTCTGCCTTGCTACTATGTGAGCGAGTCCATGATCTGCTGCAGAGATGTTTCTTCAAGCACAATATGGATATCATCTGCTGCTTTTACTCTCATCTTTTGATCCTTAACCACCAACCGCCAAAGCAGTCAGCGGCCATCACGCCTGGTGGCGTCTTGTAGGGCAGCAACAAATTGATTCCACTTTGCTCGGTCGGCAGCCATCCTTCGTACAGTGCCCCAACTCTGGTTCATTCTTTGCATCTCAGCTTCCACAGTTCTCCGCCAAGTTGTTTTTGGTTGGCATCTCTTTTGCTTTCCCTCGGGGGTCCATAGCATAGCTGTTCTTGTGATGGTATCAGGGTCCCTTCTGAGGACGTGGCCAACCCAACTCCAGCATCTGCCAGCTATGATGATTTACTCTCATGACCTTCATCTTTTCCTTTTGGAAGTTCAGTCCCCAGTTTTTGTGATCTCTCATCCAGCACAATCTCACGCTTCCACTGCACTGGGCTTGTCAGAATACACTATCAAACATTGGCTGTTTTGCTGCCAGTATGGTGTCAAGATAAATGACTATAGATGAAAGTTTTCATTATTTGTAAATCCATATTATGCATACCATAGCTACTGTTAACCACTGTAGATGCTTTTCATTATTTTGTATCAAGCACAGGTCACAAGCAAATAACATCTGATCATCTCTGGGTCTGTGTTTCTTCATATATGATTATACCCACAGAAAAGTCACTAAAACGACAATACAAGATCAAATTTCCTTGTAATGGCCAGATGTAAAACAAATTTTCCCTATTGCAAAATTCTTTACACTGAACAGCTTTAATCTAGCTCATTATTATGAAATACAGTACCAAACACATAACCTTAAGTGCAGTGCAGTGAAACTGTGCAGAAATGATACAGCATGTTCCTATTCACAAAGTTTGGAAACCTCTAATCAAATTCACAAAATGAAAAACTAAGCTAAGAAATACGAAACAATTTTGCAAACTTCTGCAACACTTTTTCATCTTACATTTTTGTTTTAAAATGGCTGGGACAATAGAAAAATATCCATTGGTAAGTAATATCAAACTAAAACAAGAAGGACCTGAAAATACTTTGCTGCATCACTGCAGTCTGGCTGAGAGAGTAGGGATCGAAGAAGGAAGGCAAACCCGGTCCCAAAAAATGCCGTGCTGAAGTCGGATGTGTCGGCCGAAAGGCGCAGATATCGCAGCTCCGGTGTAAACAGACACAACGCAACCAATGTCCTTTTCAGGACGAACGAGGAAGAAGATGAAGAGGTGGTCTGAACATGATGTTAAGACTAATATTGAACAATGAGTAAGCAGTGACCAAAACATGATGAGAAATATTTATGTTGTGCTCTTTCTGATGTATGTCCTGATGATGGCACTAATATTTGTGTGGTCATTTATCTGGATGCCCTGGTTATAAAGCTATGGAGCAACCCGTAAAAACTGACACGGGGAGAAGTGGAAAACAAGCCAATGGACTGAAATGGACTAATTAATTAACAGCTATTTTATCACATGTTTTGTAATTTTACAAATATTTTTTAAAATCTTGCTTTGGTACATACTGAAAAAAAAAAAATCATTCATAATAAACTTTCTATTACTGTCTCCGAATCATTATTTAAAGGCGTATCAACTTTAGCAACCAAACCGGCAAAGTTACTACACAAGTAATGAATGAAGTTCATTATCTACTCCTGAGGATAAACATAAAATACTTTTCATACTCACCTGAAATACAAATGGGAAATTCTAGAAATTGTGTCTAAAAAAAAAAAAAAAAAAAAAAAAAGGCATGAACTTTTCTCTAACATCAGCCATTATTAAGGATTGGAACAAAATATTGCAATATTTCAATAGGCGTGCATTTTAGTTTCCAGGCCTTCATTTTCAGAACAATGCGCTATGAAAAGATTGCAAGTTAGGTGGGAAAAGATGGGACAGCACATTATCACTAAGGCAATTAGTATATAAGGGGGTCTAAGAAAGGCTTCAACATCAGAACAAAAGAGAAACCAGAAGTAGATGAATCAAGGTGCTTGCTACCATCTGAATACTTTAGACCTCCATTTTTGTGATGCCAATATCGCAATCCTAAAGGTAAAGGTAACCACACAGAAGATACTGCCATCAGGGAGTAAAACATCAGAGGCTTCATTATACTTGGTCACAGCTTTATGAGGTGGGGGTGACCATTTCCCTTCCTTCCTGCCTTTGCCTTCCTTAACAGCAAAAGTCAGATACCAATTTACAGCTATGTTTACTGGAGCACGATGCTGCCTGGTTTTGAACCAGATAACTTTTTCTCCCATAATCATACAATGAAAGAACCTGGGACTGTAAGAAAGTCTTACCAAACGCAATGAGAGGCAGCTACTTTGATAAAAGTTATAATGGCTGCTTACTTCAGTAGTAGAAAGCTCTCCCTTCTCTGTGTCGGTCTTTGAAAATGTAGTCTCTTCTTCTGTGTCCATAGGTTCTGTCACTGGCTTCTCACCCTGCTTTTCAGGTTCTGGGGAAGTAGATGCCCCACCAGCCTTCTTGGATGACCTTCCTGAGATAGGTGGTGTATTTTGAGTTGGCTCTGTCTTCTGACTTCTTGCCCTCCGCCCCCCAGCTGACGAGGGTGTTGCACCTTTAGCTTCTTTGTTTACAGCATGTCTCTGTCGACCTTTAGGTGTAGTTTCACTCTCACTTTCAACATCCTCTTCATCTTCTCCCTTATCTGCCTCCATCTTTTCTTCATTTTCTTCGACAGCAGCTGCCTTATCTCTGCCTCGTCTTCCACCCTGAGGTGTTGGTGTAACGGTCGAGGTTCTACCCCTTGCTCTGCCACCCCTACTTTTTGAAGCAGTGTGAGCATCTTCATCACTTTCTTCCTCTTTTTCATCATTTTCTTCCACCTCCGCATTCTTTTCTACTTCTTTTGCTGCCTTACTACTCTCTCCAGTCCTGCTTGCTGAAGACTTCCCACCACGTCCTGTTCTTCCTTTGCCTTTATTTTGAGCACTTCCTTTAAGATTCTCTTCCTCTTCACTTCCACTTTCTGCTGCAACATCTTCATCACTTTCTGGCTCTTCCTCTTTTTTCTCTCTTCCTCCCCTCGAGGTTCTTCCTCTGGCTGCTGCTTTTCCTTTGGCAGACACCTCTGCCTTAGGTTCTTCTGGGAAGAGCAAAAGAATGAAGCAATGAAGTATATTTCTATCATTAAAGTTAATCAGTTACACAGTATAGGTCCATATCCTTGAATCAGAACACCCAAAAAATGAAATATTCTGAAAATAATGATTTTTTGGGTCGACTGTAGTGTAACTTTGGGCTACATGTGAGTGATTTTCAAAAACATATTGAGTGACTTTCTAATACATTTTGGGTGACTTTGGCTATTTTGGGAGTCATCTGGAAACTGCAAAAACTCGATTTCTGAGACACAGTTGTTCCTGAGCATTTCGGATTCAAGGATACAAACCTGTAGTACTTCATTTAATATTTCATTTTGTTACATTGAATATGATTAGAATGTTAAATATTAACAATGAAACTGTTATACTTACTTAGTCGTTCCCCCTCTACCGTGAGGTGTAGAGGTTTGGAAGAGAGAGCGCCAGACTATCCTATTGGCTGTTTTCCTCCTGGCCTGGTTCCATTCTAGTCCTAGGTCCTTTAACTCTTTAAGTCCCAATCGACTTTATATAACCTCAGCGGTTAGACGCGCTTGGCCCAATCGACTTTAAAAAGCCTTTAGTATATGTGCCTCTGTTTGAGAATGTTTCTAATTATAACTACCCACAAACCACCCAAAACGTCACTTCCGACTGCAAGTACATTCTTTTAAATACCGCACGTTAAGAGTGAACATGTTTCTGTTTTGAGATATTTATTGTAGATTTTTAAAGCGATTTTTTTAAGTGCATATCCTCCATTTTACCTTGAATAACTAATAATTTTTTTAAGTGCATATCCTCCATTTTACCTTGAATAACTAATCATTTTTCAATGAAAGCTTTTATACTTGTAGCACAAGAGTAAAGTACATCCAATTACCTTCAGTTTCATATACAACAACAAAGTTACTTATGCATATGAACATTTTAAAAAATTATTTCCAAACAACAACAATAAAAACGCACTGGGGTGGCCATTTTTGCTTGGGCCAAACCCACTTTTTTGCTTGGGACTGAAAGAGTTAAAGATTGTCTAATGTTGTCCTCCCAGCAGACTCTGGGTCCTCCTGGGGGTCTGGATCCCTGGCTCTTTGTTTCCCATGCTTGTCATGGCAGCCGATCTCCCATTCGGCAGACACGGCCAAACCTTCTTAGTTGGGACTGTTCTACTTGGGTCTGCAGGGGGTGGGATTTTAGGCCTTGACATATCGTCTGGTTGCGGATCATGTCTCTTCTTGTTACTTCAACCACCGTCCTCGATACCTCACTTCTGAGGTTTGGATCTGGCTTTTGTGGGTTGTAGTCATTGCCCATGACTCGCATTCATATGTCAAGACTGGGACATAGGTGGAGCTGTATACAGCCATCTTCGTTTTCTTACCAACCTCTCTCTTGCTGAGGAATCCTCGATTTATGGCCTGAAAGTCTCCCAGCTGCTGCTTTTCAAGTGGCCAACTCTTCTTTGATGCCTCCCTTTCGGTCTATAATAGCTCCGAGGTATTTAAAGTGGTCGACCTGCTCCAGGACCTGTTCTCCCAGCTTAATCTGATGTCTTCTTTCTTCTTGTGATATCACCATGGATTTTGTTTTAGAGTTGCTTATGACCATCCCTCTCTTCTCCAGCTCTTCCTTCCAGACTTGCAGGTTGGATTGGAGATATGCCTCTGATTTAGCAATCACTGCAACATCATCAGCAAATGCCAGCTCTGAAATACAGACCTGTCTCATCTTCCAGTACCCTATTGAATACTTTCTTGTTCTCTCCTTACATGCCTTGATGACATCGTCCATGAGGAGTATGAAAAGATAAGGTGACAGAATATCACCTTATCTGGTGTAAATATCACCTTATCTTACACCAGTGGCGGTCCTGAACTCTTCTGACTTATGGTTTGCTGTCCTCACATAATTTCTGCAAGACTTGTAGAAGCTCTGTATAGCATGAATCAGAGATGCTGGAATGTTCTTCCTTGCCAAACAGTCCCAAAGTTTGCTCCAGGGGACCCTGTCAAACGCCTTTTCCAGATCTATGAAACAAAGATGGATCTCACTCTAATACTCAAGGGCCTTTTCACTCAGCTGTCTGAGTGTGATGTTTAGGGCTTGAGTACTTCGGTTTGCTCGGAATCCGCACTGGACCTCATCCAATTGTGGCTCAGCTAAGCGTCGGAGTCTCTGCTCTAGGATTCTAGAGTAGATTTTACCAGGGACATGCCTCTATGGTTTCCACATTGTCGATTGTCACCCTTTTTGAAAATTGGTGTTATGATGGCAATCTCCCAATCCTTTGGTATGGTCTTGTTGCACCACGCTGCCTGTAGGACCTTTAAGAGTAATAGGTCGCCTGATGCTCCCATGTACTTAACCATTTCTGGTGTTACACCATCATGCCCTGCTGCTTTGCCCATCTTGATTTTCTCCAGTGCTGCCTTCAGTTCTTCCATCTTTATGTCATCTTCACCATGATTGGTTTTCTCTTCTGTGCTAGTGGTTATCATTTCTCATGCTTGACCTTGCTCACCATCCAAGAGTTCTGAGAAATATTCTTTCCATCTTTCCATTACTTCCTTCGGGGCAGTAAGTAATTTGTCTTGCTTGTCCTTTATAAATTTGAGAGGGCATTGTTTTTCCTTCCTCATGTTCTTTAGGGTCTTATAGAACAAATTTCTGGTTTTCTTGCACATCTTTTTCTAGCTTTTCTCCAAATTCTTCCCGGGACTTCTGTTTTGCTGTTAGCACCTTGTTCTTTGCTTCTGTTCTGAGTATCACATATTCTCTATATTTCTCTATTTGTCCTGCTGTGTTTTTAGCTCCTAAGTATTGTTTCCATGCCAGTTTCTTCTCTCTTATTTTCTCTTTGACTTCCTCTGTCCACCAAGGTATCCTCTTTCTCTTGTTCCCAAGTCGGACTTCACTACATGCTACTGCAGCAGCTGTCTTTATGATGTCCTTGAATTTAAGCCAGAGGGTTTCCAAGTCATCAGGTTGTTCTGTGTTGCTCACCAGTGCAGCAATAAGCCCCTGATATCTGGTCTTAATTTCTGGCTCTCTCAGCTTGTAGATCTTAATGCTCATTTCTCCCGTTCGTTTACTTAGTTTGTTGCGTGATGTTGGGCAGTTCCTAGGCATGAGCAACTCTTTCAGTTGTTCTTTTGATGGTCAGCAGGTAGTGATCACTTCCAATCTCTGGCCCCCTCCAGACTCTAGCATCCCGGACATATTTGAATGAGCTCCTCCTAACAATGGCATAGTCGATCACTGACTTCTCATTCTTTGTTGGTTCACATCTAGCGTATGCATGTATGCGCTTATGGGGGAACTTTGTGTTTGTAATGATCAGATTCTGCTCACTGCAGAATCTAAGGAGTTGCTTTCCATTGTCATTGAGAGTATCTTCTCCATATCTTCCGATAACTCCATCCCATCTAGCATGGTCATTTCCAACTCTGGCATTGAAATCTCAGAGCATGATAATTTATCTAGGCAAAACTGTTATACAGAATGCTGAAATCTCAAGAATAATAAAAAAAAAAAAGGCATATAGAAAATAACACAGAACTATTGGATGCACAAGCTGAAAAAGTATTACACGTCTTCTACTGATTGATAAAACTGAAATAAATAGATCCACGACATTGTACTTTTTTGAAGCCAATTAAGACAAACAAAACAAAAGACAACTCTCTCATCACTTGAAAACAAATGACCAACTCTTCTTCTTGGAGCATTTTTATATGGCCAAATTATTTTAGCTGTCTAACTTTGACCTCCTTCATTATTTCTCTTTGCGCACCTACCTTTTCCAATACCTCTCTTTGTTTTCTTCTCCTTCCATGAGAAGTGCCCCATTCTTACATTTATTCATATCTCAAGGGCCTCAGTTCTTTCTCCTAACTGCTTGTTCATTGGACAACAAACAAGGTAACCTAAATGAATGAAAAGTTCCCAAACAAAACAGAGGCTTCTTCATGTATTTATCAAAAAGACAAAACTAAACAGTGAAGAAAGACAAAACTAAACAGTGATGGATCACAAAATATTGATAAGATATGTCATAAACCAACCTTTAGCTACACGCCTTCCACCTCTTTTAGATGACGTTGCCTGAGGTTCTCCTATAGCAACATCCTCTGCTGGTGGGTCCTCCTTCTTAGCTCCTCTGTGCAAAATAATTAACTTCAACAATGAAAAATAAAATTTGTTTTTTTTGGAAAAAGAAACAAATACTGTTCACTTTATCATAACCCTTCACATACACTCACACCTCTCAACATTCTTTAAAAAAATGTAAAACATTCCTCAAAGGGTTCATCTCATCCCACACTTGCCTATTAAGACTGTGATGTCTTTATTCCTCTTTATTCACTGTAGCATGATGAAACACATCATCATGTAGTAAAAAATATCGTCCAATCAAATTCATGCACCCTCTCGTGTGTGTTGCACAGTTTTGCAAATGACGTGATAGCAGAAGGAAATTTTGTGTTAACGGTACCATGGATTTATATAATTTGTAAACAGATGGGATGAAGAAAAGAAATGGAATTTATTGCATTCTATGAAGGAGAAGGCCATACTCTTATCTTCGATAGGAAATGTTGCTAAGTGCTTTAATTTTGGAGATATCAGAGGTAAAGTAGGCTAGCATGTTAGAACATAGTGTGAAAATGGACTTCCAAAATTTGCTACAATTCATAGACAAAGCGAATTAAGGAAAACTATAGATGCAAAGGAAGCTAAGGATCATCCCAGTAAAAGGATATATGGATGAAGGGGTAGATGCCAGGGTTGAGCATAACGACGATGATTTCTGGACCTAACTAACACAAAACTTACTCGAGTCTGCAAATATTACACTGTCTGAAAACTATGACCCAGATTGTTCTCTGACACGTCCGCTGCCCCTGTATAAAATTAAGCAAGCAGCGGAAATTTCAAACTTCACACACACAGCAGAAGCAGATAGACGGAGTAAATGAGATGCTCATCAAGGCTATACTTTTACCATCTGTTGGCCGAGCAGTTCTTCATCACCAAACCGAGTCTATTCTGTGTTTTTCATCTATCCTAAGAGGGTATGTACATTTATGAATAATAATTTGTTTTATTGGAGATTACTGTTAGAATTAACGAGGTGCAAACAATATTACATTAGTAAAAGATAAGCAAGGAAATCTCATCACGACAGCAGAGGGACAGGAAACAAGATGGGTAGAGCACTTCAGAGAAACTCTGAACAAGGAACCACCAGAGACACAATTGAATGTTCCTGAGGCTGAAAACGATCTAGATGTAAATACAGACATTCCACGAAAAGAAGAAATCATCACAACAATCAAAGGGTTAAAGAACGTAAAAGCTCCTGGCCATGATAACTTAAATGCAGAGCTATTTAAGACAGACCCTGAGCTAGCAGCAGAACTATTAGAACCACTATTTGCACAAGTCTGGAAAACAGGGACAACACCATCAGAGTGGAACAAAGGAATAATTGTCAAATTGCCCAAGAAGGGAGATCTTGCAGACTGCAATAATTGGAGAGGAATCACTCTTCTCTCAGTTCCCAGCAAAATACTAGGCAGGATAATTATACAGAGAATTTCAAAAGCAGTAGACCACAAACTGAGGAAAGAGCAAGCAGGATTTAGAAAGAACAGAAGATGTGTAGATCATATATTCACTCTCAGGAACATTATAGAGCAGTGCTCAGAATGGCAAAGACAGCTGTACATTAATTTCGTTGATTTTGAAAAGGCTTTTGACAGCATACATAGGGACAGTTTATGGAAAATACTGAGGGCTTATGGAATTCCAAGCTGCATAGTGTCAATCATAAAAAGCCTCTATGCCAACTTTACGTGTAGTGTTGGGCAGAGCAACCTAACCTTTGAGGTGAAGATGGGAGTACGACAGGGATGCCCCTTATCAACCACTCTATTTTTAACAGTCATAGACTGGGTGATGCGCCAGACAACAGAGGGCAGTCCAAGAGGAATAAGATGGACTACATTTTCTACATTAGAAGATCTGGAATATGTAGATGACACTGCACTACTAGCACATTCACATCAACACATCCAGGAAAAAACGGATAGACTTAATAAGTTTAGCCAGCAGGTGGGCTTGAACATCAATTTAAGGAAGTCAGAGGTCGTGACGCTCAATGTGAGCAACCCTGAGCCCATATCAGTAAGGAATCAGCAACTGGTACAGACAGACACCTTCACATACCTAGGATGCATAGTAACACCAGACGGCGGGGCAGGCAAAGACATCAACATCAGAATGAATAAGACAAGAACAGCCTTTTTTAGCCTAAACAACATCTGGAAGTCCTCTCAATACAGCACAAGCACAAAATTAAGATTATATCAGAGCTGTGTGCTTTCTGTGCTTCTCTATGGTGCAGAATGCTGGAGAGTTACAGAGAAGGAAATGTCAAAATTGTCCTCTTTTCACACAACATGCCTAAGAAAAATTCACCGAATCTTTTGGCCGAATACCATCACCAACCAAGATCTGCTTACTCGGAGCAAGCAAGAGGACATGCACACCATCATAGCTGGCAGACGATGGAGCTGGGTTGGCCATGTCCTCAGAAGAGACCCCGATGCCATCACAAGAACAGCTATGCTTTGGACCCCTGAAGGAAAATGAAAGAGAGGCCGACCAAAAACAACCTGGCGGAGGACTGTGGAGGCTGAGATGCAAAGAATGAACCAGAGTTGGGGCACTGTACGAAGGATGGCCACCGACCGAGCAAAGTGGAATCAATTTGTTGTTGCCCTACAAGACGCCACTAGGCGTGATGGCCAATGACTGCTTTGACGGTCGGCGGCTAAGGATCAAAGAAGAAGAAGATTGTTAGAACTGTATCAGGATCAGGCCAGAGGACTGAACTGTATTTTAGTTGTGAAGGTGTAAAGGAATTTGATGACTACCAACGATTATCAGGATTGTCAATTGGAGAATAAATTAAAAGCTATTATATTGGTATAATAGACTTGGCACTCCAGAATGTGAAAGGCGAAGGTTGCATTATAATTTTGTATAAAATGTATTATACTTTTATTCCTGTATTATATTATTTTTTTTAATGTTCTGCAGATAGACACCTGTCTTGTCTCACTATTCTTAATCGGATCTGATCCATGTATCATTCATATACATACAAACATCTGAACACAATCATTCATGAACACATAGGCTTGTGGGCCCCATAACCAAAGGCTAGCCACATGTCCAATATTGTCCTTAGGTTCATTTGTGTCATCAGACATCAGAGATCTCGAATCCAGATAAATAAGTGCTTCCAGAACCAACACAGGAGCCTCAGATATTGTCATCTAGATTTCAGCCCTAGTCCCCATCAGTGTTTGGTGGTCTAGAGCAAGACCATCAACCTATAGTGCTGTGTAATCTCAATGAGGACAGTCATAGACTTTAATGATAAGTATTATGTGTAACCAAATTCCAGCACCCAGTGTGATTGTCAAAGCCAAGTAACTATTGTGTAATGATGATAAAACAGTTTTGATTAATAGACCAGACAAGAGACTTTAGGAACATTGGATGAACTTTTTAGGTTAAATTTAAAATTTCAGAAAGGACTTTTAATTAGTTGTTGAATATAACTCAACAATCATTAAATTTTATAATTAATTTTATTCATTCAATTTTATCATTTCACCATTCATAATTGCACAAGAAGAACAAAAGATAGATGTAAATAATAAATGATTCAATAATTGTAATCATCTTATTAATTTTATATTGTTGAAGTTGAGTTTTACTGAATTGTTTATCATAGGTTAGTTACATAGCGGAGGTGGCACCTTAGGCTCTAACTTGTATCTAATAGAGATGGCTACTGTCTGTGTGTGTGTCGAAACAATGCTTCGAAACAGCGTTGAGTCCGAAAGATTCGAAACACAGCCTGCTTGTTGTTTCAAAACAGTTTCAGTTCCTGTCTGCCTCGCTGTTTTGCAGAGACACACTGTCTCACCTTCCGTGGGTCTTTGTAAAATTTGAGTCAACCGTCCAGAACATTAGTATGGAATATCAAACATGTCATATTTTTCAGGGATGTGTTATGATGACTTGATTTTACAAGTGATATTATTTTTGCTGAGAAGTTATAGACACTGGAAATTGTGTCAGTGCTGCAGTTGTCGATGTTTTAGGCACTATGCTAAAGTTGAAAGTGTCCGTGTGTTCGTATAAATGTAATGGACACTTTATTAGCTCTGCTGATATCTGTGTACTCAGTGTGGATTTGAATCATTGTCTACCAAAACTAGCTTACTCTAGTTTGATATCACGTGTTATTATTACTGTTATTATTATTGTTGTTTTTTATTATTTTCACATATACTGCACAGCTATCATCATATCTCCGTTTTATTTCCTCATAATGAAGACGTGTAAAAATATTGAATTGTGGTCACACGAAACGCCATAGATTTTCACACACGCCAGTAGCGCGCAAGAAAAAACAGAGGAGATTGTCTCACACAGTTCATGTATAGTAATGTATACTGTCTATTAGAGACTTCTTTCTCCCCGATACGGGCAAAAGTGTCGTTGTGTCGAAACAGTGTGTCGACACAGTTTAAATCACTGAGCCGAATGTCTCGAAACAGCGGAGTGTGTCGATTTGCCCACCTCTAGTATCTAATCACTATCTAAAACAGAGATCTTCACAGCCGTGACCATCCTGTGATACCAGTGCTCTTCTCTGACACTGGGTTTACAGTCTTTTCAGACAGAATTCTATTTCTGTTCTTTCAGTAACTACTACTGACACTACACTCATAAAAACCTTTTGCTACATTCACAAAATTTTACACTACATTGCAGAATTCTTCATTCACACATTTTTCTTTGGCATTATTTGGTGTATAATACTTGAGTTTTCTTTTTGTTAGTTTTGAATGTTGCTTACCATTGCTTCCTATTTTATAAATGCCTTCTGTGCCTCATCTAATGCAATTAACATTCACCACAATAAGCACTTTCTTCCTTGAGGCTTGAGAAAATATTATTTCCTGTTTGGAAGTTTTTTGATATTTGCTTCATGACATTTTTTTATGTGTGTGGATAATAACAAGATGATAAGGTTATAGTTTTTTTTAATTACTTTTCTGCTGCTACCTATGTAGTTCTACTTGTGAACAAAATAAAAATATTATTGTTTCTAAGTGGAATGACACAGTTAAAAACAGAGGAATGAAGGATGGCAGTGCCTCTTGCCTTAAAACCTAAATGCTTGAGCACAGAAAACGGAGATTAAGGGCAGTGTAGCCATTAAAATTTTGGATCGTTTCAAACAACCTCACCTTTTCTTATGTCCTGTAGACTCTGAGCTTTCTGAAGGACTTGACTCCTTTTTAGAAGCAACACTTCGTCTTGTTACTCTCCTCATCTGGACAGAGATTCAGATTTTAACTTTAAAAATTATACAGCTGTGTCACAGCTTCGGCAGGGATTACATTCTGAACTGCATCTAATCAAAATTACCCTTTGTTCATTACCAGTCAACTCTCCGTACAGCAAAAGCCTTCATTAAGTTCATGCCAAACCTTCCATTCAAGATCTTTCCATTTTTCTTTTTGTCCCTTTCATGTCCGTCTCCTATTCTCTAACTCCACATGGTTTTTGGTCTCCATCTATTTCTCTCACAATGTGGATTTCAGAACCAGGACTGCCTTGTAATGCTATCAAATGGTTTCTTCACTTAGTGCCTTATCCAATACCAACATGTTTTTCTCACCTCTTGCTGTACCAGTATCTTCTGAGTTCCTTCCATCAGTTTCACGCTGTTGATATTGCAATATTAGTTTAATTCTTTGATTCTGTGCAAGCATCTATTTATGAAAGTTTGTAAGCTCTTGATTATAGCTTTTGCTGTTCTCCGTGATTCAGAGTCATACAACAGGACTGTCTTGAAAATGAATCGAAGATTTCTATTTTTGTATTGGGCTTGGTTTCTTTCGATTTCCATCTAGTTGCCATTACAATGAAATCTCCTCATGCCTTCTGTATTCTTACTTTGATGTCACCTTCCACTTCTCCAACTCTGTCAATGTTGCCAAGATGTATGCAACAGTTTGCATCTTGTAGGCACGTTTCTCAAAATAAATACATGACCCATGACTGGGTCCCAAATGTGGGGCAAAGAAAGCTATAGTATACCCTACCCACTATGCTGTAGGAAGCAACTTAAGGAGGGTATGTTACTTACCCCATCATAGTGAAACTTGCAAGCCAAAAATCATCAACAATATAAACATGTCGTCAAAAATTACTCTTGACAGCCCCGTAAATTCCACATAACATACAAGGGGATTGACATAAGTCTTGGGCCTGACCATGAAGGAGTCACAGGAGGAAGATGAAACTTGGCACATTTAAAGTTCATTATATTTGCACTGAATGTGTAAAGTACGCGTTTGTTTCTTCAAGGGGTTTTCCCGCTACGGTGCACGGCGCAATGTACCCTATTGACCGGATCTGCTGCTCCAAAGATTTGACAAAACAATGGAAAAGAAGGAGGCCAGAGCTGTGATAAAATTTCTGATGTTTCAGGGAAAAACACCTACAGAAATACACAGGGAGTTGGAACCAGTGTTTCGTGATTCTTGTCCTTCATATACTTCGGTTAAAAACTGGTGTCAACAGTTTAACTGCGGCCGCTCAAATGTTGCTGATCTGCCAAGATCTGGTAGACCAGCCTCAGAGTGCAACGATGAAAATGCAACAAGAGTGAAGAAAATCATTGACCAAGATTGAAAAATGACAATTGTGGAGATAGCTAGTAGAGTAAAACTAAATGAAAGAACAGTTTATAGAATTTTACACAACAGACTGAACATGAGAAAAGTGTGTGCATGCTGGGTTCCGCGACTGTTGACACGTGAACAGAAGCAAATGAGGGTAAATTGCTGTCAACAGTTGCTTGAAAAGTGTCAGTCAAAAAAATTTTTGGAGACCATGGTGACAGTAGATGAGACTTGGGTACACCATTATGACTCCGAATCCAAAATTGCCAGCATGCAATGGAAAACCCCGGGCTCCCCAACACCTGTCAAGCCGAGGGCGCAGAAATCTGCAGGAAAAGTGATGCTGACTGTTTTTTGGGACGGCAAAGGTGTCCTTTTGAAAGATTATCTGCCTCGTGGCAACACAGTTAATGGACAGTACTATGCCGATCTTCTCACAAAACTAAGAAAGGTTGTGACCAGGAAACAAGAGATAACGCGCACTCAAAATCTTCCTTTGCTTCAAGACAACGCGCCCTCTCACAAAGCACGGCTTGTGCAGCTAGCAGCCAACGATTTGAATATTGAAATTCTTCCACACCCACCATATTCTCCAGATTTGGCTCCATCAGACATTTTTCTATTCCCAAATCTTAAAAAACAGCTAAATGGAAATCATTTTGACAGCGATGAAGAGGTTATACTGGCATGTGATGACTGGTTTAGTTTGAAAAATAGGGTGTTCTACTTCCAAGGTCTTTTCACGGTCAAGCAGAGATGGTAGAAGTGTGTCTGTCCTTCATGGTCAGGCCCAAGACATATGTCAATCCCCTTGTATATCTAATATATAAAAAGCACTGTCTGTGTGTTTGATGTTTATA
This sequence comes from Oreohelix idahoensis, assembly GCA_024509875.1. Taxonomy (NCBI): domain Eukaryota; kingdom Metazoa; phylum Mollusca; class Gastropoda; order Stylommatophora; family Oreohelicidae; genus Oreohelix; species Oreohelix idahoensis. The sequence goes on from JAMPIV010008731.1 coordinate 314,188, forward strand.
CAAATCTTTATGCATTGAATTTTCTTCTGCACCCTGGAAGTGAGAGGCTGTGTTTTTCTTCTTTTCTTTGATCCTTAGCCACCGACCGTCAAAGCAGTCAGTGGCCATCACCCCCAGTGGCGTCTTGTTGGGCAACAACAAATTGATTCCACTTTGCTCGGTCGGTGGCCATCCTTCGTACAGTGCCCCAACTCTGGTTCATTCTTTGCATCTCAGCCTCCACAGTCCTCTGCCAGGTTGTTTTTGGTCGGCCTCTCTTTCGTTTTCCTTCAGGGGTCCAAAGCATAGCTGTTCTTGTGATGGCATCGGGGTCTCTTCTGAGGACATGGCCAATCCAGCTCCAGCGTCTGCCAGCTATGATGGTGTGCATGTCCTCTTGCTTGCTCCGAGTAAGCAGATCTTGGTTGGTGATGGTATTCGGCCAAAAGATTCGGTGAATTTTTCTTAGGCATGTTGTGTGAAAAGAGGACAATTTCAACATTTCCTTCTCTGTAACTCTCCAGCATTCCGCACCATAGAGAAGCACAGAGCTCTGATATAATCTTAATTTTGTGCTTGTGCTGTATTGAGAGGACTTCCAGATGTTGTTTAGGCTAAAAAAGGCTGTTCTTGCCTTATTCATTCTGATGTTGATGTCTTTGCCTGCCCCGCCGTCTGGTGTTACTATGCATCCTAGGTATGTGAAGGTGTCTGTCTGTACCAGTTGCTGATTCCTTACTGATATGGGCTCAGGGTTGCTCACATTGAGCATCACGACCTCTGACTTCCTTAAATTGATGTTCAAGCCCACCTGCTGGCTTAACTTATTAAGTCTATCCGTTTTTTCCTGGATGTGTTGATGTGAATGTGCTAGTAGTGCAATGTCATCTACATATTCCAGATCTTCTAATGTAGAAAATGTAGTCCATCTTATTCCTCTTGGACTGCTCTCTGTTGTCTGGCGCATCACCCAGTCTATGACTGTTAAAAATAGAGTGGTTGATAAGGGGCATCCCTGTCGTACTCCCATCTTCACCTCAAAGGTTAGGTTGCTCTGCCCAACACTACACGTAAAGTTGGCATAGAGGCTTTTTATGATTGACACTATGCAGCTTGGAATTCCATAAGCCCTCAGTATTTTCCATAAACTGTCCCTATGTATGCTGTCAAAAGCCTTTTCAAAATCAACTAAATTAATGTACAGCTGTCTTTGCCATTCTGAGCACTGCTCTGTAATGTTCCTGAGAATGAATATATGATCTACACATCTTCTGTTCTTTCTAAATCCTGCTTGTTCTTTCCTCAGTTTGTGGTCTACTGCTTTTGAAATTCTCTGTATAATTATCCTGCCTAGTATTTTGCTGGGAACTGAGAGAAGAGTGATTCCTCTCCAATTATTGCAGTCTGCAAGATCTCCCTTCTTGGGCAATTTGACAATTATTCCTTTGTTCCACTCTGATGGTGTTGTCCCCGTTTTCCAGACATGTGCAAATAGTGGTTCTAATAGTTCTGCTGCTAGCTCAGGGTCTATCTTAAATAGCTCTGCATTTAAGTTATCATGGCCAGGAGCTTTTCCATTCTTTAACCCTTTGATTGCTGTGATGATTTCTTCTTTTCGTGGAATGTCTGTATTTACATCTAGATCGTTTTCAGCCTCAGGAACATTCAATTGTGTCTCTGGTGGTTCCTTGTTCAGAGTTTCTCTGAAGTGCTCTGCCCATCTTGTTTCCTGTCCCTCTGCTGTCGTGATGAGATTTCCTTGCTTATCTCTTACTAATGTAATATTGTTTGCACCTCGTTTTCCGCTGATGAATTTAGTTATTTTGTATACTGTGCTTTGTTCATTTCTCAGTGCTGCCTCTTCTGCCTGTCTTGCAAGATCGTCTAGGAAATTCCTTTTGTTGGCTCGGGTTTGGCGTTTAACTTCCTTGTCCAGCTGACTGTACTGTTCGCTATATAGTTGCTTTAACCTGGGGGACTTCGCTTCTGTTTTCTTTCTTTTCATTTCCTTTCTCAGTGTTATGGTGTTTAATGTTTCTGGTGTTATCCAGTCTTGCTTCTTCCTTTCCTGGAATCCCAAGCATGATTTGCTGCTTTCCTTATATATTGTTGAAATGGTGTTGAATTTCTGGTCTATATCATCAGTCAATGTCTTTTCCTGACTTTTGGCAAATTGATATCGTTTCTTTATGTCAGCCACAAAAACTTTTCTGGTAAGGGGGTCCTTCAATTTGCTGATGTCAAACCTTTTCTGTGTAGTTACAGTTGGTCCAGCCCTTCTTAGTTTCACTTTCAGTTTTGCTACTACTAAATGGTGATCACTTCCTACATCTGCACCTCTTCTTACATTCACATCTTGTAATGCATGTCTCCATCTACCGTTAATCATGATGTGGTCTATCTGGTATCTGTCCCGACCATTTGGTGATTCCCATGTTAATTTGTGAATTTCTTTATGTGGGAAAAGTGTTCCTCCAATGACCAGGTTGTTAATACTACAGAAACTTATTAATTTATCCCCATTTTCGTTTGCTGTTCCGCTGCCGCATTTCCCCATTACTCTTTCATTATATGTATTGTGTGTACCAACTTTCGCATTGAGGTCTCCCATTACTATAATAAGATCATATCTAGGTGTGTCTTCCATTTCTTTCTGCAGTTGTTGATAGAATTCATCCTTGACCTCTTCATCGCTGTCATTCGTTGGTGCGTAGCATTGTATTATTGTAGTATTGGTGAATCTACCTCTCAATCTTAATCTTATCAATCTGTTGTTGATGAGTTTCCATTCCAGTAATGTCCTTTCTATTCCTTTCTGTAGAATAATGGCTACATCTTCATTGTGCTGTCCATCCTCTCTTCCAGAGTAAAGTACTGTTTCTCCTGTTGCTGTTTTAACTTTTCCTGCCCCTGTCCATCTGCTCTCGCTTATCCCTATAATGTGTAACCTATAGTTTCTCATTTCTGCCGTGACCTGTTTTAGTTTACCCGTCTCATTCATTGTCCTGACATTCCAAAATCCTATTTTTGTATCTTGTTTTGCGGTCAGGACGTCCGTTCTCATGTCAGTGGCTTCCTTTCGGCTTTCACCACTGACAGTCATACGAGCCTCAGACTCCGGATGTCTGTCCTGCAGCAAAGTTTGTTTATTCGTTGTTGTTTCTGTAACTTCAATTTTTTTTACATAGACAGGGGTGTCAGCCCTATGCTAAAACCCCCAACCTGGAGGACCAGGGTGTCTGCTTTCGTCTGACCCCTGCCCGCGCAAACCTGTCCGGCTTGGTAGAACCTTCCAGGAGTAAAACTCCCACTGGCATAGCTCTGGGGGTAATCAGGGTACGCAAGCCGCCATACCTCGACAAGGTATTGACACCGGTGATGGCATAAGGATAGTCACTTAAAGCAGCAGTCATTAACTTAAAAGAAAATCAAATTTCACGCGAATATCAAAATATCATAGTCTTCTTCTTCTTCTTGCGATCGCATCTTTGATGATTACACCGTCAGACGAGTTCTCATGATGAATTCGACTGTTGTTTGAAGTTCCTCTTTAACTCCATATAGCTTTGAGTTTAGTGTTGAGTCATTCGGCCAGTATATCTTTCTTAACTGGTCATACAGAGGACAGTCCTGTAGAACATGCTCAGCAGTTTGTTCGTTTAATCCACATGTGCACAGTGGTGAAGCAGACAATCGTAGCTTGTGCATGTGTTTATTCAGTTTGTTATGCCCTGTCCTGAGTCGAAAAATAGTTATCTGTCCCTGCCGGTCGAGAGTGTGATAGTCGTCTTTGGGTTGGTTCTGTTCTCTTCTGATAGTCTGGATAGCTCTCTTTTTCTCAAAGTATGTGACTTCATTATCTTCTTGTTCACATTCTCCTCCCTTTTTTGCAAGTTTATCTGCCTTTTTCATTTCCGGGTACACCACAATGAGATGGTACCCACTGAAGTATGGTTCTCTTTTTGGCAGCTACCTTGTTTAGTTCATTTCTCAGATGCGGGAGTTTACCACCCTTGAGAGCTTGCAGGACAGACAGTGCATCTGTGAGGATGACTACCTGGTGGCAGTCAGAGTTGGTGTTATAAATCATATTTGCAGCTTGCTCTAGAGCTTGAACCTCAGCTGTATAGTTGGAACAGAATTTACCAGTGAGTGGGAATGTGCCTAGTCTCATAGTGGTTGTCAGGATATGAGATAAAGATACCGGCACCTCCATTCCTAACAGCATTAGTTGCTGATCCATCTGTATAGGCATGTATCCATGATTGATCGGGATAGCTTTCTTGGATCATACTCAATGTAGCAGTTCGTTTTTGCAGATCATTATATTCACATCCACTTGTGAGACCACTGACTGATGTATTAATTTGGAGGGCACTGCTGGCCTGCTCCCATGGTACAGGGTATAGGGTGGGCTTCAGTGGTGTTGTCTTCATGGATAGGTCCTCTTGATGCTGTCTTATAAGTCTTTTCCCCGATGCACAAAGCTGCTACGCTTTAGACGTCCCAATGCCAGATCATCTAGTCTTGCCTTCATTGGGTGCATTGGCATACTGTTGTACTTTTCCATCTGGATCATGGTTTTTGTGTCTCTTCTATGGGACAATGTCTGTAATCCAGCAACCTTCTGCATCTCTGTTATTGGTGTAGTTTTCATGGCTCCTGTAATGAGCCTGAGAGCTTGATTTTGCACCCTGTCCAAAGACTGCAGATGTGAGTTAGCAGCTGATGACCATGCTGCTGAGCTAAACTCTAAGTGTGGTCTTATTACTCCATTATAAATCTTCTTTAGATTTCGTTCATTTGCTCCCCAGTTGGTACCTGCTAATTTTCTGAGTATGCCTAGTCGTCTTTGGGCCTTTCCTTCTGCGTTTTCAATATGCTTATTCCATGTAAGCCTTTGGTCAAATGTCACCCCAAGATAGGTGGGGTAGCTTTCTTCCTTGATCACGGTTGTCCCTAGGTGTATGTTAGCTGATTTGTCCTTGGGGGCGAGGGAGAACAGTATTGTGGAGGTTTTGTCTGTGTTTATTGTGATAAGCCATTTCTCTGCCCATGACACTAGCATGTCTGCTGCCCGCTGCATTCTATAATTTGCTGTGGTGACATTTTCATCAGCGCACCAGAGTACTAGGTCATCTGCATATAAGGCAGCTTTAACTCCTGCAGGGAGATCTTTCACCAGGTCATTGATGTAAACAAGGAAGAGTGTTGGGGAAATTACTCCTCCTTGAGGTACCCCCCTGATGGAGCAACACTTTTCTGCTCTGCAGACCGTCAAGAGTGACTCTAGTTCTCCTGTTATGCAAGTATGACTGGATCCATTTCATCATGTTGCCTTGGATTCCACTTCTCCTAAGTTTTGCAATGAGGCCATCTTTCCACACCTTGTCAAAGGCCTGCTTGAAGTCGACCCAGATCGTTAGGACCTTTTTCTTCTCCTGGAAGGCATCTTCTATTGCTTGAGACAAGTAAGTAACTTGGTCTTCTATACTGTAGCATTCTCTAAATCCAGCTTGTTCCGGCACCAGGATCTGCTCAGACTCTAAATACCATTTCAATCTGTGGTTGACTATTCGCTCCATAGTCTTCCCAACACAGCTTGTGAGACTGATTGGCCGGTAACTTGCAGCCTCGGTCTTACATTTCCCTTTCTTTAGTATGGGTATTGTGATGGCTTCTCTCCATACTTGGGGTACCGTTCCTTTCAACCAGCTGTGGTTGAATATCTCAAGCAGTTTTGTCTTTGCTGCTGAGCTCAGATTTACTAGCATTTCGTTGCTGATTTTGTCTGGGCCGGGTGACTTTTGAAACTTAAGCTTGGAAATAGCCTTCTGTAGTTCTCCTAGTGTGATGGGTTCCCTCATTGGGGCAGGAGTATCTGTCTGTCCCATGGTTGCCAGTATTTCTTTTCTTATCTCTCTCTGATGATCTATGTTAATGGGTAAGTTGCTTTCTGAACTGTATCTTCTAGCAAACAAGTCTGCAGCTTGTTTTCCTCTGAAAAGTTTGCCACCTTCATCCAATGTGATAGTCTGCCTAGGTGAGGAACGCTCTTCATTTAGAGACTTGACTAATCTCCAAAGTTTCCTGCCGTCTTTCTCAAGGTTCAGCGATGCCGTTTTAGTTCTCCAGCTTTTCCGTTTTTCTTCTAGCTTTGTTCTCTGAAACTCTGCTACAGCCTTTTTCCATTTGTTGTGAGTTTCAAGTGAAGGCTGAGACTCTGCGTCCTTTCTAGCCCTGTCCATGGCTTCCTGACGTTCTTGGAGTGTGCTGGACCAGTATGGTATGTAGTTACGCCGGCATCCTTTGGGAATGGTTTCTTTTGCAGCTTGTAGTATGCATCTGTTGAAGTCTTTTACCACTTCATTAATGTCTCTGTTCTGTACCTTGAGGGTAGACAGCAGCGTGTTCACCTGATGCCTGAATAAACCCCAGTTGGCTTTTTTGTAGTTCCATCTTGTAATGGCTGGGCCTGTACTGAGAGTTGCACTCTGGACCGTAAGAAAGATTGGGCGATGGTCGCTTCCCCCTAGTTGGTCTCCTACTTCTCTACTAATAGATCCAGCTATATCTGGTGTGGAGAAGGCAAGATCTGGTGTTGAAGTTGTGTGCCATCCTCTGGAGTAGAAGGTAGGAGTATCTGTGGCATTATTGACTAGGATTAGGGAGTGATCATCTTGCCAAGTTTCAACCTCTTCACCTCTGTGATCCAGATGGTTATAGCCCCAGCTCTGGGAGTGGCTATTAAAGTCTCCAACTGCTATAAAGTTGGTGGCTGGTACCTGTATAGAGCTGAGACTCAGGGGTTTGTTGTTCGGACAGTAATAGTTCAGGAGTTCTATTTCCATCTTGTCTACCTTTATCTGCAACAGCTGATATTCTGCTCCATCCATGAAGGTTTTCCTTTCGTGTGCAGGAATGTTATTCCTTACAAGAGTAAGTACTCCTCCTTTTCGTCTATCTTTTCTGTCGGATCTGAAGCATTGATATCCCCTTATTTTAAAGGTTTGATCTGCTTTCAAGTGAGTCTCTTGGATACAGCAAACACTGACTTGCTTCTCATACAAGATGTTTTCCAGCTCTGTCTTTTTGCTGTATCCAGCCTGCTTGCTGTTCACTCCCTCTGCATTCCAGTGCATCATGACAAGTGGCACTCTGGGTTTCTCTTTTTCTGTTTTGTTTTGGTCAGTAGTTCTCCTCCGCCGTCTGCTGACTCCACAAGACGGTCTAGAGGGTCCTCCAGTAGTTGAGGGTGGGCTCTGTCGAGGCTCAGAGCCCGGCACTGCACCTGCCTGGTGGAGCTCCACAGGGCGAGCACCAGTACGAGATTTATTTGACGGTGTACTCTCCATAGAAAAAAAAAGCGAGTTGCGTGATACTGTGGTTTCCGGTGCGCCTTCTGGCCCAGTATCTATGACTTTAGCACCTGTTCAACGGGAGAGTGGGCTCATCCCTAATCTTATCATAGTCTGATTTTTACATTTTCCTAAGTTTCCTAAACTGTTACTAGGAAAAACCCGGGCAATGCCGGGTACTTACAGCCAGTTACTTATATATATTTCCTATAACCCTCACATATGAAATAAGAGTTCACATCAATGTCCTTTTAGCTCCCATGTGGAGCATTCATGTTATGTTGCAGCAGTGGTTTTTGTGGCAATTTGTTTTACATGATGAGGTTGGCAGCCCGACGTACAGTCTTCATATTGGTCACCTTTTATAACAGAGGGAGCAGAAGTCCTATTCTATCTTTGTCTCCTCAGAGACCCCCCCCCCCCCCCCCCGGAACTACATGGGGCTAAAGAGTTCAATTATCATCATCAATAACCTTTAGCTTCCCAAGGAGCATAGGCCTTCAACAAAGACATGTCCTGTCGAGTGCCATCATCCCAAGTTCTTTCCATGTCTTTCTCATCATTTTCACTACTGTGTTCAGTTCTCTTTTCCATGTGTTTTTTGGTCTACCTCTGCCTCGCTTACCCTGGGGATTCCAGAGCAAGCACTGCCTTGCAATGTTATAAAAACAGGTTTCCTCAATGTATGTTTTATCCATCACCACCATCTTGTTACCATCTCTTAAAATAGTTCATATTACACATTAAATACTGTTTAATTTAATGCTCAAGTGCAAAAAAAAGAATATGATCAAGGATATAGTGTCAGGATGTCACCTTAGCTGTGACGGAAGCACTCAGTGCCACTGCTTGACAAATTTCCCTCCAATCTTGACTGCAGGAATGCTAGATTTGTGAAGACCAGATCTGTATGCCACATGTGGCAACAATGTTTTATCCTCAATAAGACCAAGGCTGTCTTGTAGCTCTTTCTCTTTCTTTTTCAGATTGCGTTTTCTTCTTCTTCGGCTGAACACCTGAATAAGTATTTGGGTTACAATTGGGAGCGATGCAGTATGAAAAAGACGTGTAAACTTAAACAAAAAATACAGTAAATATCATATAGATCCCTAGTTGAGGTGGGATTTTTTAGACAGCAAACGGCTCTGGGGTCGACACGGCCTCATGAATTGGGTACTATAGTGCGTTTCACAATGTTTGTCGCTGGTTAATATTCAATATCTCTGCAACCACTTGATCGTAATTGTTGCAACTTTGCATTTGACCTAATGATCGCTATGTCCCGAGGGGGACATTTTTTTCCTCGTTAACAAACTTATGGTTTTAAATTTTCTTTATTTAAAGTATACAAAATCGACCACCTCCTAGTCAAACCGTGTATTGACAGGGCTGACCCCTTCATATTTGTGAGCTATTTCGATTTAACATCTTGAACATATTTCACGTGATTTTCCCCGTGTTTCAGCCCCTTACCGCACTGTTTTGAACATTACATTGATCCTTCCGGTGTGTTCAGTTTCTGTTCTACTGATTGTGTATTTCAGTGCATAGGCGTATCTTGCGGTATTCTAGGTCTGTAATACAATGGGTATGAAAGTCAAGTTCTTAACACTGCATACAATGGCAGTGAAGATGTATAAATATTTCTGCAGAGAAGCTAAGCGTGGTAAACTGTATCGGAGTCTCTCAAATATTTCGAAGATATAAAAAGGACCTCACGTAGTAATCAGTTAACAAACCCCTCTAACATTCGAATTGTATTGAAGCCTATGCCGAAAATATGCAACTTCCTTCATTTACGGTAAATTATTTTCTTCCAGGACAAAATAATTACTTCGTTAAAAAAGATTAAAGGAATTAGCCGTTGCAAGAAAAGAACACTACCTGCAACATCGAATTTTATAAAAACTTTGTGACATTGAAAATATAAGACCACATGCAAAAAATCATGTTTATCAGTGCAAGGAATATGGAGATATTTGAAGTCAATCGTCGACCGACCTTTTTGAAACGCACTAAAGAGCAACTCTGGGAAGGTTAAGGCGGCTGGCGTGATGCTGACCATATCACCCCGTGTGTGCCGATGGTTAAGAAAATATGGGCCTAACACCATATTCCCAATATGCCTCAATGGGCGTGTAACGGGATCCTTTACCTTTTCATACAGACACAGTCTCAACATACACATGGGAACTTGATAGTTAGGTGTCAAGGATGGTTACTCAGGGTTTATGCCCATTTAATGGCATAATGGTATGGCACACAAAATAGCCGACTTATATAAAATTTCTGCAATTTTTTAATACTTTTTTTAAAAATTGTGAATACACACAAATATATATTATTAAATGCAAACAGATTAACTGTTATTTTCAATTATTTTCTCGTACCTGTTAAATGTTCCTGTAATAAAACTGGTTTAATATAGTATCTCAGCACTCTTTTTCTTACATTTATCTTTAAACTCGTACTTAAGTTATTTCTGTGCATCATTAGAGATGGGGGTTAGAGTACCTAAGAGGTATGGCGTCCACCTCTAATTCTAAGGGTACTGGGTTCAGTTTCCAGTACAGGGAATATATTTGATGGACATTTTTTCGGAACCAGTGGTTCTTAATAACGTCATACTCTCCCCTGATCTCCTTGGTAGTGAGATTGGATGCCTAGCCGTCTCGGATAAGGGCAAAAAAATAGGACGTCTTGTGTGCATGTTCGCAGGTTAAAACCTCAGCAGTTAGAAATCATAAATAGTAGGCCATACAGCCCTGCCATGGCAAAATTTACAAAAATTAAGAAAACCTACATGCCACAAAAATATTTACAGAATGTGTGATTCCTGTATATACACATTAGGATCCTCGCCAGTGCTATGGAGGTCATGTACTGTGCTGAGATCCTCCTTGTATGATCTAAGGGAGGAGATCGGAGCACTGATGGAGTTCTCCATGTGCAATGAAGATGGCCCTTAAAACCAAACCAAACCAATTACATAGCATTCAGATAGGCTCTTTAATCTGAAGATAAGCACTGTTACTGTTGCCTCGTATTCAGTATGACACCTTCTGTGCTTTCCTCTATTAATGTCTATATATCTACCACACCTTTATTTCTCACACGGAACAATTGTTGCATGCCACCATTCTCTACTTTAGTCCATCTTCTTCAGCTCTATCCAAGAGATCTCAGTTGTTGTTGTTATAGATCCTGCAGCATCTGACCCCCGTGCTGCAGTGCATATACTTGTCTATATCCTTTTATCCGAACACCCGACAACTGAAATATTCTGAAAATCTACTTTTTTAATCACAATTTGGGCAATTTCCTACTATTTTGTGTGACTTTGGGAAATTTTCTAATACATTTTGGGCAACTTTCAAATGCAGTTTGGGCAACATCTGAAAACCAAATATATAAAGTTTCCGAAAGAGAGCTGTCACAGAGGACTTCGGATAAAAGTATACAGACCTGTAGTGGTATCTGCACATATTTTCGAGATGTTTGTTTCACTCCACATAAGGTGTTCCATTTATCTGGCTTTTGAGGAAGAAGCTTTGTTCTAACATCGTACAAAGAGGTGGTGGTCAAAAGTTTCATAGGGGTGACGACAGAGCTGTGGTTGGATTTTCTTCAAGCGCTTGTTATGTGGTATATGTTGTGTTCAGAGCAGAAAAACAGTGATCCTTGTAAAGTGACTGATGTTGTCCTGGGAATCATGACTGCCTGTGTATTTGCAGAACTCCCTTCTGGTGTTTGCCATGACCCATCTGTTCAAGTTTCTTTACTTTTTTTTTTTAAAGTCTATCTTAACAAGTCGAGTTTAAAGTCTCTTAGTATAAGTCTCAAATCTCTAACAGTAGTGACATGTGGAGTCCCAAGTCGAGTATCAAGTCCCTAATAGTAGTTTTTGAGTCATATTTCAAGTACCTTACAGAAGGTCCCAAGTCAAGCCCCATTTTTCATCTAAAATTGTTTATATCACTTGTATTCAAACAATCAAATAATTCACTATAAATAATATTGAAAAATAATAATGTGTAACGTACTGTTTATGCGTGATGTGAAAGCTGGCAGAGTGAACGTGTCGTTTATCACCTGGACTGTGTAATGTTGCGGTGTTGATGAAGGTCACCAGAAATATAACGCCCACCAGCGTGAGGCACTGCCAGGGGTACTATGATCACTCACACAAAACAGCGTACATGTTGTAGATGTGTGGTACTGGTATTATGATGTGCTGAGTGTGGGTGTAGACGAGAACGCGAATGCTTGAAGCTCTTGGTAAAGTCAATAATGCACCCATACACTCACATGCAGTAGTCAATGATGAATTGAAGACTGCTGGCACGTTTCAAACATTTATTTACGAAACTGACAGTAGCATCAACAGGACAGTCAAATCGACAAGATCAAGGACTTCACATACATAATGAATGACTGTTAAATGTCTGGTAATCAAAGGCTTGCATCATACATCAACTAGGACATACCCAAACATCATCTGTCCTAATGTTACAGTTTACAATGTAGCTTCCGTACCATTGACTCAGCGCGTCAGGTACTTAATTAGCTCTGTCGTCCAACAAACGAGCTCCTAAATTGTGTAGCAATGATACATAAGGCTGTTATTCAACTGGCATAGCCCGCCAGATATATTTCCTCTTGCTGAAAAATATTGGCCGTAATACAGGGCCTCAATATGTAGACAGCTGTGTATCCTTTGTTAGCAGGCATGATCAAACCATGCTAAACATATATACCGCCAACCTGCGGCGTCCACAATAATTTATCATCCTCATTAGGCTTCTGTTCAATTGAAAACACATTAGTCTCATTTGGCTAGAACAAGAAGCAAAGAAGGAATTCTGTCTCTCAAGATCTGTGAGCTTCACTCGCAGATAGGTAACTTCAAATGTTCTGCAACCAAAGGCATATTAATAAGAATGTCATTTACCTTTTACAGAATCTTCCGGATACACACTTAATAAATGTCGTCACTCTTGACGAACAAAGAATCACTGGGGAAAACATTGACATTTATTTCAGTCATATCGAAAACTTTCCAATCCCCACGATGATACAGAGAAAATCACAACGGACATCATGTCCGACAGCCCAAAACACACTCTACCTGACGGAAGTTCCCTCAGTTTGCACCCAGAACCGGCGCATGCCTAGACAGCATAAAACTGAGCATCGTTAAGACAGATCAACGACAACGATTGAAAGAAAGAGAAGATAACCCTTTAAACAACCTGTCATAGAAGTAAATACCCAATTATCCAACTTTGACCAACAAAGTTTTACAACAAAAGTATTAAATAGATTTACCTATTATGACTCCGTCAAAAACGACAGCAACAGACTACCGCACCCCCCCGTATAAAAAAAAATGACCCTTTTTTTTTTAAATACATCAATGAGCAAGATACCACAAGCTCATGACACATGAATAATGCGCCAATGAAAGAACCAACTAATGTCAGGTTGAATCGACACACACATAGAGCGTCCGGAGAGAATCAAATCATCTCACCACATAATAGAAAATATATTTGGGACGGTACCATCAAAGAAACCTCAGTTGCTGGCGATACTAACAAAAATTACATAACTATCAAACAATTATGCAATACTATAATCATAGCAATGACAAATGACAATCTATCTCAAGAAGTCATATCAATATACAAATTACAATGTTATACCATTAATATATGTAATGGATGGACATGACCAAATTTGTTAAATTCCGTACACATTATCTAACAATAGAAGTATATTATATACAAATAAGTGCTGCGATCTCTCGAACAAATGTAAGGTATGGCATCATCATGGTTCTCACAAGCGCTCCGTACTTGGTACTAGTTTGCACTGAGAATAATATAAATGACACAATTAGTAACATGCTATAATGCACTATAGTCATTACAAAATTATTTAAGTATCATATGTGGCCATTTTAACATTTTTCCTTTTCTTATTTTTGACCTTTATTTTATGTCAACCTTAACCTTCCACATTACATCAAAGATAGTAATAGAGAAAGAAAACAATCAATTTACTAATCTAAGGTGAAACAAATGTGTTAATGTATATTATGAACAGACATGAGTCTGGAAATGTATCATGAAATCTAGGACACAAGACTTAAGTGGAATCATGTGGGCATCTAGACAGTAACTCATTTAAACCCGAATAGTGTTCTTCCCAAGTATCGCTGAAAAGACAGATGTCGTCTAAGTATGCGATGACATCTGTACGATATGAGAGAATTCGACGCATCATGCGTACGAAAGTAGCTGGGGCGTTCATCAGCCCGAAAGGCATAAAATTCCATTGATACAAACCCCTAGGTGTTGAGAAAGCAGTGAAAGGTTTGGCGCGTTCAGTTAACGGAACTTGCCAATAGCCTTTCGACAAGTCAAGTTTAGTAAAGAATCGCGATTTAGAAAGTCTAGTAAGTAGATCTTCCAATAAAGGCATAGGTTCAGCATCGAACTTCGTAACTTGGTTCAATTTGCGATAATCGATGCAAAGACGTATGTTATTGTCTTTCTTTCGAACAATAACCATGGACGAAGAGTATGCTGAAGTGGATGGTTCAATTATTTTCAATTATATCATTTCATCCAATTCTTTCTCGACTTGCGCTTGGAAATGAATAGGGATAGGGTATGGTCTTACTCTGATCGGATTATGATCAGTAAGTATAATGTCATGTTTGATAATATGTGTGTGTCCAGGAATGTCGGTAAGGACATCCTGAAATGATTGTAGCAAAGAAGATACTTGACGCTGTTCCTCAAAAGACAAATTAGAAGAAACCGAAACGTTTCTCCATGATTCCGTAGAATTGAGTGGAATCATAGGAAGAGGTAGATTAACATCTGAAAACGTAGTTTCTTCCTCCTGTATAACCGACAAGGATGAGATATGACCATGTTGGACTGGAGAATCCTCCGTTGCCTGGAAAATAGGCTGCAAATAGTCTGGTCATTCAATAAATTCCGTAAGCATATTTATATGGAAGGTTTTATGCCTTCCATCAATATCGACAACATAGTCGACATCGGAAATTTTTGAGACTATTCTATATGGACCTTTACATGCAATGAGAAGTCTGTTCTCCCTCGAAGGAAGTAAGACAAACGCTTTGTCTCCAGGACAAAGTTGACGTAAGCGTCTCTTCTTATTAGCGAATTGCCTCACCTTTTCTTTGGCAAATTCGGAGGATGAAGTCGCTAACTTGCATGCTTCGATAATCTTATGCCTGAGAGCAATGACATACTCATATGAAGATTGAGTGTCATTGTCAATATTATCGGCAGTTATCAAATCGTGTAGCAAGGACATAGGACCGCGCGGTTGCGCGCCAAAAACTAGTTGAAAGGGAGAAAACCCTGTATGCGCGTTGGGGACCTCTCAATAGGCAAAGAGAGCCACGGGTAAAACCCTGTCCCAATCCTGAGGATGATCCTCAGTAATCTTGCCAAGTAAGTTCTTAAGTGTTCTATTAAGACGTTCAACTAACCCATTAGACATTGGGTGATAAATACTACTGAGAGACCTTTTAATATCTAGGATAGACATCACCTGCGACATAGTGTCTGATATCAATTGAGTACCATGGTCTGACAATATTTCTCTGGGAAAACCCAAACGAGAAAATATTAGCCAAAGAGCGTCTGCGATATCGGCAGTAGATATGCTCTTTAGAGGTATAGCCTCTGGCCAACGTGTGCACATGTCGACGCATGTTAGGATGAATTGATGTCCACTGGCTGACTTAATCTTAAAAGGGCCAATAATATCTATTGCCATCTTCTGGAATGGTCGAATGGGAATGTCTGCAGCCTGGATAGGTGCAGCATGTCGTGGACCTCTAGATTTGACTTCTTGACAAATCTTACAAGATCGGCAATAAATTTGTATGTCTTTGTTTACGAATGGCCAAAAGAAAGCCGCTAGAACTCTCGACTTAGTGCGAGAAAAACCCATGTGTCCAGCACACTGAGAATCATGTGCATGTTGAAGAATTAAGGCTCTCATACTTTTGGGCACAAGAATTTGAGAGTGCATAGATTTGTCTGAGTGTTGTACCATATGTACTAGTATACCATTCTTCATAGTGATATACGATTTGTGAATTGTATTTTGATTCGGATCACCGTTTTTAGCGAGAAGAAAGTATTTATTTAGAGAAGAGTCTTCTTCTTGTAGTTTCACAAACGAGTCATGTGAAATCACCAAGTGATCATCTTGGCTACCAACTTCATTACTATCATTAGATGAAGTTGAAGGAATAAGAGCTTGTGCTCTTGTTACAACCACATTGGCTGTTTGGATATTATGTTCTTCCCAAGCAGCAATTTGATGCGGGGTAGATTCCTTCACCCCGTGAATACGACCGATTATAAGATCCGCAATAGGATTAGGAAGAAGACACGCGTGAACATCTCCTGTAAAGAAGGGAGTATCCATGTGGATGATAGCAGTAGGATATATCTCCAAAGTTCCACCAAATGTCACACACTTAACCACCTTTCCCGTGGCACAGCAAGGATCTATGAGAGATTGCCTAACCCCAATAGTAGTACATCCAGAATCAAAAAGTACAGAGACTGGATTATTATTCACTAGATCTTTATGTAAGATGAGAGATCCTCTCCCGTCATGCGCAACTATAGCAGGAAGAGCGGGAAGAGGGTGACCACAAATTAGGGTAGATACTGTAGATGGCTCGAATAATGTTGAGCAATGGGGGCACTTAGCTGCTCTCCCAAAATCGAAAGCAGAGCCAGTGATAGCATTAGAGTTTCTACTATCGTTCACTTGACTACAGGCTTCCTGAGACTCATGTTGTGCAGCATTTGCCTGACGATAAGATTTTCTTTTATTATGTCTAGGTCTGCCGCGATTATTATTTCCCCTGTAATTATCATTATATTGCCCATCATAACCATTATTCTGGTTTGCATCACCGTTTCCATAACCATCATCGTAATATTCTTGACGGCGAGGATAATTATCTCGAGAAGAAAAACTCGGATAGTTTCTACTGTGATAACCTTTGCAAAAGTGTCTATAATTGTTAGACCCAACATTATGAGGACTATCAGCTCGTCTCCAATTCTTTGAAGAAAACCCACTGTGTGATGGATTGCTTTGATATTGAGTGTAATTCTGATTATTCTTCTTATTAAAGCTTTGTTTAGCACCTTGAAATTTACGATTGTAATTAGAGCCATATGGTGCTGCCGAAGCAACTGGCAACCCTTCTTTCACTTTAGAACTGCTAACCGTAGCATGGGGATGCGCAGTTACGTACTGGCAACAATATTCCTCCATGTCTTTTATGTTTTTAGGTTTACGCTCATGAAGAAAAGCAAGGAAAGATTCGTTGACCGATGACATAACTTTGTCTCGAAGTAATAAGTCCATTAGGCCTTCATATGTTTTTTCAGTCTGAGACAACTCAATCCAACGTGTGAATGTACGGCGTATCTTTATAATAAAGTCAGAGAAATCTACTCCATTTTCTGGCAACATTGTCTTAAGACGAAGATGATAATCTTCTTCTTTTAGTTGATATCTTTTAAGTAATGCTGCTCTGACAACATTATAGTTAGTCCTATCATGTTCCTCTATTGTCATAAGAGTAGTTACTGGTTCACCTGAAAAAAATTCCATCAGTTGTTCGACATATTTTTCCTTTTTTATTTTATGCGTATCGCATAAAAATTGGAATCTATCAAGATAATCCGTTATATCGTCCTTTAAAGGATTGAAATGAGGTAATTTGATCTTATTAGACTTCTCCTTTGTCGTACCCGAAGTTGCTTGATGAGCACCTGCATTCATCAATTTCAATTTCTCTAACTCCAAAGCTGCGAGTCTTTCATCATGTTCCATTTTTGCTTTTCTCTCTTCAGCAGCAGCTTGAAATTTTTTCTCTTCAGCAGCAGCTTGAAATTTTCTCTCCTCAGCAGCAGCTTGAAATTTTCTCTCCTCAGCAGCAGCTTGAAGTTTTTTCTCTTCAGCAGCAGCTTGAACTTGAAGTTTTCTCTCTTCAGCATCTCTTTGTTGCTGTATTCTTCTATCTTCAGCTTCTCTATCCAACTGCATTTGTATCCTTTTCTCTTCAGCCTTCTGTGCCTTGGCATATTGAGCAAGTGTGAATTCTTCTAACTTCTCACCTGTCTTCCCAAGGGCTTTCCCTTGTTCAATAAAGTAGTCTAGTGTAGACATTCTGTCTAACTATGTGAGATCAGACCTGAAAAATTAAATAAATTACCTTATCCCACTTTGATGGGAGACAAGTCTGTAATACTAGACTTGTATACTCACTTCACTTTATTTCACTCTCTTTGAGAGACAAGTGTATAGTTACCTTGTTTCTCTGTAATATTATCATTATAAATAACCTTTATATGAAAAGTGAATGATATTAGTAATAATAGTCCATGATCAAGTATATCTATAGACTGTATGACAACAATGTATTACAATAATAAATACAAAGACAAGAATACAAAACAACAACCGAAAACGTTTGCAGAAGTCAAATAAACAATACAGTGAAACTAAAAAAAATTGTTACAAAATGTGTAATGATGACTGCGAAAATAAACAAACAAATGGCAACACTGTTATAAACACAAAGATCTATAGAAATAAATGATAGACAGAAGAGGCAGACAAATTCAAACAAATCAAATCAAAACTAAAGAACAGAAAAAATTTTACAAAAACAACGAAGAGGCACACCTCGGCACAACTAAACATAAATAGCAACAAATATTGCTAACAAATTTCCCTGTGGAAAATTTGTTACCCTACAGAAATACACACTAAATAAACATGTAAACAAAAACATGTATACAGAAAACATGCATGGCATATGTAAATAAACAATATACAGTATGTGTATAGAGGAAGGCTCAGCTTTACACAAAATAAAGGCACAGTTTACACACTAAACAGGCCACTTATCTTTAAGCACAATCCTCAATAGCCGCAAAGATGCAGTATAATGCGGTACTACTGTCAACAAAAATGGTAGACGATCCACCGTTGAAGGTCACCGTAACTTCATAACAGGCAGTGGTCTCCAAAGTGTAGCTACAAAAATCATACTCGACACCAGTTGAGACTAGAAGATCCAACGTCGATATGTTTGTAGAATGTAGTGTAAACAACCAGCGGTACTGTTTACAATCTTAGGTTGACAGGTAACGATGTGACTTGATAGCTCAGATATATTGCCATCATTTGTAGAACTCCAGAAATGTATAACAATGTCACTTCAATTCCATAGCAGTTGTGGTCCATGTAGCAGTAACACAAAAATGCCAACGCCAGTGTTTATGTGAGTCAGCCCAGTTGTTGACCTATTTACCACTGTCTTGAAAATGTAGAAAACCCACACTGGCCACCATAAATGTAACGTACTGTTTATGCGTGATGTGAAAGCTGGCAGAGTGAACATGTCGTTTATCACCTGGACTGTGTAATGTTGCGGTGTTGAAGAAGGTCACCAGAAATGTAACGCCCACCAGCGTGAGGCACTGCCAGGGGTTCTATGATCACTCACACAAAACAGCGTACATGTTGTAGATGTGTGGTACTGGTATTATGATGTGCTGAGTGTGGGTGTAGACGAGAACGCGAATGCTTGAAGCTCTTGGTAAAGTCAATAATGCACCCCATACACTCACATGCAGTAGTCAATGATGAATTGAAGACTGCTGGCACGTTTCAAACATTTATTTACGAAACTGACAGTAGCATCAACAGGACAGTCAAATCGACAAGATCAAGGACTTCACATACATAATGAATGACTGTTAAATGTCTGGTAATCAAAGGCTTGCATCATACATCAACTAGGACATACCCAAACATCATCTGTCCTAATGTTACAGTTTACAATGTAGCTTCCGTACCATTGACTCAGCGCATCAGGTACTTAATTAGCTCTGTCGTCCAACAAACGAGCTCCTAAATTGCGTAGCAATAATACATAAGGCTGTTATTCAACTGGCATAGCCCGCCAGATATATTTCCTCTTGCTGAAAAATATTGGCCATAATACAGGGCCTCAATATGTAGACAGCTGTGTATCCTTTGTTAGCAGGCACGATCAAACCATGCTAAACATATATACCGCCAACCTGCGGCGTCCACAATAATTTATCATCATCATTAGGCTTCTGTTCAATTGAAAGGAATGGATGGGTTTGAAAAAAAATCGAAAAAAGGTGATTCGTCTTACGAGGACAAAAGACAAAGAAAATAGTCTACGTTACGGCCACAAGGCCTTCGTCAGGAAAGGAAAGAAAGTGAAGGCTAGATAGGACACATAAAAACTAAATAAAATAAAAACTGGGTACTTCCCTGAAGGCAAGAACCGAAATTCTATCAAAATCGCTGTCTATTGATGACCGCGTGGCTGAACAGAAAGTGACTTCCGCCGCCGGATGTACACAATGCATACTAAGAAACTAAAAAACGAAACCGGACAATAAACTACCCAACGTGATAAAAGTGGGGACTGGAAATAGAAGAGGACAGAATGAGTGGGAGATAAATAAATATGAAATAAAAAAATGTATATGGCATACAAATAGAAGAATAGGATAAGAGTGGAAAGAGTAAAATAGAGCAAGAGAGGAGAGGGACCTCAGACAAAGGTGTGAAAAGTGTTGAGACCGGCTGGTTTTAGACACCCCATGCGGTGGATAAGACGGTTCTCAAGCTGTTCTCGGCTGGCAGTGTCAGAGGAGCACGATCGGATCGCTGTGACCTGGATGTCGATGGGACCAAGGTGGTCAGGACCATTGAAGTGTATAGCAACTGGTGTGGACTTTTGCTGAGCGATGTCATTTAAGTGCTGGCTGAATCTGTCCCCAAGTCGTTTGCCTGTTTGGCCAATATAGGTTTTGCAGCAACGTTTACATATGATCGTATAAATGACATTGCGCGATTCACACGTGAAGCTACTAGTGATGGTGTACGTAGCCTTAGGAAAGGACACCTTCTGGGTTGAGATGACATACTTGCACGTGTTGCATCGTGTCCGACCACAGGGTAGTGTGCCAAAGTGAGTGGCATTCTCCTTTGGGAGACGGCTGTGAACTAGAAGATCCTTCAAGTTCTTGTCACATCTATATGCCACCAAAGGTGCTTCACTGAATACTTTTTGGGTCAGAGGCTCTGCTTGGAGGATAGGGAGGTGGCGGAAAAGGATCTGTTTGACAGTAGTACTGTGAGGGTGATGGGTCAAGATTAATTTGACTCTATCCGAAGTGGATTTATGGTGAGGTTTGAGGGCCTCCAGACGAGAGATGGGGAGCACACGTTGGAAAGCAGAGGTGAGAACATGTTCTGGATAAAGTCTGTTACGGAAGAAATCCAACATCTCATTTGCTCGTAAGTGGAAGTCATCGTCGTCTTGGCATAAACAGCGGAGGCGGGCAATTGAAAACACATAGTCTCATTTGGCTAGAACAAGAAGCAAAGAAGGAATTCTGTCTCTCAAGATCTGTGAGCTTCACTCGCAGATAGGTAACTTTAAATGTTCTGCAACCAAAGGCATATTAATAAGAATGTCATTTACCTTTTACAGAATCTTCCGAATACACACTTAATAAATGTCGTCACTCTTGACGAACAAAGAATCACTGGGGAAAACATTGACATTTCAGTCATATCGAAAACTTTCCAATTCCCATGATGATATAGAGAAAATCACAACGGACATCATGTCCGACAGCCCAAAACACACTCTACCTGACGGAAGTTCCCTCAGTTCGCGCCCAGAACCGGCGCATGCCTAGACAGCATAAAACTGAGCATCGTTAAGACAGATCAACGACAACGATTGAAAGAAAGAGAAGATAACCCTTTAAACAACCTGTATAGAAGTTAATACCCAATTATCCAACTTTGACCAATAAAGTTTTACAACAAAAGTATTGAATAGATTTACCTATTATGACTCCATCAAAAACGACAGCAACAAATGTCTATTTTTATTATCTTATTTACTGACTGCTTTCATCATACTGATTTAAGCAAAACCATTTTCTGCTTCTCAGTAAGCATGCATTATGAATAAAGATGGCGATATATTTTTTGCCAGAGTCTAATCTCAAGTCAAGTCAGAATGGTGACCTTACGTCTGACCTGAGTTCAAGCTGACAGACTTGACAACACTGCTGTTTGGAGAGTTGTTGCTGTGTATGGTTGTCCTTGTCGATTACTTATTTGCAAATTTTTCAGATTTGTCATTACCAGGTGCATCTGAATGTCCACTGCATCACTGTTCTGATGTCATAAGCTGACAGACTTGACAACACTGCTGTTTGAAGAGTTGTTGCTGTGCATGGTTGTCCTTGGCAATTACTTATTTGCAAATTTTTCAGATTTGTCATTATCAGGTGCATCTGAATGTCCACTGCATCACTGTTCTGATGTCATAAGCTGGTCCGCAACTAAGATTATTTTGGCTAGTTCAGTTCTACTATAATTTCACCATTTTTTGGAGCTTGAAAAGCAGACACTGAATCAGTAAACATAGCGATGTTGTGGACATTTGAGGGAAAGGCACCGAAGAGTCATCAGATGGCATAAGACTGTTTCCATTCCAGATCCCATTTGTTATGGCTTTCTCTTGCACTGTTCTTCTCCAGGTTCTCCCTACACTTCTTTTTCCCTCTTCTGAGGGATATTTCGTTGGTTGAAATGAAGAATAGTGTGCTGGTTGGTCGACATTGCCTTAAAAAATAATTCAGAGACGCAGTAATAAGGTTAGGAATGCTAAACCTAACCCTAAACTTAATCTTAACCCTAATGACCTGGGTGACTTATCTGGTAAAGGTAGTCCTAAAGCAGATACTGCCGTAGGGGAGTGAAATCTTAGAGCATTCACTATACTAGGTCCAGCATAGAGAGGTGGGGTGACCAGTTCCTAGCCTTTTCCTTCTCTAACTCATGAGCGAAACCAGGTACCCATTTAGTTAGGTAGAGTGGAGCGAGACAATACAGTGAATCAAACCTGGCACTTTGCCGAAAGAGACTAGCGCTCTAACTATTCTGCCAAAAAGATGCTTGTCTTATCTGGATGGCACAGAAAAACCATCGCTCTTCATTCCAACCTATTTTGACAGTATGTATAATCCAATTTCACTGTCTTTAATATCCCCTTGTTTAGGTTATTGTCTGGGTCTCTTCCACACGTATGTGTTTAAAACATCTGGCCATCTCACTTGGAAGATGTGACAGAGGCATTTTTTAGTGAATGGGTGAAGTTCGGACATGATATTCTGGTGGCATACCATGTTCCCCAGCCACAGTGTAGGGCAGACTTCACAATTGAGTTGGGCAATCTAATTTTACTTTCTTGGGATCGAGCTACAGCTGGGCAACTTAATTTTACTTTCTGGGACCGAGCTACGAATGGGCAACTTAATTTTACTTTCCTAGGATCGAGCTACAGATGGACAACTTAATTTTACTTTCCTGGGATCGAGCTACAGATGGGCAACTTAATTTTACTTCCCTTTTAAACAACTGCAAAGCATCATACTAGGTGGAGGCATCTTGAGGCAAATCTGGCTTTACTTATCCTGGCATTGATATCCTCACTTGTTTTTTTCTTCTTTTTTATGATACCACCCGAACAGTTACTTCTACTACTACGACTACCCTTTTTCTGTGAAGTCTTTTTTTTTGCATGCTGGTAGAGCAGGGCACTGTAATGATGCACTGTCAGTAATTGCAACTCTGAAAAGCCAAAATAATGCAGACCTGGATGACCCAAGAGTAGTGCTCCACAAACTACATCAATGATTTAAAAGAGTGTGATCCAATGGATCACGTCTCAATGTAATATCCCTGGCAATGAAGAAGCTGACAGATTGGTAAAGGAAAGTGAAAAGCCACCTCAGCTTGATGCAAGATAACTTTCGATGAGGCAAAGAGTTTTATCAGAATCAGATGCATAAACAAATGGGATGCAGAGCATCCAGGTCACACACAAAATGGTGCATGCTACCAGTTGAACAGAAGAGAACAAGTGGTAATCTTCAGACTCCGCACTGGCCACAACAGATTGGGATAGGCCCTACCATCTATTCAAGAAGCTAAAGATAGAAACAACCGATGAGTAACTGTGGCACTGATAAAATAACTGCTGAACATCTGCTTCAAAGATGACCAACATATGAGGACCAACATATGGCCGTCACCAATATCATTCGTGGAATAGCTTTAATGAGATGCAAATTGCTTCAAGTTGACTACTGCTTTCTTTTAAAACATTCAAGTAGTCGTCTGAGAGTGTACGAAGAAGTAGGCCCTATGGGTCAACATTTTCAAAATGCAATTTTGTTCTGCTCTATATTACCTTAGCTTTTTGATGCCACGTTAATTCACCTACGTACTCATAACTTTTCTTTTTACATATTAGCGTAGCCTACTGACATCACTGAGGTATCGCTGAACTGCATTTTACTTTTAAACTGGTGAACGCTGTGAAACAACAATGAAACGGAAAAATTGACCCCACTTCTCTAGTATTAAACTGATACTGTTATATTTATAGGTCAGGTTATTGCACATAAATACATAATTAAGACTAGTAGCATTTTTTATTTCATACTTTGCGCTGACTTCAAGCAGGACCGTCTAAATTTTACAATAGCATTCCTTGAAACCAAAAGGCTTGCTATCGAAAACAGGTTGTACGGGTCTCTATCGCTAGTCAAAGTTATTTTATTGAAAATTATTATATTATATTGTAAAAACCGTTTAAACCAAATGTTCAATAATACCAACTAAAATTTTCTGAAACAAGCTTACCTTGTTTCTATGATAATGCTGAGTATATATATTATTTCTTCAAGTGACCAGTAAGCGACGCTTAATTTCTTAAGAAAATATTTACGGGTCACCGCCATTAACGAACAAACCGTTGATTTGACTCCGCGGTGACGACCTAGATTTTTTTTGTCTTCTTCAGCTTCTCGTGCACTGCATGTTTCCTGTTGTTACGATAAATTATATTCACATAACCAACATGGGTTCACTGAAGCCTCATTATTGTGATGATGTGTCTTTGTTCAAAATCAGTGTTGTCAACTCGAGTCAGTCGACTCAGACTCGAGTCGAACTTAAGTCACTACGGCGACTCGACTCCAGACTCGACTAACAAGTTGAGTATTCGCGACTCGATTTGATACTTGCCAGTTTTGGTGAACCGACTTGCCGTCCTCGTTCAAAACGCACTCTTAATTAAGGAGAATCCTAAAATGGTTTTGGTTAAAGTGATGTACCTAGACATAAAGTATAAGAATTCGTGTGAGCGAACACAACTTTTTTTATTTTTTTATTTATTTTATAGCTTATCGGACATATTGGGCACTGTTGTTAGACAAACATTCAAAGAGACACAGACCAGCTTTCCTGAAAAATTATAGACCGCCACTATGTAAACAAAACCATCCAGACTGCAGTAGGTGGGGAGATACTTATTGTGCCAGAGAAATATCAGCGTTCAAAATGCTGGAGCATATGTCATTAAAACATCTAAATCAGGGTTTCTTTACTTGTCATCATGGACCTTTTGGGAGTCCGTGAATAGATTCTAAGGGGTCCGTAGCGTAACCTAAAATTTAGAATGTAACATTTTTAATTGTGTTGTTTTATGTAAATTTTTTTCTATGAATGGGTCCGTATCCTTCACTGGTCAATCAAATAAGTCCGTAGTCTTCATCAAACAATCAAAGAGATCCATGATACAAATAAAGGTTAAGAACTCTTATCTAAATTGTAAATTCACTTAGATATTAGATTTGTTCTTAGCAAGTGCATTATTCCATCCATGCTTGGATATACATATTTGTGAGTTGATTTGCATAAGGTTAACGTGACGATACACTTGAGACTCGAGACTTGGTAGGAAAGACTTGAAGGCAATTCTGTTTATTAGCTCTTCTCATGCTACATTTGATAGTTTACTCTTAATTTGACATTGGTAATATGTTTTACGGAAACATTCCTACACATTTATATTCTTATTATACTTTTACTAACTATTATATATTAATTTTTGTTCATGTTAAGTACAATATATTCTGCAGTTTCCTAGTTCTATATATTCTCAACAACTGGTTTATAGTTATGGGGGAAATGAATGCATGCAAATAACATAAGACTGTACAGTATTGGGATTCTGTGCTGTTTATAATTCTTAGACATTAGTAGAAAATGCCCTATATTTTTGTCGTAATTAAGTATTAACCACGTACCACAAGCTTTCACTCCCACATCACTGTTTTTTGTTTTGTATTTTTTTAATTACATAAATGTGAAAAAGAGACAATTTTACGACATTTTAAAAAAACACAATCGCACAATATATATATATATATATATATATATATATATATATATATATATATATATATATATATATATATATATATATATATATATATATATATATATATATATATATATATATATATATATATATATATATATATATATACACGAGGTTGATCAGGATATTTGTCTTTATTAATTAATATAAAAACTGGTATTTTAGTTGCCCATGGTATTCTTAATTAAGCAAATAGCAAAAACAGATAAAATTGTAGACACTTATGGAAAGAAAGAACGAAAAAAAAAAAGAAAACACGAAACAGCCGGAAAGTAATAGGTACTCTTGAAATTCGATCCGGGTTCCTCAGAATGACCCCATCGTCTCGCTGCAAGAGTGGTCGAGTTACGACATATGACCAGCCAAGCACCTCTAAACAAAATACAGTCAGTACCATCTCTGGGGTGGTCTCTTTCACGACACAACCCACAAATGGAATTATTAACGCTGAATCTTTTAATTGGGACCCAAAGATGCAGCAACAGAGAATGCAGTCAGCGACCCATAGCTTGATTGCTTGCGTCAGGGTCAGCGAACCAGAGCTGACCAAGACCCTATTCCACCTCCAAGTGGTGGTCCTGGAAACAGGCTGCATCACTGCAGTCTGGCGGAGAGAGTAGGGATCGAAGTGGGAAAGCAAACCCGGTCCCAAAAAAATGCCGTGCTTAAGTCGGATGTGTCGGCCGAAAGGTGCAGATATTGCAGCTTCGCTGTAAACGGACACAACGTAACCAACGTCCTTTTCAGGACGAACGAGGAAGAAGAAGAAGAATCTGTTAATTAAATGGCGTACAATGTGGAATAAATAAGTAATGCGAATATTATCAGTAGAGAAATTATAGCACTTTAATATACTGTATTATCTACAAATATAAACTCCAGTGTTTTAACTGTTACCCATTGAAGGATAAACATGATATTTATAGAATAAAAATGAAGGGAAAAAAATGTATCTGCAACTATGGAATTCGTAACATTTTATGAGAAAGAGGAAAAGGTCATGTAATTCTGAAAGACAATTATAGTTCAATTGCAAATGTACTTCTATAGGCGTTTAGAAATGTTGGGTGAGAAACGTCAAAAATTATAAAAATTCTTCCGGATAATAAGTAATCAAAATCAGACAAAAATCAAATAGTATAGACATGTAGAAATAATAGACTGAAAATGGTCGAGACGTTTTTGTGATATTAAAATTTCTACACGACGGCATAACCGGTTCCACTCCCAACTATCCTTATTCGCCTTGTACGACATGCATGGTAGGTCATAGTGTTACTATTCTTTCCTCCAATTTCGGGCTCCGATGATAATCCCTCGGGAAAAAAAGGTAGAGGGAGACAACAACAAAATGATGAAGGGAACTGGAGACAGAAATGAAGGAAATATAGAAGACATTGAAATACCTTGAGCTGACGGCACGGAACAGAAAGACCTTGAGCTGACGGCACGGAACAGAAAGACCTTGAGCTGACGGCACGGAACAGAAAGACCTTGAGCTGACGGCACGGAACAGAAAGACCTTGAGCTGACGGCACGGAACAGAAAGACCTTGAGCTGACGGCACGGAACAGAAAGACCTTGAGCTGACGACAAGGAACAGAAAGACCTTGAGCTGACGGCACGGAACAGAAAGACCTTGAGCTGACGGCACGGAACAGAAAGACCTTGAGCTGACGGCACGGAACAGAAAGACCTTGAGCTGACGACACGGAACAGAAAGACCTTGAGCTGACGGCACGGAACAGAAAGACCTTGAGCTGACGACACGGAACAGAAAGACCTTGAGCTGACGGCACGGAACAGAAAGATCTTGAGCTGACGACAAGGAACAGAAAGACCTTGAGCTGACGGTACGGAACAGAAAGACCTTGAGCTGACGACACGGAACAGAAAGACCTTGAGCTGACGGCACGGAACAGAAAGACCTTGAGCTGACGACAAGGAACAGAAAGACCTTGAGCTGACGGCACGGAACAGAAAGACTTGACATAAGTTTGCCGAAGGCCTTATGCTCCTTGTGGAGTTGGAAAGGTGATGAATGAATTAAATGGACGAGAAGGCAGTGGTGGGATTTATGTCCCTTTCTTTAACACATTGACCGCAAGTACCACATTCACGTCACGTACAGTATCTTCATAACCGCCTTCACAACCACCAAGACCACGCCCATCACCATTTCATCGTCAATTTCATTGTTTCTGTTGTGGTGCAATAAAATGACCATGCCAATTGTGAAGTCCCAGGTCAACGAGTCAACCGCCGATTCATTTAGGTATGGGATTCTCACCGGTGCTGCGGAGTTCGTGCACTGTGCTGAGATCCTCATCTGTCATCAAGTATTCTAATTTTGTCTTGCATCTAGTTACGGTGATTGGACAGAAGCGTCAAGTCATTGGCAATATCTAGTGCCCTCGATTTCTATATAGAGTGACGCCAACTAAAATTTGGCCGCCATTTTCGGCCGTACCCGTATTGCGGGAAAATGGACCCAATCGCGAGTTTCAGACCCAATTTGCATTTTCGTTTAGGTTAGCTAATAATTGGAAATAAAATTAGATGCAAATACAGTAGCACATATTTGTACTATTATTTGTATTTCAACTAACAAAACAAAAAGAAGAAAACTAGTTTACTTACCGGTTCATTGAAAAGAATCAGTAGCGTGGATATTTAACACATACTCCGTTGAATTTTATATTCCGTTAGAATTCCACTATTTAGCAACAAATATTCATTTAGAGTTGCAACACTAAGCAAAACATACTCCCTTCGAATTGAACTATTTACCTAGTTTGACATGTGGAAACTGGTGAATGACTGTTGTAGACACTGACAGTTTTACTAGATCCAGATAATCACATCATTTTATGTTTTCATTTTTATTAACAAAATCTAATTACATATGTTGGACCGGAGATTTTTATTATAGTTTTATTATATAATTATATATTATATAATTTTTTATTATTTATTATTATTATTATTATTATTATATATATATATATATATATATATATATATATATATATATATATATATATATATATATATATATATATATATATATATATATATATATATATATATATATAATTTATATGGTATATAATTTTTATTATTATATAATAATAATATTATATAATTTATTATACAATTTTGTTATCATGTTATTATAATTAATAAATATTAATAAAATATTACAAATATAAAATTTCATTATATTATATCATTTTTATTATATAACATTTTGATATTTTATATATTATAATTTTACAATTATATAATTTATATTACATAACTTAAAAGTATATAAATTATATAAAATATATATATAACATATAATTGTAAATTTATATATTATATATATATATATATATATATATATATATATATATATATATATATTTATATTCATATATCTATATATATCTATATATATATTTATATATATATATATATATATATATATATATATAGATATATATATATATATATATATTCTTCTTCCATCCTTAGCCACCGACCGTCAAAGCAGTCAGTGGCCATTACGCCTAGTGGCGTCTTATGGCAACAGCAGATAGGTTTTCTTTGCCATTGTTTCCCATCACGCCTATTGGCGTCTTTAGGGCAACGGCAAATCAATCCATCTGCTGTTGTTTCCGTAATCGAAGTGACTGGCAAACGGGTGATCAGCCCGTTGGTATATATATATATATATATATATATATATATATATATATATATATATATATATATATTATATATATATATATATATATATATATATATATATATATATATATATATATATATATATATATATATATATATATATATATATATATATATATATATATATATATATATATATATATATATATATATATATATATATATATATTAATATATATATATATACATATATATATATATATATATATATATATATATATATATATATATATATATATATAATTATAATTTGTATTATTATATAAACCTCTACACCTCACGGTAGAAGGGGAACGACTAAGTAAGTAAGTATTATTATATAATAATAACATTATATAATTTATTATATAATGTTATATAATTTTGTTATAATAAAAAAGAATTAATAAAATAATAAAAATATAAAATTTTATTACATTGTATCATTTTATATATTTAAATTATATAATTATAAAATTATAAAATTTATATTATATAATTTAAAATTATATATATATATATATATATATAATATATATATATATATATTATATATATTATATATATATATATATATATATATATATATATATATATATATATTTATATATATATATATATATATATATATATATATATATATATGACGTACGTCTAGTTTGTCAAGTGAATTTTCCCTGATTTGATGGATGATTAAAGGGACTTCAGCTTTTCATAACATTAGAATCCCTGAACATAAGTATTGTTGTAACTTTTCATCAACGAACAGTAGCGGCTATGATCAAAGCAGTCAAAGAAGATCCCCAGAACAGAGAAGCAGAAGTTTAGCATCTGTACGAACACTGAACCGTTCGCAAGACGGACACGAGCGGTCAGAAGAAAGCTTCTTGCAGACTTCGCACGTCTGTGGCCACCGGCAGACTTGCCCGAAAGACGGAACTCTCAGCGTAGCGGATACGATCTGAGGAATCAGGAAACTCACCGCAAACGAGGCTAGTCTCGCCGAAATTTCACATCCTCGTGTGAGTAGCCTGAGACGAACGTAGATCGGAAGCCAGTCGGGCCATCGCGGTTAGCATGGCGGCTAAATAACTTCGACTTCCCCTGGGACTTGAAGAGGCGCGAAATTTTCACATGTACCATTTATCTTGCCTTTCTAATAGATAAATACAGAATCTGAAAAGGGCAGCGTTATCATTCGTTCTGACAGAATTCTAAGATTCACTAGCATATAGCTAAATTCCTGTTAGATTTTGTCACGTGGGTTTTGATCATTAAATTGCCTACATCTTCTTCCTATTCTCTCACCCGCATCCTTTTATTTTATTATCTTTCCGTACTTGTTTTTCCTGTATTTTTTTCGCATCACTCGTTGCGAAAAATATATTTCTTTCCCATCATCGTTTTTCTTTCTCATACTGACTAGTAACCTTATTGCATCAGATGTCAGTCGCGCAGGTAAGACGTGAATGTGCGAAAAATTCGTTTCGCTGGACATAGAGCAGACTTTTTGTCTACATTTGCACCTGTCACGCGCGGGTTTTCCGGGCTGAACGCTTAAGTAGGAGCGAATATTTACATCTTATAGTCGCAGTTTCAGACGGTTGTCTGAGATTTGCAACTGACACGCGCTTTTCCCGGTCAGTTTGTTAACGCAGGTGCGTAATCGCACTGATGGCTGTTACGACATGAGGGAAGCTGACGTAGGGTGTTAGAGAAGGGGAGAGACGGGCGCTGTTTCGTGGTTTCGAAACAGTGGGATTCTTTGTCCGTTTCATAGATATTAAACCTAGTTTGAAACTTTATTTTCATTCTTTCTCAATATTCGCAGTAGACAGGTGGTTCGCGAAGAGTAGAGCTGTATAAGCGAAGTTTCTTAGTTTGTTGCGACAATTTGTCGAACTTCTAGACTTCCATAAATATAAGCGTATAATTCTTAATTTTGCGATATCCTGTAGTGCTGTGTTTGAGGTAAATATAATAGATATCTAGTATTTTGTGAAGTGATAAAGTGTTAAGTCGCTTATTTCATTTTAACTAGTTTCTTTTGAACAGAGTGCTTAATTTATAGTTTGTTATATTCTCTAAGTCGACGAGTTACAGTGGAAATACATAATAAATTATATCTTAGCTTACTAAACAATAATGTAGCTATAATGAAGTTAATTTAACTGCTAAATACTCAGTCGAGAAGATTTTATATCAAACTTATAAATGCTAGATGCGACATCAGTGAATAGTGACGGAATACGCAGATATTCCTGAATTCATGATGATTGATTTTATAACTTATTTCACTGGAAAATTTAAATGATGAGTCAAGCAGTACGCTTGCGGTTTAATAATGTAAGTTATAGTGGGTACATATTGTAAAATTATTTGATATGTGTTCTTTCTTTTATATAGTGAAACGGTGGTACCCAACTTTACCAGCGTCCTAGTACGTGAACATTATTTGGGAAGAAACAAATCACTTTCATTACCTGAACTGTAACAGTTAAATGAAGTAAGAGGCCTTCGCGCCAGAATTAATTCTTCCAGAATAACTCTTCAGTACAATTCAGCCCGTTGTGGCAAGCAAAGATCAGAAACATTCCGACAGAGTTTTGACTAGTACTGTGGTGACCAAATATAGTAACGTCCTGAAAGTAGACACCGATCTGACATTCCTTAAATTCTAGAAACCAAAGCTAATGACATTGTGCTCTGCTAACTTTCGTGCCTGGACAATATTTTATGTGACTTAATCAGACATTCGAAAAATTAGAACACCCAAGGAATCGTTCCCTGAGAGTTTAGTACGTCTTTTGGAACTGGGGATTTCTTGGTCAAGGACTGCATTTTCGGGTCTGTGTGAAGGTCCTAGAATTATTATGTTCCCAGAGGCAACGAGCAAAGTTGTGAGTATATGTATGTGAGAGCAAGGCCATGGCTGAATGAATGAGGGTACACAGGTCAGAGTGTTGTTTTACCGGGGTATTATTGTCACCCATTTACTGTCTTAATTCTTTTTGTTTAATCTGCAAAATTTGTTACAAAGGCTAGAGTTTCTCTTTTTTTCTTAGGCTAAATCAGATTATTCAACTCTGTCCATACATTTACGAGAAAGAAAGAAACCTCTTAGCCTCAACCCTACGTAGCTATAACTCTTTGGGCCATCATCTGTTCTCTTAACGGGGCTGTGGGCTAAACCTAGAGTAAGATTCTAACGGGCTATCATCCTTGTAGCATTTTCTTAAATTTTATGACTATTTGTATATGTTTTTCCTTGATGTAATTTTTGGTGTTGTGAGAAATTTTGATATGATAATTAAAATATCTCTCTTGAACAAAAAAAATCAGTGCGTTGGTCAGCTCGATCCCAATTATCTGTATATCATTGTTATAGTTTTCCCACGTCTGTGTGTTTACCTGTCGTCACGTGTATGTGTGTGCCCGTGAGTAGATAGAGATATATTAATATATATATATATATATATATATCTGTGTTTAGACTGTCTGACGCCTTTAAAAGCGGTCGTAGAAGATAGGTGAGAGAGAGAAGATTATCTCGATTCTCAAAGACAGCCTCTATATCACATCCTATCATCTCACGTGGGGAAATTCTATTGTTTTTTCACCAGCTCTCACTGTATCTATCACTCATTCCAACCTATTCAGAAGGGACCTAACCCAAGTCTTAATTCTCCTATCCAAAATCTACGACAGATTTCATCTAAATTGTTGGCTATTGGAGTGAAATTCTTTTTCCGTGCAGACGGTAATTAATACTTTAGCTTCGAGTGATCAGTGGTCTAGTTATTTCATATTTAGTTCACTGGATTGTGGTGTAAATGTAACCTTATTAAATAAGCCCATCTTCAAAGTTCTAGTGCCAACTAAATGTTACATCTATAAGTTTATTTCCTAATACAATAGCCGCTTAAGGGAATTATAACTTTAATACAGTTTAGTTCTGTATAAATAGATGTGCTTTCAACTATTAACCTCACGGGGAGTTTTTTTCTTGCTTTATTAATTGAAGACGCGAGTGCAGAAAATAGTTAAACTGTAAATGTATCGCGCGTTAGATTTTAATATGATTTTATTGTATTTCATGTTTTTTCTATTGCATCCAGAATGATCTTTTGAACCTCGCATCCCAGCAATTAAGAGGCAATGAAACATCATTTAAGCAGCAATTAAGCAGCAATGAAACATCATTTAAGCAGCCATTTCGCAGCAATAATATATATCTAGAGTCTTGCCGACTCAGTTCGATTACTCCAGTGACTTATGAACATATTTGAAATTTAATCTTTGATGCGATCCTGTTGGGATTCAGCTATCTGAAGTATACAGAAACAAAGCAAACCCGAAGACTATTTTAAAATCCCAATTCATAAAGTCGTTTTATAGTTATCAAACCGGAAGAAGAACAGTCAACAGTAGAAATATTTTACTCACTGCTCTATTTGTGAAGAAGAACATAGATTTCCCTGACACTGTCTATCAAGCATAATCATTGGATTTTACCACCCCCTGAAGAACTTACCTGTGTTTTGTAGTTTGTGACATTACTGTAAAAGAAAGTTATCTCCACCAGCTGTGCCAGTCTTAGACACCACACCATTCCTCACACCTAGCCAAGTGCCTGTGCCATTCTTTAGGAACTTTATCTAATAAACAAACAGTACCGTTAAACTTCAACGTCCAGCGATTTCGGGACACTTTGTTAACTTCAACAACCCGCTAATCTGGGGCTGTACACGGAAGAAAATACTTTTACCTAAGCCAAGGTTTAGTGCTATTTTTTATGTATTTCCTATGAAGTGCCAGAATTCACCTTTTGGTAAGTCTGTGTGTGTGCGACTGTGTGCTGGCCAGCCCTAGCGTGTTGTTTTTGAATGAAAGGAGATTTAAATCTTTTACCCTTATAATTAGTTCAACCTAGTATTAAGGTGTATTGTATTCATTGTACGGGATTTCTCCTAGCGGGATTATTTAACTGTGAGCATTCCCCCCTCCCGGGAAAAATTGGCTGATTAAAGGAAAACATTTGATGACCCCTAGCTTTTCCTTTACCCCTTATTACTGTAACCCCATTGATCAGAGTAATAAATTTACCATTGGGTTAAATTGCCTATCTCTGATCATCATCATCCCCCCCCCCCCCCCCTCTCGTCTTTGGAACCCGGTCTTTTCTGTTAGTAAATACAAGCGGGAAAAGGTGCATTGGATACTTCTCCTCAGAAACCCTCCCCCCTGTTATTTTGTGTTTTGTAACCCATGATTTCTGACTGTACATTGATACTTACTTGTAACTTGATTTTATGATAATAAAAGTATTAAAAACTTTATTAGCATTGGTGTCGGCTGGCCCAAAACCCAAACATTTCCCATATTTTGTTATCGTAGTGTGTATTCATGTACGTTGTGCGTCAGGATCACCAAATCGGTGTGTGCGCATGAGCAACTGGAACTGACAAACAGTTGTTTGTTCAGAAGAGTGGTAGGAATAGTTTTGGGAGACAAATATTGTCGTAATAAGAGACTGTCCTTACTCTTCCCCAGCCCTTGTGAATCTACTACCTCACTTTCCTAAATCCTTATTCTCACAGAGCCTTCACTATCATTCTACACTCTAAAGGACCAATATCCATCAGAACTCTCTCAGATAAAAATTACGACAATATATATATATATAATAAATTCTGTAAGCACCAAACACGGCGCATAAGGCAGAAACCAGTGCTCTCCAGGTTGTTTGTTGTGATGCCACTCCTCTTAGCTCTTGCACAATGTTTAATCCCAACGTTCTTCCTTCTCTTATTATTGTTCTTCTGAGTGTTTCTTTTGGTCTTCCGTTTTTCCTCTTACCCTCAGGAACCCAAGTGAGTGCCTGCAATGGTATTCTGTTGTTTTGCCTTCGTAGGACATGACCGATATATGACCGTCGTCTTTTCCTTATATACTGTAGTTGGAGACATATTTCTGCCTAGAGTCTTCTATACATATATATAGTTTCCTTAGTTGGTACCATTCCTTTGGTTGTGTTATACAAAATCGCGTGGGAAGAGGAGGTGGTGGGATTGAAGGGAGAGATGTGCTGGCGGACAGTCATATAGATAGATAAACAGACAGACAGGCAGATATATATATATATATATATATATATATATATATATATATATATATATATATATATATATATATATATATATATATATATATATATATATATACACTGAAGCACGTTAAAAACGCACCACCTGTATAATCCAGGAACAGAGTGTGAAATGTAAATATAAGTGTTTACAAGTTTACATATTTGGAATCTTTATTCATTTTCCCATGAATCCATGCTGGTCATTAATTTGTACATTTGATTGTTATGAAATTCATTGCATTCTGTGCAGGCAAGGGAGAAAACCAAAAATGCAACCATTAAAAAAATTCATTCACACTATCCTCAGTATCTGGTATGTCCACCGTGTGCTTGCAAACAAGCTTGGCAGAGGCTCCGCATGGAACGCACAAGTCTCTGAAGGAAATTCCGGGGAATCAAGTCCCATTCACGTGTAAGAGCAGCTTCGAGCTGTTGCAGATTAGCTGGAGAACCTTGCCTGTAGACTCTGCGTCCAAGCACGTCCCACAGATGTTCTATAAGGGACATGTCTGGTGATAGGGCAGGCCAATCAATCGTCACAATGTTCTGCTGCTGTAGATATTGCTGCGTAATGCATGCGGTGTACGCACGTGCGTTATCCTCCTGGAGAAGCTGCAAGTCTGGATAATTTGTGAACGCAGGAGTAACCAATGCATCCAGAACCTCATCTCGATATGTCACAGCATTAACATTTTAACGGAAGACGTGAAGAGGCAAGCGATGGTGAAAACTGAATCCTCCCCAAATGTGAATACTGCCACCTCCAAATCGGTTATGCTGACGAACACAGCAATCTGCAAGGCGATCTCCACACCGTCGCCAACTCCGCATACGTCCATCAGCAAAGGATATGTTGAATCTGCTCTCGTCTGTGAATAGGACAGCATTCCACTGCAGTCTAATCCATCTGACATGTTGCTCTGCCCATTGCAGGCGCTGCTGACGATGTCTGTGAGTCAAGTTTGGCCCAACATAAGGTCGTCTTGCAGTAAGGCCTGTATCTCTGAGTCGTCGTATGACTGTCATTCGAGAGACTTGCCCACGTCTACACGCTATTGCTCTTGCTGTTTGACTTTCCGGGAGAGAGCGATTCCTTAGGTGACTCAGCACAATATGACGATCTTGCGCAGGGGTAGTAACTCGTGGTTGGCCACTCCGAAGTCTATCCCGGGCACTGCCAGTAGTTCCGTAACGTTCATTGAGACGTACAATAGTGCTGTGGTGGCAATTCATCCTTCTGGCAATGGTCCGCGAGCTCATTCCGGTCTCCAACATACCAATGGCTCGTTGGCAGTCGTTTTCAGATAGTCGTGGCATTTCAAGCACATGTACTGGGTGTTTTGTCTCAACGGCCTTTTTATACCGAGTATACTGCCACAACGCGTACACATTTTCAGGGTCATAGCTGTTGGGAATCGTGTTGCACGTGTAACTTTCATTGTTTTCATGTAGTCTGTACACAAACCCGTGGGTTGAATCATTCACTTTCCATTTTGTAATGAGAAAGCTGCCGGAGCATCACTTGCGCTCCAGCCCTACGAATATGACATTCGTGCCATCAAAGGCAGTCAGAACGTGGTCGCGGATGTGTTATCACGTTGCGTGAAAGACCCACTATCAGCTAACAACACTGCAAATGCAAGTATCGTGTAAAGTGACAGCAAACCTGTCAACTGACTTCTCCGCAGGTTGATCAATAGACGGTGTACCATATATGAACATATTTTGCTGACGATGCTTATTATGGCAGGAATTTCCTGATATATTACTACTATGTAAAGATGACATATGAAAATACCCTGTGATGAATACCAAGCCTGATGACTATCTTAATTTTTTCATCAAATATTGAAGGAAATTGCTCAGTGACTCTCTTGACAGTGCTTACAGGTATTGAACATGGTCACTCAGTACATGATGATGATGAATGCTGCGATCGTCAATTTCAAGTTGTAGCTCTTTTTACTCAGCTCATCACATAGATGTCTTGGACCTTATTAACGGTTTACATGCACGGTTGA
Organism: Oreohelix idahoensis; assembly: GCA_024509875.1. Lineage (NCBI taxonomy): Eukaryota > Metazoa > Mollusca > Gastropoda > Stylommatophora > Oreohelicidae > Oreohelix > Oreohelix idahoensis. The sequence continues at coordinate 351,856 of JAMPIV010008731.1, forward strand.
TATGCAAAAAGACACACATTCATTGATGGTCTAAGAATAATGTGACATTTGAATCGTTTGAATGCAAAAAGTGATTTATTCTGTTGTCGGAACGGCGTCTGTATATTAAGGGACATAACTCAATGATGCCTCTCTTAGACAAAAGGACATAACTAGAAAAATCATGACGTGCGATTATTATTCTCCATCAGGTTGGACATTGAACAGTGTTGTTTAACGCGAACTTATAAAGGGACGTATACAATAATATGGCAGAGAATCATGGACAAGAACTTTGTGCTCGATTATAAATATTTTCTCTGGACTTTAGTTGGTTATTATTCCACTAGTACGGATGACAATATAACATTGTTACTTTAAATACAGTGCTTTAATTAGCTGTTGATTAGTTTGAATTTGTTTGAATTATCGGGATGAGTTTCTGTCTTTGACACAAGGCATTAAAACACTCACACTAATTATATAATTGAACATTTTAATGGTTCTCACAACTATTTGCAATTTGTACCTTACATCAGCGTATTCTTACCTGATTGGGCACACAACTTCGTCATGTTTAAAATAACATTTTTTTTAAAATGGACACCACAAAATACTTTTTATGACAAGTACTTAAGATGTACACATGTCTTTAATCTTTTAGCGTATGATGTTGCATTCATTCACTTTAAAAATATTACTGTCTGCCTAAATTCATCAATTTACGCTGTTATAAATCTGTATATTCTATATTGCTTTGCATTAGTGCTGTTGATCAATAAGTTAACTATTTGACAACTGATACTGGACTTGACAGATAGATGTTATTGGACGGTGTGAGGTATGTGAGTGCATGTATTGCTACCATCATTTTTTAATATGTTCGAACTCTTAGTTATGGCGACCTCACATTGCTGTAAAAAGGAATTTGTCCGTAAGTAGACATTGGCTATGGTCTTAAAAAAACCATGGTCCACACTTTTAGTGTTAAATTGCCGGTTCTTGTGTGATTATTCACCGCTTAAATCCAATTGTGGAAATTTATTACCTAAACCGAGAACCGTACTTTTTCTTGACTGAAAAAGTGTCATGTTTCTCCCCTTTCCCCCGTTGTTTAGAATTTTTTTTTAAAACACGCCTGCCGTTCGTAAGGTTAATTTAAACCGTCTGCCGTAGGGGAGTGAAGTGTCATAGACTTCGATGTACTGGGTCCCAGCTTTATGAGGTGGGGTGGCCTGTTCCCTTCCTCGCTGCCGTTGCCTTCTCTAACTCAGGATCAGAGTCAGGTACCCTTTTACAGCTGGTTAGACTGATGCGTGACATTACCTAGCTTTGAACACGAAACCCGGTAACTTATTGCGGTAGTAGAGTGTTAAAGACTTCACCATACTAGGTCTAGCATCAAGAGGTGGGGCCTACCTAGCTATAAATGGGTACTTAACTTTGAGTTAGGGAAGGAAAAGACAGCGAGGAAGGAAACTGGTCTCCCCACCTCTCGATGCTTGATCTAGTATGGTGAAGTCTCTAACCCTCCATAACCAGCTGTAAATGGGCACCTGACTCTGATCTTGAGTTAGAGAAGGCAACAGCAACGAGGACGGGAACAGGTGTCACGCATCAGTATAACCAGCTGTAAATGGGTACCTGACTCTGATCTTGAGTCAGAGAAGGCAACGGCAGCGACTTCCCTTGTTTCCTGTGTACCGTTAACTTGTAGAACTGATTCTTCTTCTTCTTTCTTCCTCGTTCGTCCTGAAAAGGACGTTGGTTGCGTTGTGTCCGTTTACAGCGAAGCTGCAGTATTTGCGCCTTTCGGCCGACACATCCGACTTCCGCACAGCATTTTTTGGGACCGGGTTTGCCTTCCCTCTTCGATCCCTACTCCTCAGCCAGACTGCAGTAATACAGCCTGTTTCCAGGACCACCACGTGGAGGTGGAGTAGGGTCTTGGTCAGCTCTGGTTCGCTGACCCTGACGCAGGCAGTCAAGCTATGGGGTCGCTTACTGCATTCCTCACTTTTGATGCATCTTGGGTCCCGAACTGATTCATTACCGTTTTATTGGTTTATAAACTTAAATAAAAATACGGGGGGGGGGGGGGGGGGGGGGGGGGGTCTGTCGTAAGCGTGTCATCTAAGAATGCACAAGGAACGCATTTTTTTTTAACTTGCCCTCCCAAATCACAATGTGAAATGAAAAGAAAAAAAACATTTATTGACAATCATCTTAACAAGACAATTTCGAGAACTACACGTTAAATCGTTGAAAGTATTCAAAAAGAGACATGAAAATAGGTCGTAAATCTTTATCATCACTGCCCTACAGATCGCAAAGGAGCATGATGATGATGATGATGAAAAAACGGTAAAGGTAGTCGCATAGCAGATACTGCCGTAAGGGAGTGAAGTGTTAGAGACTTCACTATACTAGGTCCAGCATCGAGAGGTGGGGGTGACTAGTTCCTTTCATCGCTGCCTTTTCCTTCCCTAACTGAAGGACAAAGTCAGGTACCCATTCACAGCTGGGACGACTGGAGCACGATGATACCGTGAATCGAACCCGGCACCTTAGTCGCAAGAGACTAGCGCTCTAACCACTCTGTCAATCGGACACTCATTAAAAAAAAACATGATAACGGATACAAACAATGTTAAAAACATGAAGGGGAAAGGGGGAAGGGGGGGGGAAGAGATTTGTGACGTCGCGTAAGGTTGCGTGTAAAATGTGACAACTCCATGGCCTTGATACTACGATTGGATTTGCCGAACTGAAGAAAAAGTACGATGCTCCGTTTACCCTAAACATTTCAAAAATTTTCATCGACGGTGAATTATCACACAAGTACCAAATTGCCTACCCTATGGCAAAAACCTGGGTGCTATGCTAGTTCTTACTTACAGTGAAATTTAATGTTACCATATTTCACTCTTGCGATGTTTTACTCACACCACGGAAATAATGAAATCTTTGTTTTCATTATTTTTGTGGAAGGGGGGAGGATGTTATGATTAAATTCGTAACGATCATGTCGGTATAATAGTTGGCTCGACAGGGCTCCTTTTCTGATAATTTTATACGGACTTACTCATTAATAAAGGAAGTGACGTCATGTCAATATTGTGTAGAGGCAGACGCGAACATTTTGAAGCAGAAGGGAGTTGATCGTCTGCAAGAGGAGATGCGGCTTGTGTTTGAATGTGAGCGAACGTATGTGTATTGAGCTCCTGCAGTATACTGTGTTTTTCCTGCATCATTCCATCACCAGGACATCAATATACTTAGTTGAGGTGTCCCTGGTTTATTATATTCAGGAAATGTATATCTATTCATGAAGATGTCCATTGGACTGTGAAAAATAAAGTTTGTATGATTGCCCTTGACTAGCGTTTGATAGTGAACGGACTGGACAACTACTTATTACTGCATTTGCCTTTGTGCGAGAACTGATTTCATGGAGCTTTGTGTCAAGTATAATAAACTACGTATTTGTGAATTGTGAAGGAGGTGTTTGTCAGCTCACTGCAGTTATGCTGATTCGTGTTGTTGGACTATCCCCTAGTGCAGAGGTTTTCAAACTGTTTTGGTCCGCGGCTCCCTTGACCTGTGCATAAATCACCGCGGCTCCTCTCTATACTATATATTATATATAAGCAATTGTACCCAAAAAGATATTATTGACTTCTGAATGTGCATATTTTTTATTAGTGATCAGCTGTTCGTAACATAGGCTTGATCTGGAGTTTTATGGTGCATTTGTAAATAACTTCTAGTACCTAATGACACGTATTGGTACATGTAATAATACCTCGGCGCAAACATGTCGTCCTACGAAGATCTATATTTATTGATGGACCTTGGCTCATAATATCGAGCCCAACACTTTTCCCAAACCACCGCGACGCCCTTAGCCGAGGGCCGCGACGCCCCTTTGAGCCGCGACGCACAGCTTGAAAACCTCTGCCCTAGTGTATACTTTGGCCACGGAGACCTTCTCCGGAACTATAAATAATACGACACGTATCCCATGGAAAGACCTTGAACTAATTGCACGGGACAGGAAGACTTGGCATAAGTTTGTTGAAGGCCTATGCTCTACGGGGAGGTAAAGGGTTATGATGATGACATATTTATGACGGTCTCTAACTTCTTTGTTGTCGCACTTATTGTTCTCCATGGTTCAGATCCATAGAACACGTAATACTTGAATTGAAAAGTCTCATTTTTGTGTTGGACTTAATTGTGTGTGACTTCCATATTTTTCTCAACGCCATGAGAGTCCCTTCAGCCGTCTGCACGTTTATCACAATCCGTTCCTTCAGCTGTGTCTACTTCGTTGCTGAGATATGTAAGTTACTCAACATCTTATAGAGTTGTTCATCATTTGCTGCGTCTATTTTTCATAATCTTTGTATTTTCTCTGTGGATGTTCGAACTCAACTGCCCTCTGTGACAACTCATACAGTGTTTTTACTTTACGTCCTAGTAATAAAACTCAAGATCTAAGACTAGCTTAAAAAAAATATATAAAAATGAGGCCGTCAGAGTTAGAAAAGGTGGGACAAAAGTGTAATTTCTGCATAAACTCGATTTGCCGTCTTATTCAGAGTTGCAAATGTCAGATAATACTACCATTTTACTTGCCAAATAACTATCAATCTCCACTGCTCACACTGTGATCACGTGTTCCAGTGATCGCGATTTGGGGCTTTCACCCACACTACAACTTTAAAATTGGGTGACGCCACTCTTCATAAATGAATAAAAGAGTCTAAATGAAACAAGAAAACCAGTTTTATCAGTGGAGCACATCGATTCCTTGATATGGGACGCTGGAATCTAATAAATGTCATTAGATACGATGCGAAGCAAGAGGCCGTTATGTTAAGAATCCATTTAAGCAGGTGAGTCGTCTATTTCACAAGGACAGAATTAGAATAACGATTTTGAGGCTCAATTTTGGAGATATTGTCTTGTTTTAAATGGTATTGGAAATCTTCTTTTGTTGAAATAGAAAATGTAGACTTTGTTTTTTTAATAGAAAATGGAGGTCGTGTTTTGTTGAAAAAGAGCCTGTAGGCCTTTATTTTGTTAAAATAGAAATTAGAGACTTTGTTTTGTTGAAATAGATAGTGGAGATCTTGTTTTGCTGAAAAAGAAACGGGAGACTTTTTTTTTATTTTTTTATTAACGAAACAGGAGACGTTGTCTTGTTGAAATTAAAATGGGAAATCTTGCTCTATGGAGCTCGTTATAGGTAAATTGACTTCGTAATGCTCGCGACAAGTTATATTGTTTTCTTCAGCTCATAATGTGACATCTTGTTGTATCATACTCTTTTGTGAAATATATTATGAATGACTGATTAATGATAATTGATCATCCACTTTTAATCTATGCAAAATTCTTCTTCTTCCACGTATGCCTTCAGACTTTCATATTAATGGCTCTAATAAAGGCAGTTGTCAGCTCAAGGTTCCTGACATCTCTGTCGTAATTTTTATCTGAGAGGGTGCTGATGAATATTGGTCCCTTTAGAGTGTAAAGTGATATTGAAGGCTCTGTGAGAATAAGGATTTAGGTGAATGAGGTAGTAGATTCACAAGCGCTGGGAAGGAGCAAGGACAGTCTCTTATTACGACAATATCTGTTTTCTCACAGACTACTCCTATCTCTCTTCTGCACAAACAATTGTGTCAGTTCCAGTCGCTCAGGCGCGCTCACCGATTTGGTGATTCTGTCGCTCAACGTACATGAATACAAACTACACAGATGGAAATGTTTGGAGTTTTAGGCCAACCGACAACCAACACAAATAAATATTCATACCTTTATTATCATAAAGGACTCACACATAATTGTACATTTACAGTCAAAAATCAAAGGTTACAAAATACCAATATAACTAGGGAAGAGGGGGTTTTTGAGGAGAAATATCCCATCCACCGTTTCCCGTTTATATTTACTAACAGACAAAACCCGGTCCCAAAGACAAGAAAAGGGGGGGGGGGGATCAGAGATAGGCAATTTAACCCACTGGTAAATATATTACTCTGAGGCAAGGGGTTACAGAAAGAAGGGGGGGGGGGTGTAGAGGAAAGCTAGGGTTCTCAATTGTCTCCCTTTAAATCAACAAATTTTACGGGAGGGGGGAATGAACACAGTTACCCAATCCCACTAGGAGAGATCCCGTACAAGGAATATAATGCACCTTAGTATAAGGTCGAACTAATTAAAAGGGTAAAGAAAAGATAAATCTCCTTTCATTCAAAAAAAAAACACACTAGGGCTGGCCATCCCAACAAACACACACGCAGACTTACCGAAAGGTGAATTCTGGCACTTCATAGGAAATACATAAAAAAAACAGCACTAAACCTTGGCTTAGGTAAAAGTAATTTCTTCCGTGTACAGCCCCAGATTTTGCGGGTTGTTTAAGTTAACAAAGTGTCCCGAAATCGCTGGACGTTGAAGTTTAACGGTATTGTTTGTTTATTAGATAAAGTTCCTAAAGAAAGGCACAGGCACTTGGCTAGGCGTGAGGTATGGTGTGGTTCCTAAAATTGGCACAGCTGGTGGAGATAACTTCCTTTTTCCATAATGTCACAAGTTAAGAAAAACACTGAGGTAAGTTCTTCTTCGGGGGGGGGGGGGGGGGGGGGGGGGGTTAAAATCCACTGAATATGCGTGACAGACAGTGTTCAGGTATCGATGCTTTTTCTTCACAAATAGGGGCAGTGAATAAAATATGTTCTGCTTCCAGTTGTCGTTAAGGGCTCTATATGAACTAGTATTTTTAAAGTGTTTCTTGAATGGCTTTTTTCTCAGTTACGTTCAGAGGAGCGGGGCCCATTACAGGTCGCCACAAGTTTAGCTTTAAAAAAGTTCATATGTTACTGGAGTTATCAAATTGAGTTTGGCAGAACTCTGTATATAATTAATAATTGCTGGGATGCAGGTTGAATGATCGTTCTGAATGAAAGATAATCAAAACAAGAAATGCATTACAAATCATATTATAATCTGACGCGATAAATTATAGTTAGCCTATTTACTTATTAGCGTCGTCAATTAACAAATCAGGAAAACTTCCCGTGAGTTAAAAATAATTAAAAGCACATCTATCTATACAGAACTAAACTGTATTAAAGTTATAATTCTCTTTAACGTCTGCAAAATAAATTTACGCGTCAATTGTATTAGGAAATACTTTTAGCTGTAACATTAGTTTGCACTAGAACTTAGAAAATGGGTTTATTTAATAAGGTTAAATTTACACCACAATCCATTGAAATCAATAGAAATAACTCGACCAATGATCACTCGAAGCTAATGTATAAATTACCGTCTGCACAGAAAGAATACACTCCAATAGTACGAAGGTAGATGAAATCCAGCAGGAATCCGACTATGCTAGTGCAACTAGGATTCTGTCAGAGCGAACGATAAAATGCAGTTTATCGGAGTTCTCTATTTATACTTATCGAATGTAACTTGAATACGGCGTGTTAAATTTTCGCACCTTTCTTGATCTTGAGCAAAATCCGGGGTACCTCGCCGATGTGTTAAACGCTGCAATTCCTACGTTTTCCCCGGTCTACCGATTTTCTTCCGTCTCAGGCTGCTCGCATAAGAGTGCGAAAATTTTCCGAGAAGCTAACTCTGTGAGCTGCAAGTCCCTGATTCTTTAGATCGCGGCCGCTCCACGTTGAATTCTGAAGATCAGCCTGTTCTTTGATGGTACCGCTGCATGCCGGTAAAAGTTACAACAGATGATCAGGGGTTCTAAAGTTATGAGAGGCCAATATTCTGTTATCATCCATCGAGTCAGGGAAATTCATTTGTCATACTTAGACGTACGTCACAAACGTCCCCACTTTTGAGACATGGAAACTCGTTTTCATGTTTAATTTATGACAATGAAGCTGCCCTGATCGGTAGTTTTAGGGTGATTGGCATCGTCGATTTTCTCCTCTTCCTCTGTGGTCCAGTTTCTACTCAAGAAGTCAGCTCCGACATTCTGTTTTCCTGGAATATATTCCACTTTGAAGGAATAAACACTCAATAGCAAGGCCCAACGCATTATCCTTGCGTTGAATTCCTTCTTGGCACCCAGGAAAGCTAGTGGAGCATGGTCTGTTTGCACCGTTGAAGTTCTGGATGTATTTCTGATAGTATGCACATAGCGATATGAAGGAACGTACGTCTTTCTTCGTTCGGGGTCTTTGTGCTGCCACAATTTTCTCCACGTTCTTCTTAATAGGCCAACTGCATCCGTGAGAAATAGTATGCCCCAGGAAGTCTAACTGTTCAAACCCGATGAGACATTTGCTAGGTCTGGCTGTGAGACCCGTTTCCTGTAGTCTCCTGAGGAGCATAGCAACCGTAGCAATATGTTCTTCATAGGTTTCCGATGCAATTAATATGTCATCCATGAAATTATGGATATGGGGACTTTGCAAAGGCTCTAGAAGCTTCCTCATCATCCTGGTGAACACTCCTGGTGCGTTATGCAAACCGAACGGCATCACATTAAATGTGTAATGTCCTTCGCTAGTGCTGAAAGCTAACAAAGGTTTAATTTCCTCCTTGACTGGTATTTGATAATAACCTTTACTGAGGTCAATCTTGGAGAAGATCTTTGCTTTGCTGAGCTTGGTGAACAACTCAGAAACAGTTTGGAGAGGTTCGGGCTGGAATTCCGTTACAGCGTTTAGCAACCTGTAATCAATGCACAGCCTAACTTCCTTATTGGGCTTCTGCAACAGCACTACACTCGAGCTGTAAGGAGATGTAGACTCACTGATAATTCCTGCCTGACGCAGCTTGTCTATTTCTCCGCGAAGTGCATCCGCTTTAGCGTACGAGATGGGGTAAACTCTGGTTTGAACAGGGGTCTCGTTTGTTAATTTCATATCAAATTCAATGAGATTTGTTCGACCAGGTACATCCGTTAGGACTGCACTGTACTGGTTTAGTAGAGCCCTGGTTTCTGTTTGTTGTTCAGGTGAGAGATTGTCGCCGAACTTGACATCTTTAAAGGATTCTGTGGGTTGCAGTGGATACTCCATGCAACCATCATCATCTTCCTCGTCTTCCGTTGCTATGGCGACAGCCAGGAGATGCTCGGAGGATGGCACCGGTCTTTCCAAATATTTCTTTAGCAGATTTATGTGGAAGACCTTCTCCTTTCCTTTGATGGAGATCTTGTAATTGGTACGTGAGATCTTTTTAAGGACGGTAAACGGCCCTTGCCATCCGATGCGAAGTTTATTGCTTCCGGTTGGAAGTAGCAATAGGACTTTCTCCCCTGGTTGTAGTTCTCTCTCTTTTGCAGCTTTGTTGTATCTTTTAGTAATTTTAGCGCGGGCTTTCTTAAGGTTGGTTGTAGCTAGATCCCATCCTAGCTTTAGCCTTTCCTTGAGCTCAGATACATACTTGCTTGCAGAGACGACTGTCTCGTCAGCCTTTTGGTCTGTCAGGGACCGAAGTAAGGCTTCTAATGGCCCCTTTATAGGTCTGCCAAATAAAAGTGTAGCAGGCGGGAATCCCGTAGACGCTTGGGGAACCTCTCGGTAGGCGAATAAGGCCGCCGATATATATAGGTCCCAGTCTTCCGGTTTCTCCTGACCCAGCTTACGTAACATGGTGGTGAGGCTGCCATTAAAACGTTCCACTAGCCCATTTCCGGCCGGATGGTAGGGACTTGTGTGGATATGTTTGGCCCTCAAGATCTTAAAGATCTCCTCCATTAACAGGCTACGGAATTGGGATCCATTGTCCGTCAAAACTTGTTGAGGGAATCCCAACCGTGTAAAAATTTGCACGAGGGCTTCTGCAACATGCTTGGAATCTATGCATGTTAGCGGTACAGCTTCGGCCCACATAGTGCAAGTGTCAACTAAGGTCAGGATGAACCTGTTCCTTCTTTTGGTCTTTTCCAGAGGACCAATAATGTCGACAGCAACCCGTTCAAATGGAGTCCCTACTATTGGCATTTGCCCCATAGGCACTGGGGGTGTCAAGTGCTTGGGTGCTACCCGTTGGCACTGGGCGCAGGATTTCACGTACCTGACAATGTCAGAGTTCATTCCTGGCCACCAATAGTGGGTTTTTATTCGCTGAATAGTGGCGTTTTGTCCCATATGTCCGCTAAAGGGAAGAGAGTGCCCCATTTCTAAGATCTGGCTTCGGTACTGCGTCGGAACTAGGAGCTGGTTATTCCCCGTGTCCGGGTTTCCCGTTCTACGATACAATACGCCATCCTTAGAAAAGATGTCTCCGTTGTGTCTGGGGTCCTTAGCCATGGGCAGTTTTTTAAAGCAGAGCTCCAGAGTAGGGTCCTTTTGTTGCGCCTCCTTCAGTTCGTTCGGCAACAAATTTGGCGCAGGCTCCCTCTCCTTCTTGGCTTGCCCTCTTGTGGTTACCGCTGCCACAATCGGCTCCTTTGGTCTCCCAATAAACACATATCTACATCCCAGGATAACTGGGTAGATAGGATCATCCATAATGGCCGCTTTTATAACTCCTCTGACAAAATCAGAGTGTATTTCTACCAGTGCGATAGGCAGCGTCCTGGGCGCATCACTCTTAAACACTCCACTAAGTTTGACGGTTTCCTCTGTCTCCTGACCTGGTTTGACTAGGTGTCTAGCAACAATACAACTAAAACTTAATCCAGTGTCAAAGAGACAAGTGGTTGAGGTACCGTTCAAAATTACAGTTCCTCGAGTTGAGGGTCGGTCCCCCTCAGGTTGAGAATCACTGACATTGACTCTACCTTTCGAGGCTGTATGCAAACATCCAACGCGGTTTGGACCGGTTTGTTTGCCCTGATCAGACGTTCCTGGTGTAGGGGTCTTTCCTTTTCCTTGACCTTGGTGGCCGCGCTGCCACGTAGGCTTGGTGGGTTGATCAGAATTGTTGTTGGGGGGGTATCGGGTTTTGTAGAATTTCGATTTTTCCTGGGGAGGTCTCTGGGTATTATTTTCTCGTTGGTTATAATTCTGAGAGGAATTAGAGGAATAGGATGACTGCTCTAGATTTTGTTTACGAGATGGCTCATCTGTGGGTTTACGTTTAGTGCTGGGAAGTTCGGCCATTGCATTGGTATAGCGTTCGGCCTTATTGAGTATGTCCTCAAGCCTGACTGCGCCCTGTTCAGCCAAAAATCTACGGGTTTCGTTTGACATAGTTGCCTTTATCTGTTCCACAAGAACAAGTTCAAGTAGTCCCTCATATGTAAGAGGTAGGTCAGATAATTCAATGCACTTTGTCAGATAACCCGTGAGACGTGAAGAGAACTGGGGAAATGTTTCCCGGCTCTCTTTTCGGCGGTTTCTGAACAACTGCAGAAACTTTCGGGCAGTCATCTCAAACTGCTGTAGTAAGGCCTTCTTCAACATGTCGTAATCATGTTGATTCGGTCACAGCTTTGTGTACACGTCATAAGCATTGCCTTTCAGTGACGTTGAAAGTTTGAGCGCCCAGCGGGTACTCTCTAACCCATAAAGATTCGCGAGTCTCTCGAATTTTTCTAGGTAGCTGTCAATTTTTTCGTTAGGGCTAGGAAAAGACTCTAAAGCGAAAGACATCGCAGTTAATTGGGCAGACTGAGTGATGGAGAGATCCATTGTTTGAGACTGGGGCGAAGACGGCTCTCCATTATTTGAAGTAGAGGCACTCCGACTCTCTAAAGCATTGAGCGCTAATTCATGTTGTCTTTCCCTCTCTCTTTCTCTCTCTCTGCGGGCTTCCATTTCTGCCTCAATTTTCTTCTGTTCCAATTGACGATCGTCCGCTTCTTTCTTCCTAGCTTCTGCCCTCTCTTCTCTCTCTTTTTCTTCCTTCCTCTCAGCTTCTGCCCTTTGTTTCTCTTCCTTCCTCTCTGCTTCTGCTCTTTGTTGCTCCGCGTCATATATTTGCAGTTCCTGGGTGATAAACAGATTCGCGGCTTCTGTGTCTAATCCTGAGTCTTTCGCTTCCTGTCTCAAAATGGATCTTATCCTAATTCTCTCAGCCATTGTCAAAGAACTGGATGCTTCTAAGACTAGAGAATAGTAAGATGGAACAAGAAGGGGAAAAACTCAAAGCCGCTACGAGAAAAACAAAGTAAAAAAATTTACTGAATGACCTCGTGTGTTAACTTATCGCCGCTATTATTGTCACTTAAGACTCGTAACGCAAGCAACTATGCCAATTAAATGGTAAGTTACACTAGAAAAGAATCTACTCTTACTAACAGTAGAGAAAAATTTATATTAAACAATTTAAAAGGAAAAAAAAATTTCCCAGAAAATCTTAATTTTCTAACAACAAACTCCGTCCCTGAAGACAATTTTTGAGATGAGACGTAGTTAACTTAATTTTTAAAAATCAGAACAATCCGTCTTTAGCTTAGCTCAACTCAAACGCTTCATAACCTTTAGTGATTGTAAAACAATCACGCAGTCCCAGCAATTATATAACCAAAATTTTCAATTCCCTCTGCCAGAGAATACAAATGTGACAATCTTTTATTATCACTAACTGCCTGTTCCTGTGGAAAAACAAACCTGTCTTAATTATTGTGTGGTTGGCCCAAAATACTGAACGGCTTGGTCTAGGGGAAGTAGTACTTTTAAAGATTATACCCTACTTCACAAAGACAATCAACCACACTCTATTAACTAGGTTCTAAATCTCGAACGAGCTAACCATATTTTGTCGTAATTTTTATCTGAGAGGGTGCTGATGAATATTGGTCCCTTTAGAGTGTAAAGTGATATTGAAGGCTCTGTGAGAATAAGGATTTAGGTGAATGAGGTAGTAGATTCACGAGCGCTGGGAAGGAGCAAGGACAGTCTCTTATTACGACAATATCTGTTTTCTCACAGACTACTCCTATCTCTCTTCTGCACAAACAATTGTGTCAGTTCCAGTCGCTCAGGCGCGCTCACCGATTTGGTGATTCTGTCGCTCAACGTACATGAATACAAACTACACAGATGGAAATGTTTGGAGTTTTAGGCCAACCGACAACCAACACAAGTAAATATTCATACCTTTATTATCATAAAGGACTCACACATAATTGTACATTTACAGTCAAAAATCAAAGGTTACAAAATACCAATATAACTAGGGAAGAGGGGGTTTTTGAGGAGAAATATCCCATCCACCGTTTCCCGTTTATATTTACTAACAGACAAAACCCGGTCCCAAAGACAAGAAAGGGGGGGGGGGGGGGGACCAGAGATAGGCAATTTAACCCACTGGTAAATATATTACTCTGAGGCAAGGGGTTACAGAAAGAATGGGGGGGGGGGGGGGGGGGAGAGGAAAGCTAGGGTTCTCAATTGTCTCCCTTTAAATCAACAAATTTTACGGGAGGGGGGAATGAACACAGTTACCCAATCCCACTAGGAGAGATCCCGTACAAGGAATATAATGCACCTTAGTATAAGGTCGAACTAATTAAAAGGGTAAAGAAAAGATAAATCTCCTTTCATTAAAAAAAAACACTAGGGCTGGCCATCCCAACAAACACACACGCAGACTTACCGAAAGGTGAATTCTGGCACTTCATAGGAAATACATAAAAAAAAAAACAGCACTAAACCTTGGCTTAGGTAAAAGTAATTTCTTCCGTGTACAGCCCCAGATTTTGCGGGTTGTTTAAGTTAACAAAGTGTCCCGAAATCGCTGGACGTTGAAGTTTAACGGTACTGTTTGTTTATTAGATAAAGTTCCTAAAGAAAGGCACAGGCACTTGGCTAGGCGTGAGGTATGGTGTGGTTCCTAAAATTGGCACAGCTGGTGGAGATAACTTCCTTTTTCCATAATGTCACAAGTTAAGAAAACACTGAGGTAAGTTCTTCTTCTGGGGGGGCGGGGGGGGGGGGGGAGGGGGGGTGTTAAAATCCACTGAATATGCGTGACAGACAGTGTTCAGGTATCGATGCTTTTTCTTCACAAATAGGGGCAGTGAATAAAATATGTTCTGCTTCCAGTTGTCGTTAAGGGCTCTATATGAACTAGTATTTTTAAAGTGTTTCTTGAATGGCTTTTTTCTCAGTTACGTTCAGAGGAGCGGGGCCCATTACAGGTCGCCACAAGTTTAGCTTTAAAAAAGTTCATATGTTACTGGAGTTATCAAATTGAGTTTGGCAGAACTCTGTATATAATTAATAATTGCTGGGATGCAGGTTGAATGATCGTTCTGAATGAAAGATAATCAAAACAAGAAATGCATTACAAATCATATTATAATCTGACGCGATAAATTATAGTTAGCCTATTTACTTATTAGCGTCGTCAATTAACAAATCAGGAAAACTTCCCGTGAGTTAAAAATAATTAAAAGCACATCTATCTATACAGAACTAAACTGTATTAAAGTTATAATTCTCTTTAACGTCTGCAAAATAAATTTACGCGTCAATTGTATTAGGAAATACTTTTAGCTGTAACATTAGTTTGCACTAGAACTTAGAAAATGGGTTTATTTAATAAGGTTAAATTTACACCACAATCCATTGAAATCAATAGAAATAACTCGACCAATGATCACTCGAAGCTAATGTATAAATTACCGTCTGCACAGAAAGAATACACTCCAATAGTACGAAGGTAGATGAAATCCAGCAGGAATCCGACTATGCTAGTGCAACTAGGATTCTGTCAGAGCGAACGATAAAATGCAGTTTATCGGAGTTCTCTATTTATACTTATCGAATGTAACTTGAATACGGCGTGTTAAATTTTCGCACCTTTCTTGATCTTGAGCAAAATCCGGGGTACCTCGCCGATGTGTTAAACGCTGCAATTCCTACGTTTTCCCCGGTCTACCGATTTTCTTCCGTCTCAGGCTGCTCGCATAAGAGTGCGAAAATTTTCCGAGAAGCTAACTCTGTGAGCTGCAAGTCCCTGATTCTTTAGATCGCGGCCGCTCCACGTTGAATTCTGAAGATCAGCCTGTTCTTTGATGGTACCGCTGCATGCCGGTAAAAGTTACAACAGATGATCAGGGGTTCTAAAGTTATGAGAGGCCAATATTCTGTTATCATCCATCGAGTCAGGGAAATTCATTTGTGATACTTAGACGTACGTCACAATCTCCAAACAGTTTTTCGTGGACAATGTATTTTCAGTTTGTCGTGGTTGAGTTAACGTGTAAGAGTAGTTTGTCGAGTTGGACAATAGTAGTGAAATCGACAAGGGATAGTGGACTGACAGAGTTATAGATTACACATAGATAAGGTGTAAATAGGAGATGGACTTGAGACAACCTGGAAAAAAGATTTATTAAAGTTATCTCTCTCTCCAAGCCTCAACTAACTTTTATAGTCTAAGCCCCTCCTGCTCTCACTCTTTTCTCTGAATCATACATAGAGACTATAGTAAAGAGCTAATAAAATGTTAAATATGAATGGAAGGGTCGTGAGCAGCGCATTAATAAATGTGTAAACTTTATTAAATGAAGAAGCATGTATGAAAATAATGCATTTCATCACAAACAACATAAAATTCATCAATAATCATAATATGCAAAATACACCAACGAACACACACACCACCAATCATAAAACCTGTAGAACACAGAGAAATGAAATAAACTGAGTGTCAGCCCGTCCGCTTTCGTGGGACGAAAAGCTAGCTCCAGAAAAGTGTCTTACATGTAGATATCATTTAAGGGGGATGAAATAAACATACAAAACTTTCCTTGTCGGTGCTGTCATTGGTGACCTCTAATTGCGCGAGGTGGGCTGGAAGACTCTATCTACCTCCGGTTTACCAAATAAATAAACTGAGTGTCAGTCTGTCCGCTTTCGTGGGACCAAAGGCTCTAGCTCCAAGAAGTGTCTTTACGTAAATATATACTCCATGGGTGATGGAATTAACCTGTAAATCCAATGTAGGCGCTAAACGTTGGTGCCCCTAATTGCGCGAGGGGAACTGGAACTCTGTCTATCTCTCCTGCTGACCAAATAAAAAAACTGAGCGACAGCCTGTCCGCTTTCGTGGGACCAAAAGCTAGCTCCAGAAAAGTGTCTTACATGTAGATATCCTTCAAGGGGATGAAGTGAAATACAAAACTTTCCTTGTCGGTGCTATCATTGGTGACCCCTAATTGCGTGAGGGGGGCTGGAACTCTGTCTATTTTTGGCTGGCCGCTCCTAAGTGCGAGGTTCTACATAACCCCAAAATACACCAGACGAAGTTATTTGGGGACAAAGAGTCCCAGGCGCTCTTATCCGGCGCTAGAATTGGCTTGCGTACTGGGTGTTAAATCCGGTTTGGGCTGGTTTGACTGAGTGCCCCGTTTAGGCACACAAAGGCTGGGGATTGAAATTCTGGGTACTTGTGTGATAATTCACCGTCGATGAAAATTTTTGAAATGTTTAGGGTAAACGGAGCATCGTACTTTTTCTTCAGTTCGGCAAATCCAATCGTAGTATCAAGGCCATGGAGTTGTCACATTTTACACGCAACCTTACGCGACGTCACAAATCTCTTCCTCCCCCCCTCCCCCTTTCCCCTTCATGTTTTTAACATTGTTTGTATCCGTTATCATGTTTTTTTTTAATGAGTGTCCGATTGACAGAGTGGTTAGAGCGCTAGTCTCTTGCGACTAAGGTGCCGGGTTCGATTCACGGTATCATCGTGCTCCAGTCGTCCCAGCTGTGAATGGGTACCTGACTTTGTCCTTCAGTTAGGGAAGGAAAAGGCAGCGATGAAAGGAACTAGTCACCCCCACCTCTCGATGCTGGACCTAGTATAGTGAAGTCTCTAACACTTCACTCCCTTACGGCAGTATCTGCTATGCGACTACCTTTACCGTTTTTTCATCATCATCATCATCATGCTCCTTTGCGATCTGTAGGGCAGTGATGATAAAGATATACGACCTATTTTCATGTCTCTTTTTGAATACTTTCAACGATTTAACGTGTAGTTCTCGAAATTGTCTTGTTAAGATGATTGTCAATAAATGTTTTTTTTTTTCTTTTCATTTCACATTGTGATTTGGGAGGGCAAGTTAAAAAAAAAAATGCGTTCCTTGTGCATTCTTAGATGACACGCTTACGACAGACCCGCCCTCAAAACCACCCCCCCCCCACCCCCCGCCCCCCCCCCCCCCCCCCCCGTATTTTTATTTAAGTTTTTAAACCAATAAAACGGTATTGAATCAGTTCGGGACCCAAGATGCATCAAAAGTGAGGAATGCAGTAAGCGACCCCATAGCTTGACTGCCTGCGTCAGGGTCAGCGAACCAGAGCTGACCAAGACCCTACTCCACCTCCACGTGGTGGTCCTGGAAACAGGCTGTATTACTGCAGTCTGGCTGAGGAGTAGGGATCGAAGAGGGAAGGCAAACCCGGTCCCAAAAAATGCTGTGCGGAAGTCGGATGTGTCGGCCGAAAGGCGCAAATACTGCAGCTTCGTTGTAAACGGACACAACGCAACCAACGTCCTTTTCAGGACGAACGAGGAAGAAAGAAGAAGAAGAATCAGTTCTACAAGTTAACGGTACACAGGAAACAAGGGAAGTCGCTGCCGTTGCCTTCTCTGACTCAAGATCAGAGTCAGGTACCCATTTACAGCTGGTTATACTGATGCGTGACACCTGTTCCCGTCCTCGTTGCTGTTGCCTTCTCTAACTCAAGATCAGAGTCAGGTACCCATTTACAGCTGGTTATGGAGGGTTAGAGACTTCACCATACTAGATCAAGCATCGAGAGGTGGGGAGACCAGTTTCCTTCCTCGCTGTCTTTTCCTTCCCTAACTCAAAGTTAAGTACCCATTTATAGCTAGGTAGGCCCCACCTCTTGATGCTAGACCTAGTATGGTGAAGTCTTTAACACTCTACTACCGCAATAAGTTACCGGGTTTCGTGTTCAAAGCTAGGTAATGTCACGCATCAGTCTAACCAGCTGTAAAAGGGTACCTGACTCTGATCCTGAGTTAGAGAAGGCAACGGCAGCGAGGAAGGGAACAGGCCACCCCACCTCATAAAGCTGGGACCCAGTACATCGAAGTCTATGACACTTCACTCCCCTACGGCAGACGGTTTAAATTAACCTTACGAACGGCAGGCGTGTTTTAAAAAAAAATTCTAAACAACGGGGGAAAGGGGAGAAACATGACACTTTTTCAGTCAAGAAAAAGTACGGTTCTCGGTTTAGGTAATAAATTTCCACAATTGGATTTAAGCGGTGAATAATCACACAAGAACCAAATTCTGCTATAGACGCTGGGCTGATTGATATGCTGGAAGCCGCCATGCTCTGACTGGCGATCAATAGGCGAGTAGGAGACTACTACTGCAACCGATGATTTCAGACTTAGCGTTGGCTCGTTACACTGCGTGAGCTTAACTTGCCGTTGACAAAGGGTTTTGGTTCAGGAATGGGGTTGACAACTCGTGATGCTAGCTGTATTCAGAAACCCTCTAGATCGAAGAGTATATGACGTTCTTCGCCTGACTGGAGTCTGCTCTAGCAAGTCGGTATCCCTGAAACTGAGACCCAAAAGAGACACCCTTTACATTAAGCAAACAATAAAATCACACTAATGTTATATAACATAGTTATGCTCCGCTATGGGATTTAAATTTATTGTAATTATTGCTATGATAGTTTTAGGGCTGTCTTTAACCATATTAGTCTCCTGTTCCTTCCACTCTATCAATTATCAGCATGTGCCCGCATAGGTTTAATATATTTTGTACACCCAGGTACCTGTCAGTAAATGTTCTGACAGCAAAAACTACTCCTCTTCTTCCAACTAAACATACAGGAACCTAACCTTGTAGTTACAGTTGAATGGATATGCTTATTCATCTTACAACATTAAATGAATTACATAAACAGATTACAGCATGTGGCATTACACAAATAAATCATATGTCCCCTTGGGGAAATATATTAACATTCCACAAAATGAGTACATAGAAAATGCAATGTTCTTGCTATAATAATACAGTTGTGACTGTACATAAGATAGAATTATATCTATGACGGGTGTCTGCTTTCTGTGAAAGTTATGACTAGAGTCTAGCTACACAAGTAAGCATAAAATGATTCTCCCCAGCCACTAGAAGTTTCTATCAAAAAGGAATAAGTGACTATCTCCTATAATTCAGAGTTATAGTGCCTGTATCTCACTATTCAGTGTTAAGTGAACAATCCACACCTCTGACATTTTCTTACAGAAATGACAGTTAATTCTGCCGACTTTTAACCCATGGTAAGCCTTGTATGGACTGAGTCTACATTATCACTGAATTAAATTACTAGGAGAAGTCCTCAGAAATGAATTCACGTCACTTTCCTATTAGATATATGTAAAAGCCAACATGAATATAACATATTATAAGATATGTCTACTCACCCCGAAAAATGACAAGAACTTAGGCAAACACATTCTAGTTCTGCTGTGCTAACTCTGCCTTAGTCTCATATGGCCATCTACGGGCCAGGAAATATTTACGAGTGTGTTTGACTTATTAAAATTCTCTAGTCTTATAGTTTACAAACAACGCTACCCGGGACACCTGGATGGCCTGATTCTACAGCTGTATCGGCGTAATGCGTAATAAAGAGTAAGACAAAGGTTTCTCTAGAGACTACATCAGAAGACCACAGACCCCGTGAGAAAGTTCCCCAGTTAGGCGATGCATAATGTTATGCGCTCCTTGCTCATCTAAGGGGCAAAACCGCAAGGACTAACAGCGGGTTTTATCTCCCCTGAGTCGAAGATCAGAACCTGTTACGCTCAGCTCAAAAGGTTCCAGCCGCTAACGAACCGTTTCTACACAGAAACCTTCTTCGCTCGTGATCAAAGACTTTGAGCGCAAGAGATATTCCCCTGGTCAGACGGACCACAGGTGCGCTGATGTAATATTACCGCTACGTTGACCGTTGAAGGAATTTAGTACTGAAGGCCAGCCAGAACGTAAACAAACCTCGGGTGGGGTTTGAGAAGGTGAAAAAATTTGGGCTACGAAGGTAGAAAAGAAATTACAAAATGTCAAGGAAACCAGAACATTAAAAAGTTAATAACATATAGAACGGAATGGTAAAATAAATTAACAGTCACTGTGACACAGTTTCTATTGCATCTGGTAACAATAATAAAGATCAATACCATAAACTTATTTTATTCCTTTAATGCAATGTTGCGGTCTAAGACATTATTTTCAAGTGTTTGCAGAACATTTACCAGACCACACGGTCTTTATATTTGGACTTGCGCCCTAATATACCCAACAGTATTGTTTCTAGGTTGAACGGAGCGCACCTCACCTAAACACATATTTTTAAAAAAAGTGTTTGCAAGAAATTTATGTTGTTGTTCTACATATTATGTTGGACTTGACAAAGTAGCCTTTTGCTAATGATATACACGTATTTAATATTGACTGACAGCAAGGTGTCTATGCACTTTGTGACGCTCTGCAAGTTGATAAATGTGACTTGAAAGTTAAACGTTTTGTAGAACCATCTACGCTACCTCAGAACTCTCAGTTGGTAATAAGCTTCAGGCATAATCTAATTCACTCGTAACTGTTGTGTTTTTTTTTTTGCTATAATTTAATGTAGTGAATTAAAACCCCCAAAAATTACTATCAAAGAGAAGAAAATTAAAGTTAAAAAAAAATCTTTGAAAGAAAAAGAGTGATAGACAAAGATGGAACGTTTTAAACTAAAGCAGTAAATAGTTAATACTAACATAACGGCCACAATTGTAAGTTCAAAATAAAAAAATTTAAAAACATAAGAGACATTAAAAATTGAATCTTTAAAAAGTGTATGCAATTTAACACTTTAATATGTTAGCAGATAGATATGTAGCTTGGACGTAAATACTTGAAAGAGAAGTGATAACAAAACTGCTAATGACATCTATGGCGATATATACCCGGGGGACCTCCTAAAACCCATATTTTGTAGCTGTCAAGGAAACCTGCAGCCATCGAATGTGAAAATCATCGAATAATTAGTCTTATGAGTAACCTGACCAAAATACAGTTCGACTGCATCTTACGCTGACTTAACTTACGCGGATTCAGCATTTCGCGTTTGGTTGGCCAATGGAATAAAATTATAATAATGACGACAAGAACTAGGCAATGACAGCTGAACAAGTGATAAGAAGAAGGCGCTGATATTTATAGCATTACCATGCAGTCTTTGTTCTGGCATTACTGGACTAGGAGAAGAAGATGCAGATTGAAAAACACGTGCAGAAGAAAACTAAAGACAGAAACGCAAAAAATGAGAAGGACACGGAACTACTTTAAGCAGATGGAAAAGGACATAAGGATTTTGTGAAAGGCTTATACTGTTTGATGGGCTGTTTGATGGGCTGAATGATGGTAATGAATTTAGGACACTCATCAGTGCAAGGACGTGCTTATTAAATCCACACTGTCAATTATTTGATATTATCAGACATTTCGAGATTTCGCATACTTACACCACATTTAAAGACAGTACTTATTGGAAAGTCTCTCTTCGCATAGACAAAAACATAAAACAAAAAGTAATTAGACCTGAATGAAAGGGGAAAAAGAAAGATAATGTCTGCTTGCACGAGAAAAAGCAATGTGAAGAACGTGCTGATGAGCAATTCTTCGAATCCCCCAGGCAGCAGACATGTATCAAGTTGTTTGCATAGCGTGCTGGGGGACGTCCTAGTTATACCATCAGAAGGATTCAGTCTAAACAGTTCAGTCTCCAGAATCTAGTACAAATAATCTTTGTTTAGCCAGTCGCTCTATTACAATCTGGGCAACAGATGACAATCCTTTATAACGTGGGTTCTCAAACTAATGACCGAGTTCTATTCTGCGGAACGCTCTTTTCTGGATGGTATGAAGGTCAAGAGAAATGAACTTATAAATCGTTTTCACGGACTCCAACCGGTTCTAGAGTTACTGGCACCCCATACAAAGATACGATTTGGCGCCCCTATAATATGTTTTAACATATTATTTTTGATTTACAGCAACAGATCAAAAGCGCTTGGCCCCACACACAACCATATGTGGGTGCACCACTAGGGTTCATTGGACATTTGATGAGAAGAGTCGCTCCCGACAACATTAAGATCAGAGGACAGGAGGAGGAACGAGAGGTAGAGGAAGGTTAAAATAAAAGATAGTCGCATGGCAGATACTGACGTAGGGGAGTGAAATGTTAGACGCTTTTTATGAGGCGTAGTGGCCAGTTCCCTCAGTAGAGGAAGACTTACTTACTTACTTACTTAGTAGTTCCCCTTCTACCGTGAGGTGTAGAGGTTTGGAAGAGAGAGCGCCAGACTATCCTATCGGCTGTCTTCCTCATGGCCTGGTTCCATTCTAGTCCTCGGTCCTTCAAAGATTGTCTAACGTTGTTCTCCCAGCGGACTCTAGGTCGTCCTGGGGGTCTGGATCACTGGCTCGTAGTTTCCCATGCTTGTCGGGGTAGCCGATCTTCTCCCATTCTGCAGACATGGCCAAACCATCTTAGTTGGGACTGTTCTACTTGGGTCTGCAGGGGGTGGGATTTTAGGCATTGACGTATCGTCTGGTTGCGGACCATGTCTCTTCTTGTTACTTCAACCACCTTGCTCAGATACCTCACTTCTGAGGTTTGGATCTGGCTTTTGTGGGTTGTAGTCATTGCCCATGACTCGCATCCATATGTCAAGACTGGGACATAGGTGGAGCGATATGCAGCCATCTTCGTTTTCTTACCAACCTCTCTCTTGTTGAGGAACCCTTGATTTATGGCCTGAAAAAGTCTTCCAGCTGCTGCATTTCGAGTGGCTAACTCTTCTTTGATGCCTCCCTTTCGGTCTATAATAGCTCCGAGGTATTTAAAGTGGTCGACCTGCTCCAGGACCTGTTCTCCCAGCTTAATCTGATGTCTTCTTTTTTCTCGTGATATCACCATGGATTTTGTTTTAGAGCTTCTTATGACCATCCCTCTCTTCTCCAGCTCTTCTTTCCAGACTTGCAGGTTGGATTGGAGATGTGCCTCTGATTTAGCAATCAGGGCAACATCATCAGCAAATGCCAGCTCTGAAATACAGACCTGTCTCATCTTCCAGTACTCCACTGAATACGTTCTTGTTCTCTCCTTACATGCCTTGATGACATCGTCCACGAGGAGTATGAAAAGATAAGGTGACGGGATATCA
>JAMPIV010008731.1:380000-431427 GCA_024509875.1 Oreohelix idahoensis
ATATGTTAGAGATCTACCTTTAACTTGTTGTTCGTTCGGGTTCACGGTATAGATCGTTTGACCTAACAATCTTCAACGGTCCGGAGCTGATCGACCATGTCTTAACTGCAAATATATAAACTATTGAGGTTAATTGCAAGCACTAACAAAACACACAGATGGAAGACGCTTCTTTGACCTTTCAACTTCCAAAGGAGCATAGGCCTTCAACGATTTTGGTTTTGGTTTTAATGACTATCTTCATTGCACACGGACAACTCTATCAGTGCTCCGATCTCCTCCATTAGATCACACAAGGAGGATCGCAGCACAGTGCACGAATTCCGTAGCACCGGCGAGAATCCCAATGTATGTATATAGGTAATCACTTACTTACTTACTTAGTCGTTCCCCTTCTACCGTAAGGTGTAGAGGTTTGGAAGAGAGAGCGCCAGACTATCCTATCGGCTGTCTTCCTCCTGGCCTGGTTCCATTCTAGGCCTCCGCCCTTCAAAGATTGTCTAATGTTGTCCTCCCAGCGCACTATGGGTCGTCCTGGGGGTCTGGATCACTGGCTCGTAGTTTCCCATGCTTGTCGGGGTAGCCGATCTTCTCCCATTCTGCAGACATGGCCAAACCATCTTAGTTGGGACTGTTCTACTTGGGTCTGCAGGGGGTGGAATTTTAAGCCTTGACGAATCGTCTGGTTGCGGACCATGTCTCTTCTTGTTACTTCAATTACCTTGCTCAGATACCTCACTTCTGAGGTTTGGATCTGGCTTTTGTGGGTTGTAGTCATTGCCCATGACTCGCATTCATATGTCAAGAATGGGACATAGGTGGAGCTGTTTACAGCCATTTTCGTTTTCTTACCAACCTCTCTCTTGTTGAGGAATCCTCGATTTATGGCCTGAAAAAGTCTCCCACCTGCTGCTTTTCGAATGGCAAACTCTTCTTTGATGCCTCCTTTTCGGTCTATAATAGCTCAGAGGTATTTAAAGTGGTCGACCTGCTCCAGGACCTGTTCTCCCAGCTTAATCTGATGTACTTTTTCTTCTCGTGATATCACCATGGATTTTGTTTTAGAGCTGCTTATGACCATCCCTCTCTTCTCCAGCTCTTCCTTCCAGGCTTGCAGGTTGGATTGGAGATGTGCCTCTGATTTAGCAATCAGGGCAACATCATCAGCAAATGCCAGCTCTGAAATACAGACCTGTCTCACCTTCCAGTACCCCACTGAATACTTTCTTGTTCTCTCCTTACATGCCTTGATGACATCGTCCATGAAGAGTATGAA
Source organism: Oreohelix idahoensis (assembly GCA_024509875.1). Lineage (NCBI taxonomy): Eukaryota > Metazoa > Mollusca > Gastropoda > Stylommatophora > Oreohelicidae > Oreohelix > Oreohelix idahoensis. The sequence goes on from JAMPIV010008731.1 coordinate 381,277, forward strand.
AAGATAAGGTGACAGGATATCACCTTGTTTTACACCAGTGGTGGTCCCGAACTCTTCTGACTTATGGTTTGCTGTTCTCACATAATTTCTGCAAGACTTGTAGAAGCTCTGTATAGCATGAATCAGAGATGTTGGAATGTTCTTCCTTGCCAAACAATCCCAAAGTTTGCTCCAGGGGACCCTGTCAAACGCCTTTTCCAGATCTATGAAACAAAGATGGATCTCACTCTTATACTCAAGGGCCTTTTCACTCAGCTGTCTGAGTGTGAAGATTAGGTCTTGAGTACTTCGGTGTGCTCGGAATCCGCACTGGACCTCATCCAATTGTGGCTCAGTTAGGCGTCTGAGTCTCTGCTCTAGGATTCTAGAGTAGATTTTACCAGGGACACTGAGAAAGGATATGCCTCTGTGGTTTCCACATTATCGATTGTCACCCTTTTTGAAAATTGGTGTTATGATGGCAATCTCACAATCCTTTGGTATGGTATTGTTGCATAACGCTTCCCGTAGGACCCTTAAGAGTAATAGGTCGCATGATGCTCCCATGTACTTAACCATTTCTGGTGTTATACCATCATGCCCTGCTGCTTTGCCCATCTTGATTTTCTCCAGTGCTGCCTTCAGTTCTTCCATCTTTTTGTCATCTTCACCATCATTGGTTTTCTCTTCTGTGCTAGTGGTTATCATTTCTGATGCTTGACCTTGCTCACCATCCAGGAGTTCTGAGAAATATTCTTTCCATCTTTCCATTACTTCCTTTGGGGCTGTAAGCAATTTGCCTTGCTTGTCCTTTATAAATTTGAACGGGCATTGTTTTTCCTTCCTCATGTTCTTTAGGGTCTTATAGAACAATTTCTGGTTTTCTTGCACATCTTTTTCTAGCTTTTCTCCAAATTCTTCCCAAGACTTCTGTTTTGCTGCTAGCACCTTGTTCTTTGCTTCTGTTCTGCGTGTCCCATATTCTCTATATTTCTCCATTTGTCCTGTTGTGTTTTTAGCTCCTAAGTAATGTTTCCATGCCAGTTTCTTCTCTCTTATTTTCTCTTTGACTTCCTCTGTCCAACAAGGTGTCATCTTTCTCTTGTTCCCAAGTCGAACTTCACCGCATGCTTCTGCAGCAGCTGTCTTTATGAATCACACATTCTATAATTATTTTTGCGGTGAGTAGGTTTCTAATTTTTAAATTTTACAAGGGCAGCGGACTTATGACCTACTCTTTACAATTTCCATCTGCCGTGGGATCTTTTAACGTGAGCAACTTGCACACGGGACCTTCTATTTTTTCGCCATTATTCGAGAAGGTTAGGCATCCGATCTCACTGTCCAAGAAACCAGGGAGGAGTATGACGATTAGGACCACTGGTTCTGAAATAATAGTTCCATAAATTATATTCTCTATACTAGGAATCGAACCCGGTACCTTTAGAATTCGAGATGGAAACCATACTTCTTAACCACTCCGACCCCCAACGAATGTATGCCGTCTTCATGCATGGAGGCATATCTGGAGCCATCCTTATATGACAACCAGCTATGCGCAATGCAACAATTTACATATGTGGAAGTAAACCTCTGTGAGGCAAATTACACCCTCATTGACTCTTGAAACCATCCACACACCTCCAGGGATTCCCCCCCATGGTGAAACTTGCTGAGAACCCAGCATTGCACACTAAGCTTGGAGGAGTCACTTGAGCCCCAGGCAGGCTTTTTACCTGGTTGACTGCATGCAGGAGGATATCACTATGGGCCACATGGTAGGCAGGGGGAGCTGAGAAGTGGCTCTGTGTAGGACGTTACAATTCCTTGGGAGAGCCCAGAACCAGAGACAGTATTTTAACTCTGCATAGGTGGAGAGCGCCCTTGAATGGCGGGGAATGCACAGTATGCTTCTTACTCCTAGCTTGGGACCAGATGTGACGATCCTCTAAATGCAATCCAAGCTGGAGAAACTGGAACTCATGACTTCAACTCAGAATGTTTCGGAATGACAGAAAAGGCTCAGGAAAAGCCTACATCTACAGTACCAAGGAGTCTTCAACTTTGTATTGGGTACAAAAGAGTGAGAAGCTCCGCAGTCGTAGTTAAACAACAACAACATGCCAAGTCTTCCTGTCCTGTGACGTCAGTTCACGGTCTTTACATGTGTGGTGAAAAATTCTAATACCCATATATAAATTAGAACATAAATGTAAAGCCAAACGAAATAATACGATAGGAAGAAGAATGGAGAAAGACCAGTGCTTTCCCAGTATAGATAACGCCTTCGTTATATAACGCCGTAATGGCTAACACAAGAATTCTACTTGTCCTAATTCGTTCGTTCCTAAATAAAATGCTTAGGCTTACCGATACGGCGATAACCGTAGTTCTAAAAATAGAATGTGTAGTAAAATCTTCTAGACGACCTAAATTTTAAAAACTAACATTAGTGCAAAATCGCGCACAAGGTTAGCCTTGGAAAGACAGACGGGCTTAGAAAAAAAAAACAGAGAGAGATAGACGGACCATGGAACACAGTAACGCAAGCCACTCGCAGTGTGTCTAAAAATAAACCAACTCGCAGTGTGCATGGCCTGATTTTTTCAAATAAACAGTGATGAAAAAAACTAACGATACGATGTTAGGTTTAGAAAACAGGTTTAATTCTTATTAGGAAATTGGCAGAAGAAATCTTAGAAGGGACGCCATATCGTTACACATTGTGAGAGATGAGAGCAGGCAGTGTTATTCAAAATTAAATATATGATAACAGCCTGGACATACCGCAGATCAAACTGTGCCAGTCATCTTTAGTGTGTATTTCCTTACGAATTGTGGTAAGCTAGACATTTTTAAGCTGGATTTTATATGAAAATTGAATGTGAAATGATAAATTATGTCTGTATGTGTGTGGTTCAGTAGCAAACATGAGGCAAAGCCTAGATATTGCTCCACCATGTAAAAGATTGTCAGAGAGGAGTATAACTGCATATATATATATTGGATTGCCATATAGTAACATAACACCTATCCTATTGTATGGAAGGGATTACAGCTGGAATTGCAGAGGCGTTGTAACCATTAGGGAGAGGAATACTGGTGTATATTGTCACATGAAAAGCTAGCAGTTGGCCTAAAGCGCTGAACTTTATGTTTGTTTGTACTGTCATGTACTTCAGTGTGGAATGATATTGTATATTAGTTATGAAGAAGGAGGCACAACCTTCTCATTTCAGGGGCCGTGGTATAGATGGTGATATTGCATCGTCCGGTCTGAGTACTGCGTGATCCAAAAAGCTGACAGCAGACTCCTTGCACAAGATAGCGGCCATTGTCTATCATTATTGTGGAACTGAGAAGCAAGCGAGCAGAGGATACAGGTTTCCTGCAGCTGCATTATGAGATAAGCGCTTGTCAGCACAAAAAAGCTCAACCTTGAATAAAATAACCCTGAACTGAACTTTATTATAAAAACAAAAGGGACAGAAATTGTAAACAACCAGAATCTGTGAATCCTTCAATATTATTTCTACCAGTAACAAACACATGAAGTCGTGATGACAAACAACAACCTAGCCCTAAAAGCCAGTATTACCTCATAATAATACATCACAACACTACACTCATATTACAATAGTATTATATGTCTGGACCAAGATCTTTTGTATAAATTCTTGTACATAAACATTGTGCTTACATTTGATTGTGACTCCTGATTCACATTGTAGTAGGATCAAGATATCTATATATTGAAAAAGCTAATACATTGTATAAAAGTTAACACTTGACTTACTTAAGATAAATCTTTAGAGTGTTATGTGTTTGTGATTGTCATAGTGTTGTAAATTGTTGTGGATCTTAACTTAGGTGTTTATCTGTCTGTTGGTTGTTGTGAACTTACACTTCATCACTATCATAACCCTAGACATTAAACGAAGTCATCATACAATTCAAGAATAAGTCTGATTGAGGTCGAAATGTGGTAGCAAGCTAGGTTCTCTGTAATACACCAAACTTATTAGATACAGAGACCTTCACAGCTGATCTCAGTCAGTACACTAAGTCCCCTATAACTATATTTATATAATCCCAACTCACCACATATATTGGGGGTCTCGCTCCCGGGATTTGAATTTTTCAAAGCACCAATTATATTGGGTAGCTCACTTCAGGGAATTATAAAAATTAAAAAGGTATTCTTGGGTGGAAAATAAATAGGGTTGAGCTTTCAGTGCTTGTGGTTGTCCTTAGTATAATTAGTCATAGATAGAATTGTTTAGTTAGACATTGTATAAATTTGCCTGTTAGAAAATGGCTGACTTGGCAAAGTTTCGATCTGCGGCTGTACAGACTGCCAGGGAAATGCACATGGATGGTCAAGTTTTGATTGACTATGTGACCTCAGAATGTGATAAATTTATTGCCAGGGAAGAAAAAAGATTAGAGAAAGAAGCTGAAAGAAAGTTAGAGGCTGACAAGGAAATTAAGAGGCTACAGATTGAGGCTGACAAAGAGGCTAGGGCATTGGAGGCTGAGGCTAAAAGGTTACAGATGGAATCTGAGGTTAAGAAGTTACAGTTGGAAGCAGAAGAAAGAAGATTAGCTGCAGAAAGGGAAGCAGAAGATAGGAGATTGCAGAGGGAGCATGAATTACGACTAAGAGAGTTAGAAATTCAAGGCCATGCTCCTGAAAATGGTGCCAGTCCTTTTACCTCCGATGCTACTGCCAGTCAGGCAGCCTCAACCTCAGCTATGGGTTTTCATGTAGATCCTTTTGTTGAGAAAGAAGATGATATCGAAGGATATTTAAGTAGGTATGAGCTTTTGGCTACTACTTATGGTTTCGAGAGAGAAAGGGGGAGCCTAAAGTTATCACAAGGGCTTCGTGGTACAGCTTATGAAGTTTTTGCCAAGATGAGCAGAGATGACCAAGACAATTATGACATGTTAAAGCAGGCTCTTTTGTTAAGATATGAAAAGAATGGAGAATTTTATAGAAAAAAGTTAAGGAATTCTAAACTACTGTCAGGTGAGACATATCACCAGTTCTCTGCACGGTTAGAGACATACTTGGAGAAATGGACTGCTCTGGGGAAAACCCAAGATCTTAAGGAAATGATCCTTATAGAGCAGCTAAGAGAGTCCATGGCTCCAGACCTGAGAAAGTTTCTCATGGAACAAGGTGCAGAGAGGCTGGGTGAGTTACTAAATGTCACTGAAAGATATCAGGCAGCTCATGCAGAGGTAACTGGTAATAAAAAGAAACAGGTAGACAATTTTAAGGCACCACAAAACTTTAATAAGTTTGATCATAGAGATCAGAACATAGGTAAGCACCAGTCTGATAGGCCACGGTATGATAATAAAAATAAAACCCCACAATTCGATGAAAGGAAATTTGATGAAAGAAAATCTTTTAACCAAGGAAAGAAGTGGTGTAAAATTTGTCGGATGAACAATCATACCACCGAAAATTGTAGAAGGAAAACTCCTAATTTTGCTGCTATGAAATCTGGGAAGAAGGGAACAAAGGTCAAACCTGCGGAACTACAGGAACCGTACCACCCCCCAGTGTCTGAAGATGTAATCTGTAATGGAGTCACCATAAGGTGCTTATATGATACAGGTCTAGATTATGATTCAGTTGTGAGTTCTCACCTGGTGCAAGCAGATCAATACACCACAGAAACAGTGGAGATTCAAGCTGCAACCAAGGAAGTAGCGACCATGACACTCCCTATCGCTAAGATAAGTGTGAAAACGCGATATGTGGAGGGAGTAATCAAAGCAGCAGTGATAAATGAACCAATCTACTTTCTGATATTGGGGTGTAGATATGTCTTCTTGGGGAATCCCAAGAGACCTGTGATATTGGCAACAGTGCAGACCAGATCACAGTCTGAAAAGGAGGAGGATAATCCAATAAATACTCATCCAGATGAGATGAGGAAGGCACAGGCGGAGGACAAAACACTCAAGCCGTGTTTCAAGAAATTGCCCAAATGTCATACACCTCCAGGCAAGGGAGATTTTTATATGAAGAACAAATTGATTTATAGAAAGGCTGGATCTGAATCCAATGGTCACGGACAGCTGGTCCTTCCCACTTCATATAGGACTAAAGTGTTGGAACTAGGGCATGCGATTCCCTTCAGTGGTCATATGGGGATTAGCGCAACAGGACAGCGTATAGCTTGTCATTATTTCTGGCCAGGGATAACTGAAGATATAAAAAGATATGTAAAATCCTGTCCAGAGTGCCAACGAGTAGCACCAAAGCATTGGACTGCACCAGCAACTCTAGGGGAAATGCCCATTGTGGGAACACCTTTTGAGAGAGTTGCAGTGGACATTGTGGGACCTCTCACTTGAACCAAGAGGAGGAACAGCTACATTCTGACTCTGGTGGACACCTGTTCTATGTGGGGAGAGGCGGTAGCCCTGTCATCAATTGATTCTAAACATGTGGCAGAGGCATTACTCACAATTTTCACAAGGTTAGGCTTTCCCAATCAAATCTTGAATGATAATGGCTCTCAGTTCAAGGGGAAACTAACAGAAGAAGTTTTCAGGATCTTTCAAGCCAAACACTTCCATTGTAACCCGTACCATCCCCAAGGAAACGGCCAAGTGGAAAGATTTAATGGGACATTAATGTCGATCCTGAGAAAGTTGGCACATGAAAAACCAGATACATGGGACCAGTACCTTCACGCCGCCCTCTTTGCGTATCGGGAGGTACCCCATAGTTCAACCGGTATGGCCCCGCAACATTATTATTTGGGAGGCCAATAAAAGGTCCACTAGAAGCCCTGTTAAGAACGTGGACTGGTGAAAAGGCAGAGGAAAATATTACATCATCATATCAATATGTGAATGAGCTGACCACTCGTTTAAAAACTGGCTGGAAACTTGCCAACGAAAATTTGAGACAAGCCAGGAAAAAGCATGCTGCCTATTATAACAAGAAAGCAAAAGACAGATTTGGCTGTGGGAGAGAAGGTACTGCTTCTTCTACCCGGTAGCCAGAATAAGTTGCAAATTGGATGGCAAGGTCCATATACAGTTCTAGAGAAGGTGTCTAGAACAAATTATAAGATAGATAAGAAGGGGAATGAAAAAAATCTATCATGTGAATCTCCTGAAGAAATATTTGGAAAGAGAAAATCAGGAAGAGACTGTTAACTCTATTTAGTTGTTAACTCATACTGGCTACTAGTTGCTGAATCACGCTTTATTTGTTAAATGACGTGAATGTCCACCAGTTGATAAATGTAGATGTTGGGACTGGTGTAGTAAAGTGTAACGATTGTCAACTCATTAAACCCAGCACAGTTTTGGTCATACAGGTCATCTTGTCCTGGAACGTGATGAGGCTCCGACAAGAATGTGAGTGTAAACAATGAGTGTGTATGTGAATGTCAGAACGCGAATGGTAGAATGATTCGATAGAGTTGACAGGTTGGTAGTACATCACTCATACTCACACTGTTCGAATTCAAGAAGTACTGGAACTACGGTGGTCTTTTTATAACATTTAATGAGACGCACACTTGGACAGTACGTGTATGGTTACAGGAACAAATGTCGACATAGACAGCATAATGTTGATCACAGGCATATCATCTTAAGTTAGCATTCATGCTTGGCAAATATCATAATGGAGCATTCGTAAATAAGCATTCAGAGTTCCATCATGTAAATCATCTGGCTTTACTGACTGGGCACGTCAGACCATAACCAATATATAGGAAGGCTCCTAGACCTAACCTCGTCTAGTGAATATCCCTTCACGTAAAGTTCAATATATATATTTTCCATAAAGATATAGGAATCCCAGACATGGGTTCTCACATGTAGCAGTGATCTCTTGGTTCATCGAGCGATAGTACAGGCATCCCTTTTTCTCACTCGATAAATACAAAGTATATGAATTTCAACATGGCTGTTCTTCTCTCGTGAGTTTCACTCACTATAGGACCCAGACCCAAAATTGGTCATTCGTTAAATGTCCTCATTTCTTCATAACTTCTCTCATAGAGGTGATTGAATAATATCATACAATCTAGTGTTGATACCTAGGAATGTCGTCTTCCTTTGAATAAATATTCTTTTCAAAAGTACCACTGTGCATCTGTTTATCAACAACGATGGCGAAGCCCAAGTTCATAATAAATTGTGGTTTTACCTTTCTATGCGAAATATAACTTTGCCATTCCTTGGCAAAGGAGAATAAACACTGGGGTAAAGTACATACAACATGTCTAACTGACTATCACTTTTCCCCATCTACTTATAGATCACATTTTCGGCGATAGGCCGGCTACCACAAAATTCTACATCCAGACAGGATGACAGCCATGAATCACACCCCTTGCTAGCGATACTTCCGCTGCATAGCCTTTGACCTTTTCTAGCCACAACCAACATAGTTCGACTTAGAAATGTAAAGATATCCATATATAAGACAGACTCGTCCTACTCATACAAACACTACGTATAAATTCAGGCCATAGATATACTGAAGCAAGAACAATCTATTCCTACCCAGCCAAAGAATAAATCGCAGTAGGCCTAGACTCGTCCGCGGAGTCCGATCGAAGATGACGGAACTACCTTCAAGGGAAGTAACTCAAAAATGACTTCTCCTTAAGCACTTAAAAAGGAAATACTTTGATTACCAAATATTTGCGAACATAATAAGTATATAAATGTATTATATTGCAAGATAGTAAAAATTGCCCTTTACAGTCTTACCACACCTCCCGGGAAAAAAAAAATAAAATTTTTTTTTTTTAAATACATCTAGGAGCACCATACAATAGGCTCAAAACGCAAGAATACTGCGCAGATGCAAATATCAGGAATAACTATAATTCCTAATATGACCGGTGAGAATATATCTCAAAATCTGAGAGAAATTGTTTCTCTACGAATAAATGTTTCCAGGAAGGTGTGATGTACGTATAATACAATTCTGGTAATTATACAATGCATACCAAAAATTCACACTATAATCTTAAATTTATGATTTATGAAAAAACAATCATCAAAGAACAGCGGTGAATAAACATCAATAAACCGCTAAGTAGCGATACCATCATTCTATTATTAAATTACAAATGTGTATCTTAGTAAAGAAACAAAAAATAACTGTTGTAAAGTTATACATATTAAAAAGATCCAATATTTAACAGTTAAGTGGCATCATGTGGGCATCTGGACAGAATGTCCGCCATCACATTTTCTGAACCACGGATAGCTCGTACCGAAAAATGAAAAGGTTGAAGAGCAATTGCGTATCGAGTTGATCTCGAGCTCTTCAAGTTCTTACTTTGGATAGCCGTAAGAGCTTTTTGGTCAGTTTCCACCACGAAATGCGCGCCCAGAAGGAATCTTTGGAGTTTGAGAATTGACCAAACCATTGCCAATAATTCACGGTCTAAAACCGAGTAATTCCTTTCTGCAGCATTAAGTTTTCTGGATATATACATTACAGGATGCAGAGTTCCAGAGTACTCTTGCATTAGTGCCGCTCCAATCCCAGTGGATGAAGCGTCACTACGAAGAACAAATGTCTTATCTGTTGTAGGTAACACTAAAATAGGTGGTGATGAAAACATAGTTTTGATCTTCTCTAGTGAAGATTGGCATTCATGAGACCAGTGAACCATGTTAGGCGACCCTTTCTTTAATAGTGTAGAGAGAGGTGCCATGATAGAGGACAGATTCGGAATGAAACGTCCATAAAATTGTATGAGACCTAAAAGACTTCGCACTTGCTTTTTAGTCCTAGGGATAGAGATGTTAAGTATCTTAGTGATATTATGGTCTTCTGTCTTCAAGAAACCGTGACCTACTCGATGGCCTAAGAAAGCAATTTCGCTAAAGCCAATACAAGCTTTAGATGGTTTTGCTGTCAGGTTATACTCACGCAGAGTTGATAATAATTCAACTAACCCTGAATAGTGATCTTCCCAAGTATCGCTGAAAAGACAGATGTCGTCTAGATAAGCAATGACATCTGACCGATACGATAGGATTCGACGCATCATGCGTACAAATGTAGCTGGTGCGTTCATAAGGCCGAAAGGCATAAAATTCCATTGGAAAAGGCCTCTGGGAGTAGAGAAAGCGGTAAGAGGTTTGGCGCGTTCGGATAATGGAACTTGCCAATATCCTTTAGACAAATCAAGTTTAGTGAAAAAATGCGATTTAGAAAGACGAGTAAGTAACTCTTCTAGTAAAGGCATAGGTTCAGCATCGAACTTCGTAACTTGATTCAATTTGCGATAGTCAACGCAAAGACGTATGTTATTGTCTTTTTTTTCGAACAATAACCATCGGCGAAGAATATGCAGAAGTGGATGGTTCGATTATTTGTAAATCTATCATTTCATCCAACTCCTTTTCAACCTGTGTTTGGAAATGTATAGGGATAGGATAAGGTCTAACCCTAATTGGAGTATGTTCAGTTAGAACAATGTCATGCTCAATGACATGAGTTTGTCCAGGGATGTCAGTGAGGACATCCTGAAATGTTTGTAACATAGACGAAACTTGTCGCCGTTCTCCTAGAGACAAATCAGGAGAAACAGTAACGTCTTTCCATGATTCACTAGAATGAAGTGGGATCATTGGAAGCGGAAGATTAACATCCGAAAAACTTGTTTCCTCATCCTGTATTACAGACAGTGATGAGTAATGACCATGTTTGACATGAGAATCGTCCGTTGCCTGGAAAATAGGCTGTAGATAGTCAGGACGTTCATGGAACTCCGTAAGCATATTGATGTGGAAGGTTTTATGCTTCCCGTTGATATCGCCGATGTAGTCAACATCTGAAATTTTCGATATTATATCGTACGGACCTTTCCAACTAATAAGGAGTCTATTTTCACGACAAGGTAGCAAAACAAATGCTTTGTCACCAGGACAAAGTTGTCGTAAAGTTCTCTTCTTATTAGCAAATTGTCTTGCCTTCTGCTTAGCAAATTCAGAAGAGGACGTTGCCAATTTGCATGCTTCGATAATCTTTTGTCTCAGCGCGATGACATACTCGTAAGAAGATTTTGTGTCATCGTCAATATTGTCAGCTGTTATAAGATCATGCAGCAAAGACATTGGGCCGCGCGGTCGCGCGCCAAAGACAAGTTCAAAGGGAGAAAACCCTGTATGTTCATTGGGGACCTCTCTGTACGCGAAGAGGGCCGCGGGTAAAACCCTATCCCAATCTTGAGGATGATCCTCAGTTATCTTCCCTAATAAGTTCTTAAGTGTTCTATTCAGTCGCTCGACCATCCCATTGGACATAGGATGATAGATGCTACTCGAAGATCTCTCTATCTGTAGAGTAGACATTACTTGAGACATGGTATCCGATATCAGTTGGGTGCCATGATCTGATAATATTTCTCCGGGGAATCCCAGCCGAGAAAATATAAGCCAAAGAGCATCTGCAATGTCAGCGGTAGTAATGCTCTTTAGAGGGATAGCCTCTGGCCAACGTGTGCACATGTCTACACACGTTAAGATAAACTGATGTCCTCTAGCAGATTTGATCTTGAATGGACCAATGATGTCTATCGCCATTTTCTGGAATGGACGAATAGGAATATCTGCAGCCTGAATAGGCGCAGCATGACGAGGACTTTTGGATTTGACTTCTTGACATACTTTACAGGATCGACAATAGATCCGTATGTCCTTGTTCACAAAAGGCCAAAAGAAAGCCGCAAGAACTCTTAACTTTGTACGGGAAAAACCCATGTGACCAGCACACTGAGAGTCGTGTGCATGTTGTAAGATCTTAACTCTCAAATTCTTGGGTACAAGAATCTGAGAATGACTTGACTTAGTGGAGTCTTGCACCATACGTACAAGTACGCCATTCTTCATTGTAATCCAAGATTTACAATTTGAATCTTTATTCGGATCACCTTTCGTTACAAGAGTGAAGAATTTCTTAAGAGTCGGATCTTCTTCTTGTTGTTTTATAAACGAGTCACGAGAAATTACCAAGGGATCATCTTGGTTATGCACTTCATTATCTTCAACAGATGAAGTTTCAGGCATATTGAGAGCTTGAGCTCTAGTGACTACCGCATTAGCAGATTGCATATTTTGATTTTCCCAAACGGAAATTTGCTCCGGAGTGCATTCTTTGACTCCGTGAATGCGACCGATGATAAGATCAGCGATCGGATTCGGCAAAAGACATGCGTGTACATCTCCTGTGAAGAAAGGAGTAGCAATCCTAATGATAGCGGTAGAGTATTTCTCTATGGTGCCGCCAAATGTTACGCATTTGACTACTTTGCCTGTAGAATGAGAAGGATCTATGAGTGACTGCCTAACCCCAATAGTTGTGCATCCAGAATCAAAAAGTACTGAGACTGGATTGTCATTTACTAAACCTTTGTGTAAGACAAGAGAACCTCTCCCATCATGCGCGATTGACGCAGGAAGAGCGGGAAGAGGATGCCCACAGCTTAAAGTAGACACTGTGGTTGGCTCAAATAATGTTTTGCATTGGGGGCACTGAGATGCTCTCCCAAAATCAAAAGCGGCACATGCCATATTATTAGAGTCATCATTATCTTTATTTTGTTTATAGGCTTCGTGGGACTCTTGCTGTGCAGAGTTCGCCTGGTAATGAGCTTTACGTTTTTTGAATTGTGCTCTACCTCTGTTATTATTGCCTCTGTACTTATCATTGTTTCCACTATTATAACCTCTACTCGGGTTTGAATCATAGCTCCTTTGGTTACTATCATCATATTCATTATAATGAGTATCTCTGTAATTATGATCTTGTTGTCTCCATGAAGGAAAACTTGGATAGTTTCTAGAATGACTTCCTTTGCGAAAGTTCCTGTAATTATGACCACCCCTGAATCGAGGGCTGTCAGCTCTTCTCCAGGTATTCGAAGAAGAACCCTGAAATGATTGGTTACCTTGGTTCTGATAACTGTAATAGTTACCTTTTTTATTAAACTTATTTTGAGGTCCTTGGAATTTGTGAGAGTGATTAGGGTTGTATGGTGTTGCAGAAGCAACTGGCATACCTTCTTTAACCTTATTGTTGCTAATAGCTACGTCCGGATGTGCAGTGACGTATTGGGTACAATACTGTTCCATTTCTTTTAGAGACTTAGGTTTACGCTCATGTAAGAATTCGAGGAAAGGTTTATTTATACTTGACATAATCTTGTCTCTGAGTATCAAGTCCATAAGGGCTTCATAAGTCTTTTCTGTTTTGGATAGCTCAATCCAACGATCAAATGTAAGACGTGTCCTTGCAATGAATTCTGAGAATTCTACACCTGCCTCAGGCACCATTGTCTTAAACAACTTCCGATAACCCTCTTCAGACAACTGATACTTCTTTAATAAGGCTGCCCTAATAACATCATAGTTATCTTTGTCAGCCTCTTCAACCAAACTTAAACTAGTCAGAGAATCACCTTTCAGATTTTCTGATAACTGGTTAGCATATTGTGATTTGTCCACATTATGTGCTCGACACGAGCGTTCAAATCTATTTAGCCAGAATGTTATGTCATCACTGGAAGGGTTGAACGCTGGTACCTTGACCTTGTAAGTAAAGGGTTTACCATTACCACCAGATGCTTGATTACCATCACTTATGTTTTTTAACTTTAACTTTTCTAACTCAAATGCTAAAAGTTCTTTTTGGTGTTCATGTTCTCTTATTGCTTTTTTCTCTTGAGCTTCAGCTTGTAATTTTCTCTCTTCTGCAGCAGCTTCATCTTTTCTTTTCTCTTTTTCCATTTCCATCTGGAATCTTTTTTCATCAGTCTGTATCTGCAATTTCTTTTGTTCATACTCTCTTTGTAATTTTTTTTCCTCAGCTTCTAATCTTTTCTCCTCAGCTGCTAATTTCTTTTCTTCAATCAATGCTTTTCTTTCTTCAGCAGCCAATGCTTTGTCATATTGAGCAACTGCCCATTCTTCTAATTGCTGACCAGTCTTATCAAGAATCTTGCCTTGTGTGATAAAATAATCTAAAGTAGACATCTTGTCTAATAAGATCAGTAATTTGCAAAAGTAAATAAATTCACTTTCTTAGTCTTAATCAAAGACCTTGTATGATAACTTTGTAACCTGTGGAAAATAGTACTTAACTATCCCAATCACTGTGGGAAACAAGCCTTACAAAGGTCTTGTATAAATCCTTATATAATAACAGCTATAAGTTGCTGGTTCACTCTATAATATAAGTGCAGTGCACCAGAAATAGTGTTTTATATCATCAACTGTGTACCTTTAGTAATAGCAATTAACTATCAGTTGATTCTTGTACATCAATTTATATGATCAACTATATTTTAAATAGTGTATGTCGATCAGGCACAAAACAAAACAGTTATACAGGAGAACATGAAAACATTTGCGGAGATGAAATAAATCAAATGGGAAAAACAATAAAAGATAAACCGCAAGAGGATAACAAATACAAATAACGCCACAGTATATAAATATAAATTGAGAATAGAACTGAAAGATAGAATAGACCAACAAATTACAAACAAATCAAAACAAACTAAAGAACAGAGGAATATTACAAAAACAACAATGAGTACAGTCTTCACAGCTAACACTAATAGCAACAGCTGTCGCAGCAAATTTTCAATCAAGAAAATTGCACCTATAGAAACGCACACATCAGACCCTCTATTACGTGGGATACTCTGCTGTGTGACACCGCCCAACCAAAACAACAACCCGCTGGATACAAACAAATATCACATATAAATATTTAAACATAAATACATAATTGCATAAATAGTATGGCAATATGATGTAAATAGAGTGTTGCAGAAAGAATGTGTTGTAAAGAAGGCTCAGTTACACTGCCTAATAGTACAGTACTGTGGTACTTTATTAAACAAATACTTCTGGTCTAATTATTTTAAATTCAACACAGAAATAGAAGCTCCATCGTTGATGTGAATGATAACAATCGATGTAGGACTTCTCAGTTCAATAACATTTCCTTTCGCAAACACTGTCAAATATTCTCCAGTCCTGATGTGTAATGTTCTATGTTTCAACCAAGCTTGCTGTGTAACACTGTCAGTTGTATGGCAAATGTCCAACGAACCAAATGTCAACAAACGCTGACCTAGTTACTGCATACTGTCGACAGGACAGGTCACGCTGACATCACTGTAGAGTTGTACTGCTGATGTATTTGTGTGTCGTAACAGACCCCAAGGAACGGTCTGGTCTCAGTAGTTTACTTCTCAATATGGTCACTGTGCAGGTTGACCCAGGAAGCTGGCACACCAGTTGTTATACTCTTGTTTAGTTGTTAACTCATACTGGCTACTAGTTGCTGAATCACGCTTTATTTGTTAAATGACGTGAATGTCCACCAGTTGATAAATGTAGATGTTGGGACTGGTGTAGTAAAGTGTAACGATTGTCAACTCATTAAACCCAGCACAGTTTTGGTCATACAGGTCATCTTGTCCTGGAACGTGATGAGGCTCCGACAAGAATGTGAGTGTAAACAATGAGTGTGTATGTGAATGTCAGAACGCGAATGGTAGAATGATTCGATAGAGTTGACAGGTTGGTAGTACATCACTCATACTCACACTGTTCGAATTCAAGAAGTACTGGAACTACGGTGGTCTTTTTATAACATTTAATGAGACGCACACTTGGACAGTACGTGTATGGTTACAGGAACAAATGTCGACATAGACAGCATAATGTTGATCACAGGCATATCATCTTAAGTTAGCATTCATGCTTGGCAAATATCATAATGGAGCATTCGTAAATAAGCATTCAGAGTTCCATCATGTAAATCATCTGGCTTTACTGACTGGGCACGTCAGACCATAACCAATATATAGGAAGGCTCCTAGACCTAACCTCGTCTAGTGAATATCCCTTCACGTAAAGTTCAATATATATATTTTCCATAAAGATATAGGAATCCCAGACATGGGTTCTCACATGTAGCAGTGATCTCTTGGTTCATCGAGCGATAGTACAGGCATCCCTTTTTCTCACTCGATAAATACAAAGTATATGAATTTCAACATGGCTGTTCTTCTCTCGTGAGTTTCACTCACTATAGGACCCAGACCCAAAATTGGTCATTCGTTAAATGTCCTCATTTCTTCATAACTTCTCTCATAGAGGTGATTGAATAATATCATACAATCTAGTGTTGATACCTAGGAATGTCGTCTTCCTTTGAATAAATATTCTTTTCAAAAGTACCACTGTGCATCTGTTTATCAACAACGATGGCGAAGCCCAAGTTCATAATAAATTGTGGTTTTACCTTTCTATGCGAAATATAACTTTGCCATTCCTTGGCAAAGGAGAATAAACACTGGGGTAAAGTACATACAACATGTCTAACTGACTATCACTTTTCCCCATCTACTTATAGATCACATTTTCGGCGATAGGCCGGCTACCACAAAATTCTACATCCAGACAGGATGACAGCCATGAATCACACCCCTTGCTAGCGATACTTCCGCTGCATAGCCTTTGACCTTTTCTAGCCACAACCAACATAGTTCGACTTAGAAATGTAAAGATATCCATATATAAGACAGACTCGTCCTACTCATACAAACACTACGTATAAATTCAGGCCATAGATATACTGAAGCAAGAACAATCTATTCCTACCCAGCCAAAGAATAAATCGCAGTAGGCCTAGACTCGTCCGCGGAGTCCGATCGAAGATGACGGAACTACCTTCAAGGGAAGTAACTCAAAAATGACTTCTCCTTAAGCACTTAAAAAGGAAATACTTTGATTACCAAATATTTGTGAACATAATAAGTATATAAATGTATTATATTGCAAGATAGTAAAAATTGCCCTTTACAGAGACACATTTGCTGACCTTGTCTATTGCAATGGAGATGAACAAAGAACCACTTTCATCATTTGAATATCCATTACACCCATGTGAGACCGCTGCACAGGTGAAAATCAGTACACATTTAACGAAAAATCAGAAGGAGAGAGTGCAACAGGTTCTAGATGATCATACAGAGGTGTTAACGGACCGTCCGGGGCATACAAGCTTATTAGAATATGATATGAAACTTATAGACCCAACACCAGTCTGTATGAAAGCCTATTCGATTCCTTTCGCTAAGGAGAAAGCTTTGACGGAAGAGATAGACTATTTGTTGAAGGAAGGAATTATTTCACACAGTGAATCTCAGTATAGTTCCAGTGTGGTTCTCTTGAGAAAACCCTCTGGAGAACATAGACTCTGTATAGATTACAGGAGACTGAATGCTATCACAGAAGGTCAGGTGGATCCATTGCCGGATACAAATCAGCTGTTTGCCAGGCTGAATAAAGCTAAATATTTCTCAAAGGTGGATCTGAGCAAAGGCTACTATCAGATTCCAGTAAAGCCTAAGGTTAGACCTTATCTAGCTTTTAGTACCTCAGAGGGACACTATGAATTTAACAGATTGCCATTTGGATTGAAAAATGCGCCCAGTGTCTTCTCTAGAATGATGAGAAAATTGTTGGATCCCCTGAATAATCCATGCATCACAAACTTCATGGATGATATCCACATAGCGACAGAAACATTTGAGGAACACATTAACTCTCTGAACATGTTGTTTGATCGACTTAGAGAAGCGAATTTGACAGCCCGACCAACCAAATGTTGCGTTGGATGTAAAGAATTAGAATTCTTGGGACACACAGTCCATCAGGGAAACATGACCCCTGACCCCAAGAACTTGGAGAAACTGAGAAAAGCACCGAGGCCACAAACAAAGAAAGACGTGAGATCTTTTGTCTCATTATGTGGTTTCTACCAAAAGTATATCAAAAACTTTAACTCCATATGTGCACCGTTAACTGATTTGACCCGCAAAGGAAATCTAGATCGAATTACCTGGACAGCCCAGTGTGAATTAGCATACCAAGAATTGAAGGAAGAGCTCACAAGCAAACCTATTTTGAAATTACCTGACTTAAGTCAAGAATTCATTGTGAGAACGGATGCTAGTAATCTAGGGTTGGGTGCCACCCTGTTACAGAAGTCAGATTCACTGGATGGGGAATTAACCCCAGTGACATATGCTAGTCGTAAGTTGAATACAGCTGAAAAAAATTATTCAACTAGTGAAAAAGAATGTCTCGCAGTGATATGGGCGATCAAGAAATTCAATATTTATCTGTATGGGAAGGCATTCAAGTTACAAACGGATCACAAACCCCTGGCTTTTCTAGCGCAATCAAGGCATGAAAATGCTAGGTTATTGCGCTGGTTGTTGCTATTACAGCCATATCATTTCAGTATAGAATATATTCCTGGAAAAACTAACCTAGGTGCTGATTTTCTAAGCCGCCATCCGTGCGATGAGAATCAAAGTAATCACCAGGCATAGATAGAAATTTATCTATGTGTACCTAGAATTAGGGACTGACATATGATGTCTGTTTTAAGTGGGGAGAATTGTGGTGAAAAATTCTAATACCCATATATAAATTAGAACATAAATGTAAAGCCGAACGAAATAATACGATAGGAAGAAGAATGGAGAAAGACCAGTGCTTTCCCAGTATAGATAACGCCTTCGTTGTATAACGCCGTAATGGCTAACACAAGAATTCTACTTGTCCTAATTCGTTCGTTCCTAAATAAAATGCTTAGGCTTACCGATACGGCGATAACCGTAGTTCTAAAAATAGAATGTGTAGTAAAATCTTCTAGACGACCGTGATTTTAAAAACTAACATTAGTGCAATATCGCGCACAAGGTTAGCCTTGGAAAGACAGACGGGCTTAGAAAAAAAAAACAGAGAGAGATAGACGGACCATGGAACACAGTAACGCAAGCCACTCGCAGTGTGTCTAAAAATAAACCAACTCGCAGTGTGCATGGCCTGATTTTTTCAAATAAACAGTGATGAAAAAAACTAACGATACGATGTTAGGTTTAGAAAACAGGTTTAATTCTTATTAGGAAACCTGATATTTTACGTAGGGCTCCTGACTTTATACTGATAGTACAGTCGTAAAGGATTGAACAGGTGGTAGTTGAAATTAAACACTTAACATCGAAAAAAGATCGTATTCTTAACTACGCCACTTAGCCCCTTGAAAATCATATATTTGTATACAGGAAGGCTAGTGGACTAGGAATATGTAATAAATTATCTAAAAAGTCCATTAGATAATTAGATATTGGTAATAAAACATATAGAGAACAGAGATACTGTCAGGTTTGGTCATATCTGCTTGGGATGGAATTCCCTGAATTTTGTTGAAACATAGTAGTGACAGAAAGTCTAAGATAGTACGAGGGAGGCCATTGGCTGAACTTTGAAGTTAAAAGAAATTTGATTGGGTGACCTATGAATAACAAATAAATGCCTAGAAACGGAGTAAAAGTGAATGAAAATATTTGAATGACTGTACTCTTTTGAAAATATTCAAAACGATTGGCCAAAATACTGGATATTGGCAGAAGAAATCTTAGAGGGGACGCCATATCGTTACACATTGTGAGAGATGAGAGCAGGCAGTGTTATTCAAAATTAAATATATGATAACAGCCTGGACATACCGCAGATCAAACTGTGCCAGTCATCTTTAGTGTGTATTTCCTTACGAATTGTGGTAAGCTAGACATTTTTAAGCTGGATTTTATATGAAAATTGAATGTGAAATGATAAATTATGTCTGTATGTGTGTGGTTCAGTAGCAAACATGAGGCAAAGCCTAGATATTGCTCCACCATGTAAAAGATTGTCAGAGAGGAGTATAACTGCATATATATATATATTGGATTGCCATATAGTAACATAACACCTATCCTATTGTATGGAAGGGATTACAGCTGGAATTGCAGAGGCGTTGTAACCATTAGGGAGAGGAATACTGGTGTATATTGTCACATGAAAAGCTAGCAGTTGGCCTAAAGCGCTGAACTTTATGTTTGTTTGTACTGTCATGTACTTCAGTGTGGAATGATATTGTATATTAGTTATGAAGAAGGAGGCACAACCTTCTCATTTCAGGGGCCGTGGTATAGATGGTGATATTGCATCGTCCAGTCTGAGTACTGCGTGATCCAAAAAGCTGACAGCAGACTCCTTGCACAAGATAGCGGTCATTGTCTATCATTATTTTGGAACTGAGAAGCAAGCGAGCAGAGGATACAGGTTTCCTGCAGCTGCATTATGAGATAAGCGCTTGTCAGCACAAAAAAGCTCAACCTTGAATAAAATAACCCTGAACTGAACTTTATTATAAAAACAAAAGGGACAGAAATTGTAAACAACCAGAATCTGTGAATCCTTCAATATTATTTCTACCAGTAACAAACACATGAAGTCGTGATGACAAACAACAACCTAGCCCTAAAAGCCAGTATTACCTCATAATAATACATCACAACACTACACTCATATTACAATAGTATTATATGTCTGGACCAAGATCTTTTGTATAAATTCTTGTACATAAACATTGTGCTTACATTTGATTGTGATTCCTGATTCACATTGTAGTAGGATCAAGATATCTATATATTGAAAAAGCTAATACATTGTATAAAAGTTAACACTTGACTTACTTAAGATAAATCTTTAGAGTGTTATGTGTTTGTGATTGTCATAGTGTTGTAAATTGTTGTGGATCTTAACTTAGGTGTTTATCTGTCTGTTGGTTGTTGTGAACTTACATTTCATCACTATCATAACCCTAGACATTAAACGAAGTCATCATACAATTCAAGAATAAGTCTGATTGAGGTCGAAATGTGGTAGCAAGCAAGGTTCTCTGTAATACACCAAACTTATTAGATACAGAGACCTTCACAGCTGATCTCAGTCAGTACACTAAGTCCCCTATAACTATATTTATATAATCCCAACTCACCACAACATGCATTCTTGAAGACACTAGGCAACAGAAAAGTGATAGAAGTGACAGGCTCACCTTGGAAATTGAACCACGGACCATCCGTTTCTTAATTAGATGGTCTTAATTTTTACAACCCGAAATGTTTTGTTTCTTGTCACTAAAAGTACTGGTAGGTCATCCAGTGAACTAAATAACGTAATTGTCTCGCCGCTCAAATGAAAGGTGTCTAGAAAATCAACTGATGTCTAAGAAAGATAGTAAAATACAGAAAATCAAGAGATGCTGACTGCTTCATGCATGTTTCCTCACAGATGAATCAACAGCAGTGTTATGATTAAAATTCATAACATTTATGTCAATATTATAGGCAGCTCGATAGGGCTCCTTTTTTGTGTATTTTATACGGAGTCATTTATTAATAAAGGAAGTGACGTCATGCCTATAGGGTTGACTAGCAGACGTGAATAAATTAAGAGCAGAAGTTAGGAAATCGTCTGCAAGAAGAGATGCGGCTTGTGTTCTGAAGTGAGCGGACGCATGTGTTTTGAGCTCCTGCAGTATTTTGTGTTTTTTTCTGAATTATTCGATCACCAGGATACCAAGATACTTAGTTGAGGTGTCCATGGCTTTTTCTAGTAAGGAAATGTGTGATTATTCATAATGATGTCCAAGGGACGATATTAAATAAAATTTGTAACGAGTGAAAATGACCAGCGTTTCATAGAGAACGGACTGTACGAAACTGTAATACTGCATTTGCCTTTGGGCCTACATAAGTATAATTGGAGCTGTTTTGTAGAAATACAATAAACTGTATTTGTATATAACTGCGAGAAATGTGTTGGTCCGCTCAATACAGTTATACTGACTACGTGTTGTTGGACTACCCCTAATTTACTTTGGCTACGGAGAAACTCTCCGAAACAATAGACAGAACGACACGTATCAGTTTTTGGAGCCTCAAGCCGGGATCTGAACACGTCATTTTCAACTGTTTCAAGTATGCCATATGAATTTTCAAGTCAAAGGACTGTTTTTTATTACGATCACGGTACCATGCCGAACGTACAAGTGTATCGTCTGCTGACCTGTGGGGTAATGAAAGAACATTAATTACTATTGAATTTTTTCAAGTATCTGCTTCAGAAGGTGAAGTTTCTGGAGGAAGAAAATTTTTCTAAATAATTACGGTGCTACCATGCAGGTTTATGCCCGATGATGGCCTGCACTCAAGATTTTTTCACGAAGTTTATCAAGAGGACGACGAACAAAATGGCGGTTCTGCTCAAGTGCGCAGATTGTTGAATTCTAATTCTAACCCTGACCACTGCACTGTATTTGAATCATTGTTCCCTGAGCCAGAGGTTGATGCCAGAAGGATTTTTTGTTGAGGATAAAGCAGATAAGTGGATTTATTGATTCATGAGGTGTGAGGCTTGAAGAATCTCTTTTGACAGAGTTCTTTCTTTTACATGTTATATGTATTTTTGTATCTACATGTTTGTGTGTTAGGCGGGTTGGTTGGTTGGACCTATGAATTCATTATACCTCATTGATGGTCGTGATTTCGTAGGCGTTCTTTAGTTTTTGCATCTGATTTTTTCAACTTAAGGGGCCGGCGAACATAGCTGTGTGTTACTGCCTTGAGTGAATTAACCAGATTCATTATTTGTCTAGTTGTGAAGGTTCTGTAATTTTGTATTTGTTGTCAAGTTAATTGTATTTTATTTAGTTTATTCTTCATTATTGTTTGTAAATCTGTTTATCTTATCTTGCTATCCCTCTGTTATTAGAAGTAATAAATGTTGTGAAATTGAGATTGTATTGTCATAAGTGTGGTAGAGCCAAATTTTTTCATTTTTCTACAGTTCATACATTTCTGCCTTCGTTTGTTTTCATTGGTATTTTCTTCGGTTGGCGCTATCACTGTTATTCTGTAATCTTGTTGGTATCTCTATTTTTTTGCTCCTACAATAACATCTATAATTTCATGCAGTTGATTGATATTGAGTGGTGAAATAATTGTTCCTAATATTGCTCACACATTGAATATATATAATATTTGAATTATTATTGGACAATTTGGAGTCACAATAATAATGGCTACCTTGGAGTATTTTAATATACTACTGGACAAAAGTTAAGGGCGGCCATTCAGTTTAGACAAGGTTTATATAATTGATTGGCAAACTGTACAGACAAGTGAAAATGTCATTAAAACTGAGCTCAGAGAAATGTGTATACACTTCTGTGTGCACTAGGTTAATTTTTTTTTAAATGTCCAAAAACTGGGTCACTTTAACCCGCACGTGAAAATTGCCATTGTTGCTGCAAAAACTCGTGGTTTTTGCAACACACCCCACTAGTTCAAAAGGTTAAAAAGTGAGTTGAATTTGAATGCACGTGGAAAATGATCATCGGTAAAGAGTGTTAACCTTGGTATGCAATAAATCAGTATGACAAGTGGTCGAAATGATCACTGCATTAGCCATGCCACCAAGGAGAAGTCTCAGAACTGTAGACCGTGGCATGGATTCAGGATGGTCAATCTGTTCGTCATGTTGCAAGACGTTTAGCAGTGTCCCACTCTACCATTCAGAGACTTCTTGAGAGATTTCAAGCTACCGGACATTTGGAAAATCGACCCTGCTCAGGAAGAATTATATAAACCTTGTCTAAACTGAATGGCGGCCCTTAACTTTTGTCCAGTAGTATAAGATTGGAAAAGACTATGGTATGGAGGGTGAAGCTTTAAAAACATTTGCATTCAATGAGCATGCAAAAGAATTAAAAAGGCTAGAAAACTTTGCAAGAGAACAGAGACTCTTAGATAGAGATGATAAGAAGAGAGAAGAAGAATTAGCTGAGAAGAGGAGAAGAAGAAGAATTAGCTGAGAAGAGGAGAGAAGAAGAATTAACTGAGAAGAGAAGACTGGCATTTGAGGAAAAAAAATTGGCCTATGCTCAGGCACAATTAAAGGCACAACAAGCTCAAGCAGAAATAAAGATACAACAAGAACTGGAGGAGAAAAAATTAGCACATGCTCAAGCAGAACTGGCTCATGCTCAAAGAATGGCAGAACTTGAGTTGGAAAAATTAAGATTGAAACATAAACAGGTTCATCCAGCAGGTGATGAGGCTGGAAAAAAAGACCATGCCTCTACTTTTAAACTTAATTTGCCAAAATTTTGTCCTAATATATACGACATTTCATGCTTCTTAAATAGATATGAGACATGTTGCCAGGAGTTTAAGATTGATAGGTTTCATGCGTGTTTCCTCACATAGGAATCAACAGCAGGTGTAGCCCCAGTTCCATAGAGAGCAGGTAGTGGATAATGATTTCACGGGATATATATATATATATATATATATATATATATATATATATATATATATATATATATATATATATATATATATATATATATATATATATATATATATATATATATATATATATATATATATATATATATATATATATATATATATATATATATATATATATATATATATATATATATATATATATATATATATATATATATATATAATGTCGCCAGCCGCTGTCCACAAGCATTTTCATCCGACTGTTCATAACCCTCCACTCCCAAAGTAGCATAGGCCTTCAACAAACACATGCCAAGTCCTCCTGTCACGTGCCATCATCTCAAGTTCTTTCCACGTTCTCCTCATCATTTTTACCCCTGTTTTCAGCTCTCTTCTCCATGTGTTTTTTGGTCTA
Source organism: Oreohelix idahoensis (assembly GCA_024509875.1). Classification (NCBI taxonomy): domain Eukaryota; kingdom Metazoa; phylum Mollusca; class Gastropoda; order Stylommatophora; family Oreohelicidae; genus Oreohelix; species Oreohelix idahoensis. Next base: position 405,916 of record JAMPIV010008731.1, read on the forward strand.
CCTCTGCCTCTCTTGCCCTGGGGGTTCCAGAACAAGGACTGCCTTGTAATGCTATCAACAGGTTTCCTCAGTTTGTGTTCTATCCATCACCATCGTCTTCTTCTCATCTCCTGTTCCACTGGCACTTGTCTAGTTCTTGTCCTCAGTTCCTATTTCTTTACCCTGATGAAATAAAGATTTCGTTCGTTCGTTCCACGTTGGTAACCTTGTCATACCATTTTAATCCCTCTATTCTACGCAATCACCCATTTATGAAAGTCTGTAGCTTTTTGGTTGTTGTCTTTGCTGTTCTCCATATCTCAGAGCCATACAATAGGACTGACTTCACATTTGAGTTGAAGATTCTTATTTTCGTGTTGGATCCGATTTCTCTTGATCTCCATATATTTCCCAATGCAATGAAAGCTCCTCTTGCCTTTTGTATTCTTATTTTGATATCACTGTCTGTCCCTCCAACTTTGTCTATATTGCTGCCAAGATACGTGTATGATTCTACATCTTGTATTGGTGTTTCTTCAAGTTCACCCCTGTTATCATTACCTGCATTTATTCTCATTATTTTTGTCTTTTCCCTGTGTATTTTCAGACCCAATTGCCGTGACCTCTCATCGAGTGTTTTCAATTTGTCCTGCATCTGATTACGGTTATGGGACAGAAGAGCCAAGTCATCAGCAAAATCCAAATCATCCAACTGCTTAGTCAGAGTACACTGGATTCCATTTCTGTTGTGTGTTGTCGATGATTTCATAACCCAGTCTATTGCTAGTAAGAAAAGAAATGGAGACAAGAGGCATCCCTGTCGCACTCCTGTTCTTATCTCAAACGGTTCTGTAAGCTGTTCTTCGTGAAGAACTCTGCATGTCATGTCTTCATATGTTTTCTTTATTAAATTAACGATCTTCAGGGACTCCATAATGCCTCATCAATTTCCAAAGTGACTGTCTACACTGTCAAATGCCTTTTCGTAGTCCACAAATCCGTTCATCCGACTGGCTTGGGTTAAAATAAACGCTCGGGGAGCGTAACATTTTTGAGAAAGATGAAGTAGTGGTTTGTCACGAAATTGCCTCCCCTCCTTTGCAGTAGTGGTCCAAAACTCAAGAGTCTCTAATCTGGGTCTTTAAGGGCATCTACCTTCGCACAAGGTTACTCTTGGCAGAGTTGCAGATAGAAGAATAATGATGCTTCTATCTCAATGGAGTATTCATAAGATATTTCATAAGTCATGATCAATGCTGCATTGTGCAGGGCAATTGTTAACTTTTATTTGATCCGCCGCCTATTAAGAAGAATTGAGCAATTATTAATTTTAGCTCGTTCGAGCCCCCACCCTGATTTACTCAATGGAATTCTTCTTATTCTGGTATAGCTCTGTTTATTTAGTACATTGACTGAGACAAACAAGCAGTACATTCAAAATGATTAAATCGTCGCTAAATTTGTATATTTACAAATAACAGATTTAATAATCAACTAAGTTTAAGAGTATAAAAAAATTGAATAATCTTTAACAGAAACTACTCATCATCGTGTGATGGTAGGGTGTTTTGTGTAAGAAATCACTTGGCAGCTTTTATGTTTGACTTAGCTGCAAATGGTAGTTTCTTCTTCCGCTGGGTTTTTTTGGGTTCTATACAGATAGGTCACTGGAGTTCTCGCTTCTCTGGTCAAGATTAAAAGCGCAGCACGTTCCAAGTAAGATCAGGGAGTAACTGCAAAGATGGCCCCACGTCTCTAAGACCCTCTGATGATGGTGTCTAGTTCGACGTTAGTCAACTTCTACCCTCACTTTGTTCCAGAGATTAGTACCCTAATGGTACTACCAACTAGTATGGTAAAAGAATAAAAACAAATACCCGCTGAGTATTGAGTTTCCCGACACATAGTTATGTGTCCCCTTTCTCCTATTCCACCACCCCATCTACCTCAGAATTTACCCTCGATGAGAATTAAGTTTATCACTCTCAGTTTCCTGGATGATGAATACCCACAGGACCTCTGGGTCCGCGTATACACGGATCGGTCAGCACAGAATGCAGTCAAGAATGGAGGAGCAGGAGTGTACATAGAATACCCAAACAACATCCCTAGGGATACGATCAGAGTACCAACGGGGATATTTTGTAACAACTATGATGCAGAAATCCAGGCAATCAAGGTGGCAACTGAGAAACTGTTGAACACCAATCTCGGTCCACAGCCTGTAGTATTCCTGACAGATGCAAGATCAGCACTCCAAGCACTTCAGTCCAGAAAATTGCCAGGTATACAAGCCCTACTTTCTGAACTGTGCAACCAGCGCAGGGTCACCATGCAGTGGATACCGTCTCATTGTGGAATACCAGGAAACGATAGAGCAGACCAACTGGCTAAAGAAGGTGCTGCAGACGAGCAACCAGATGTACCAGTTACGTACCATCAGAAGAAAAAGATGATCAAATCAATCAGAAAGCCACCAACACCAAAGCAGGATGACTACCAAGCTATGAACAGATCAGAACAAATTGTCATTCTGCGCCTCAGAACAGGACACAACCGACTCCGCAGCCACATGTATACAAAATTCAAGATTGGCAATTCAGCCATGTGTACATGTGGACAATCACTCCAGACTGCGGAGCACGTACTTCAAGATTGCCCCGAATATGATATATTGAGGCAAACCCACTGGCCCAGAGAAACAACACTGGAAGCAAAACTATACGGACCTTTGTATGAACTACAAAAGACATTGAAGTTTATACAAGAAACAACATTGCAGATATAGACAATATATTTCAAGCGAACGAAAGAAGAAGAAGCTTTATCCCTCGAGAGAAAACTTTCTTTACATTTAACCTGAATAGCTTTATATTTACTTTACATTCAAATGAAAAGGTTAATAGTATAGATAGAATATGTTTACATTTACATCTCCACTGGTTGAAAAATGCTCACTATATAGATTGAATATGTTTTCATTTGCATCTACACTGGTTGAAAAGCTTGAAACTTGCATTAATTTTAAATTGCATATGTTTACATAGACATTTTACACTATTTTGAAAATGTAAATATTATAATTAGAATGTACATCATTTCTTTCATCATTCCCTCCCTGCTCCATATGGAACTTGGGACTACCTATGCTTTTAGTTATCTTTAAGAAACTAGCAATAAAGCAGTCACCAGCCCTTGCAGTGGTGGTTCATAAAATCATTATTTTATACGCTGAGGTTGCCCGCCTCAAATGACTTTGACATTCACTAGCAATTTTCACATATTAATATTTACATTGCAATATATACATATTAGTTCACATGTTAGTAATGAAAAATAAAGAATGTAAAATGCACAACTTACGCCAATCTTGGCTCACAGACTGTTTGCTCAGAGGAATAAAGCTAAGGTACTAGCAGATGCCTTTTTACACGTTTCTGGTGTGTTGTTATGTTAACAATGAATTCCCACTATGACTCCGTGTTTTTAGTTTCCGGTTTTCCTTTTTAAAATGGTAGAGTTTATTCTGGGCTCTGAAGTCCTCAAAACTGCTCAATGTCCAGAATGATATATAGAATTGATTCTAGTCTTAACTCTCGCAGTCTGGTGGTCGTCTTGACAAGCGATTCTGACAGTTAACTAGACTTGAAAAAAGCCAGGTTATATTGCCTGTCTTCCCATTCATTTGTTTGCTACGATGTTAAGCAGAGCACCAATTGTTTCAAATTGTTTTTTGGGGTAATTTCAAAATTATTTCCGCCTGAAATAATGTGCGTGATGCAAAAGGTCACATCTCCCATAAATGGCAATAAAACATCCGATTGTCTTCTCTGCAAATGCCTACAATTACATCTTACTTTCCTCAAGGTGTGCAGAAAAGATTATGTCATTCCTGTGCGCTGAGAAATAAGTTACGTCCCGTAGTGGCTATCAAACTTTCAGCGTATTACCATCTTGGCGAAGAACGCACCCTGGCCTTATCAGTAATTAAACAACTGCGCTGGGCGATTTCAGTGTTAATCTGTAGTCTGATGTCGGCCACACCAGAGATTAACCAACATGGTTGTCGGTTACTGTTGCATCACCTGTCTACTCTCTCAGCAGGGATGGTCAGGTAAACAGACAAGACGAATTATTGCTGAGATAAGTGTAAGAATGTTTGAAAATACAAAATATCTGCTACATAGCAGAGAAAGAAAAAGGTGCTGACCACTGAAAAGCATATAATTAGTCAACACAACTAATGTAACTGATTACTGCCGTAGTGAAGCAGAGATCGACCCAAAATAATGTCACATGGATAGAAGCGGAGATTGCCTGATACTCATTTCAGAAGACCCAATATTCAAAAGAGGCATTTGTTTCCCTCATTGTTTGTGGTTCAAGTTACCATCAGGTGACGCTAGACACCATCATCAGACGGGTCTTGAAGACGCTTGACAACCTTTGTAATTACAGCCACCATACTTGACTATTGTAGAGAAGTACAGTCCAAGGCACCTGTGGGAACCGACAGCGGCAGAAGCATACGCCAACAACCCCACACCGGAAGCTAAGTACTATAACAGCGCAACCAACGAACATTTCCCAATTTTCCACCACAGTGTAAATCATCCGATGATGATATCATCGCTTCTTTTTTACAAACAACTTTATTTATTTCACATTGTTAAATTATAAGTTCTGCAACTGTAAAGCTATAGTTGAATTAATTACTATTGAGTGAAATTATGTCTGCACCTATAGGACTCATATTTTTATAACTACATAACTAGATAGAGCTGTTAGATTAAGATTTTGCTGAATCACCTTCAGCTGGGGGCTCAGAAATGCGAGCGAAAATTTATTAACTCGCAGAAAGGGCGGGGAAAAATTAAGTTCATGACAGCTTAGATGGACTCAGTTGCTATGCTTGCTTTTTTAAAAAATCCTGTGAGGCTCCCTAAAGTGAAGCATCATTCTCCTATTTTTATCTCTGCCAAGAGTAATCTTGAGCGAAGATTGATACCTTTGAAGACTTTCATGTTTATACTGTGTTTGACCATTGTTGGACCACTACTGCCGAGCAAGGGAAACAATAACTTCACAACTATCCACCCCAAACTATTGATTTGATGAACTGAAGATACATTCAATACAGTCTTTGCCTCATGATGAAAAAATTATTATTTTATTTTAAAAGGAAAAGAAGCATGTATCTCGGATAAATATATTTTCTTCAATTTCACTTTCATTAAATTTAATTGTTATAATTGATGTTGCGATTTTTCCAATTCGTAACTCTCAACTTTAATTAATTCAATTAACATTGCTATTTTATATTTATATCAAATAACATAAGAGTTTAAAGTTGTGTACATGTGGATCACGCGTCACGTCTGCTTAGTATCATCACCATGACTTATTTCTGGACTTGACACTCCTGGTGCGGCATTGACTCGAACCTGCCAATCTGACGCTATCGGTGAAGTAGGGGAGGGGGAAATGGGAAGTCATATTTGGATGGAATGTAGACTTAGATACTCCGGCAAGAAACACGAGAGACGCCTGTAGACAAAGGTTAAAGAATCCCACGACAGACGCTGCCTACAAAATACCACAATTACCGCAGCGCAATATAATCGTAACCCCTTTTAGTTTCCTGGAGTCTCTGAGTAGAGAAAGAAATAATAACACTAATTCTCCATTCGGATGTTGTAAAAGGCGACTAATATGAGATTGGACATGGGGCTGGCAATCTCATCATTTAAAATACGTTGCTACAAACACTACCACTATAAAAGCAAATGAATGCAAGATTGTCTGCCTTCTCATTTTCGTATATCCTACTGTTGCCGGTTTGTTGCTTGAAAGTTATTTGCTGGACCAGGTAAATGATATAATCATTTCCTGGCTGACTTGATGTAGGCAATAGTTACGATAAGAAAGATATTATCAGTGATAGATCTATGAAGTCGTGATTGTAAACAAGATGGAAATCAACGGAAGAGAAAATACCTTATATGAGAAGTGACTTGAAAAAATCACATTTTATGTGTCACGCAGGAATTTTCCATGAGAGGGTAAAGGATATGTACCCTACCAATATACGAAAGTTTTATGCTATTAGTTTGGCTGTTGAGATGTTAAAATACAATATTTCTGATTGGAGCCTTGTCATAAAGTAGCAGTGTGAATGCGTGGCCGGAATGTTGCTTATAATCTAGCACATTCTGAGTTTAAGGCATTGATAAATTCAACTCATCAAGAAGACAGCCAGACAAGCCAGAATAAGGAATAAAACCAGGATTCTAATTTAAAGACCGGACAACGTGTTTGAGAATCTTGTGGACATACACCGCAAGAAAACTCTACTTTTATTAATACGGAAAGCCCGGAATCCTAGGAACCTGAACACCAAGTCATAGTGGGACTATATTGCAAAGTAAGACTCCAGACCACGTGTAAGAGGCATCTTAATCAAGTTGCTGAAACTATTTATATGAACCAGAAGTTTGTTTTGCCCAAAAGCAATCTGGGGTAAGTTGTACATTATGCAATTCTATATTTTGCATTATTAACATGCAAAAATTGCTGGTGGATGTACAAGTTCATTTGAGGCTGGCCACTTCAGCATATAGAATGATGGTTTCATGAGCCACCACTGCAAGAGCTCGTGACTGCTTCATGAGGGTTTCACATAGAGAACCAAAAGAAGAGGTAGTCCCAAGCTCCATATGAGCAGAATGTGTTACGGCCACCAAACCAGTGACGAGATTGAACCAGTCTGCAACCTGCAAAGAACCACTATCGGCTGGAGCAGAAGCCAACCGACATCTTACTGGCAGCTAAGTACCCATTCTGAGCTGCCAAGTTAACTTTTTACCTCAAGACAATTTTTCAACATCTTAACCAGATCATTACCAGTGATCAATCTTTAAAGATTATTCGTAAGTCACCTCACCCTAATTTATTTTACATTGTTACTATAATTGACTATTAAATTTGTTATCTGTATATATACTAATTTATAGCTGATTTAGTCATTTTGAGTGAACTGCACTCGTATGTCTCAGTCATTTTAAATACCTATCAGAGCTATCGACGTAATATTTTACTGATTTAAATCAATTGGGGCTCATCAAAACGAGCAGAATTCTTACCCCTCATTGAAGGTCAGGGAAGATAGAAAGTTTACGTAGCCTGGATCCTATCAGCCATAGTACTTGATTTCTTAAATTCCTATGAGGCTCCCTAGAATGGAAGCACCATTCTTCAATTCACATCTTTGCCAAGAGTAATCTTAAGATAAAGGTAGATACCTTTGAAGACCTTCAGCAGATACTCTGAAGTTTGGCCACTGTTGGACCATCACTGCAGAGCAAGGGGAGTAAATCCCGTGTCACATCTTCAGAAACTGTCTTAGCATGTGAACTTGTTGGAGAATTTGACTCAGAAATTTGAGCTACATTTTTCGGATTTTATTCAGTTCAACTTGTCATTTGAATTCATGAAAGATCCATTTCACTTCAACATCGCAAATTCAACTTAAGAACTTATAACATTGCTGTGCTTGGAGAAGCATGGTTTTTGAGCTGACATCATCATATTGCAAAGCCTGCTGATGAACTCTGAAGTTCATCTCCAGGCTTGTTCAGTCACTGAGATATGAAAATATTTACTGAAAGATGAGAAACTCTTTGAAACTGGCCGTTTCAAAATTATTTTATACATTTCGCGCGATGGCTCCGCAAATCAACGTTTTTCTCAATCACTTTGATGAATAAATACGGAATTCGAACACTGGACTGGAATTTGGAGTCAGAACTGAGATCTGAGCTGGTTTCAGATATTCACCCAAATTTTGAAGTTGGTCATACATAAGATAGCAAAATTTCATACAGAATTTTTTTTTTTCCTATCGAGCTTCATTGATTTGTTTTTGACACTAAAAGCAAGAATACTGCTTAAATGATATCGTTGAAAGGAATTTCTGATTCTTTCTCCCCCCCCCCCCTTTTTCCCCCTTCCCCCCTCCCCCCTTCCGTAATCAAAGTGGTTAGGGAACTTTTTTTTTTATTTGATGCGGCGAACAAATTATAAAATTCGTCACATATTTGGCTTTACCCAATATCTCATGCACACCCGTTATACTGTATATCCTAATTATAACCCACATGGGATTGAACCGGGTATTCCACGCAAAGGATGAACAATATATTTCTTGTGCACGGGCCAAAAATCAATCAAGCTCATGTATAATTAACTGTGATATTAGCAAGGTAACAGCAAATGAATTGTGCTTTCAATTGAAACTGTTCATTTGTAAATAGTATGAGCGAATATATCTGGTCATTCCAAACGGCTGTCAGTATCAGCTTCAACAGAGCTGTTCATTAGTCATTCCAAATGGCTGTCAGTATCAGCTTCAACAGAGCTGTTCATTAATCATTCCAAACAGCTTTCAATATCAGCTTCAACAGAGCTGTTCATTAGTAAATAGTATGAGCGAATATAACTGGTCATTCCAAATGGCTGTCAGTATCAGCTTCAACAGAGCTGTTCATTAGTCATTCCAAATGGCTGTCAGTATCAGCTTCAACAGAGCTGTTCATTAATCATTCCAAACGGCTTTCAATATCAGCTTCAACAGAGCTGTTCATTAGTCATTCCAAATGGCTGTCAGTATCAGCTTCAACAGAGCTGTTCATTAGTCATTCCAAACAGCTTTCAATATCAGCTTCAACAGAGCTGTTCATTAGTAAATAGTATGAGCGAATATAACTGGTCATTCTAAATGGCTGTTAGTATCAGCTTCAACAGAGCTGTTCATTAGTCATTCCAAATGGCTGTCAGTATCAGCTTCAACAGAGCTGTTCATTAGTCATTCCAAACGACTTTCAATATCAGCTTCAACAGAGCTGTTCATTAGTCATTCCAAATGGCTGTCAGTATCATCTTCAAGAGAGCTGTTCATTAGTCATTTATGTTCTGAAAAATATTTTTGGAGGGTTTCGAATCTCGAAAATATGATTTTCTCAACAACAACAAATTCGAAAGATGAATTTTTAAAATCAATAGTCAAGTTATCATTTACGTTAAAAATTGTAGTGTTTACACTCTGAAGACTTGTTGAAGCTTTTTATGGGACTAAATGTATCAGATAATTATGCTGCTTTTCTGTTAATCAACATTATTTAATAAGTGGCAAGTAACCCGCCAAAACATGACAGGATATTATAATGTTGTGGTTGTTCTGCTGTATGTCCTGATGAAGGCACTAATTCTCATGTAGTTATTTCATTTCATTCCATTCCGTTTCACTTCATTGAATCTTTGTAGTCAAACTTATTATTATTGATGGCCACTGGTCAATATTCCATGAACAAATTTGAAAGACATGCTTGATCTTTTAAATGGGTGTTCAATTTAGCGTTCACGGCGCAATGCGTGCCCTTTCCGTATATTCCCGAAAAGGTGACATGATTTTTTTATTGTCGCTTCAGACGTTTCACAAAGACAATTTGTATGTAGTTGATTATTATTTATTTATTTATTTATTATAACAATATTATTTATATAAAAATAATTTTTTTGTTGCATTTTTGTTGTTAGTTTCTTTGCGTTGACATGTGTATTTTAGTTGTGTATTTTTACTTTCTTATTTTATTCTACTTTTCTCTCGTGCTTACCGTGTTATTTATCACTACCCTTCTGTATGGTTATTTTTTTTTTTTTTTTTTTTTGTATACGTATTTATTTTCCTGCATGTTTATCGTGTCCGTTTTCATGTTCACATTACCTATATATTTCTAATGTTTGTAGCTGACGAAGGATATATCCAAATAATCAGACCTGAAGGTCTTTTATATTTGGACATGCGCCCTAATATAACCGACTAGGTTGATGGGACGCGCCTCGCCATAACGAGGCACAATTTAAAAAAAAAAAGGATATATCCCAAAACGTAAAGTTTGAAGGGGTGATTAGTAAAGAACATTACAACTCAATGCATCAATTCAAGCATTCTCTTCAACACATTTTCACAAGAAAACCATCATGTTATATGTGAGGCAGACGTGACTACGCTCATTACACCCATTTCATTTTAAAGAGGAACACATTTTTGCATGTTAAGGCTGACTTTTAAAAATGGATTTTACAGCTTGGCAGGCTCACCAGTGCTGAGCGTAATAATGATAGCGTTTTTTCTATCTGCGAGAGAAAAAACACATTTGAAAGCGTGCCTGGAACCAATATAACTCACATGTTGTTCACGAACAACATTTAAAACAGTGGATCTGAAGGTGATATGAGATTTCTATTAACACACGCACACATACATACACATGCTCGTGCACATATACACACGCGGCACTAAACTATCACTAACATTGAGTGGATGACAGAAGTAAAGCCGTATCGATGTCGTTAAATAAATTATTTGATTAAAAAACATTATTGCTGAAATCGATAGAAATAAGTAAACAAATGAAATGTTACTAATTTCGTCTGCCGTTATACATTTACATTCCTAGTACCTCCTCTTCCCATCCCCCATGTTTATTATTGTACTCACGGGTTTACGCGTGCCACAGTCTGGGAAACACTGCCATGGGCAATAAACACGGTTGTAGGCAAAATAACATTACCTTAATTGCAGCACAACGACCAGTCGAGTTTTAAGGAGCTGAGAGAGATTTGAGGAGATAGAGTGTTGGAGAGAGAACTGGCATAAAGAAACCAAAAAAAAAAAAGGACGGCACAAGTGGACAATGGAAACGAATGAGAATATTCTAACAGGCCACTGAGACGGGAAGCATAGACAGCGAAAAGGGGAAATGAGAATGGGGAAGAATCCTGTTTCTATTGAAGTGTGCATACACACATGCGCTCACATTCACGCATGTGTACACACACAATTACATACATCGATGGGAGCCGCGCTAGCGTAGTGGTTACAACACCGCTCTGGCGACCGGGTGATACAGGATCAAACCCGGGCGACGGCATTTGAGGATTTTTCGTCGACCGGGATTTGGACTGGATTAACTCGAGACCTGGCGAGGACATTTGAAGTAGTGTCGTCGACCAGGGACTGGCGGCTCCTGAGCCGACCCAGCTGCAATGGGTACCTCCGAAATCGGCGAGTATTTGCCTGAATGGCGAGGGACACCTGTCTCTGTACAAGAAAAAAGGGATACTCACGTAAAATCAATGTCAGGTTAGACATAAATAATAACCTGAGATTTCGCCTCGAGTATTAGCGGGCGAACGAAAAAAAAAAAAAAAAAAATACAATGACTAATACCAATCAATACCATTTAGCTCCCCAAGGAGCATATGCCTTCAACAAACACATGCCAAGTCCTCCTGTCTCGTGCTATCCGCTCAAGCTCTTTCCATCTTTTCCTCATCTAATGACTAATATGTGTTTATATATATATGCACATACACACACGTGCGTACACATGCATACACAGCCAAGCAAATACGTGTATACCCATGTACAGCCACGTCTGCAACGGCTTACATTTTATGATACTTAGAGGGTAGGGGTTCCATTTTGCTGCGGCAACCATTACTTCGTATCTTTGAAATTACCATTTAGATTTTATTTTAGACGAGCACGTGTACCCGCCAAAAATATGACAGATATAGAATTAAAACCAACATTTGAACCGTTCAATATCTACAGTGCATTATGAGAACTGAGGATCCTGCTTGGAACTCATTTTGTTGATACTGAACGAAGATACTGTAAATATTTGTAAAGTTTTGAAGAAGCAATTTTGATTTTTGCCTACTTCTTTTCAGTGTATATTCAGACTTTCGTAAATGGATTCTTGCGTAGAAGAAGAGAAGGATTGAAATGGTATGACAATGTCAAAAGTTTGGAACTGCTGACAAGAATCAGACAAGTGTCAGCGGAACAAGAGACCATAAGAAGACGCTAGCAATGGACAGGACACACACTGAGGAAGCCTGTTTATAGCCGTACAAGGTAGTCTTTGTTCTGGAATCCTCAAGGCACGAGAGGTAGATGGAGATAGAAAAATACACGGATAAGAAAACTGGAAACATAAATTAAAGGCATAGGGCAGACATGGAACATCCTTCAGCGGATGACACAGGTGCTTATCAATACTTTGTTGAAGACTAGTGCTCCATGGGGAGCTGAAGAGGTAATGAATGGGTAAATAATTCTCTTTAGACTTTTATATTCTAGAGTGACATCCCCTTGTAATGTTGATACTTGCTTGCTATACATGAGCAAGACACACATACAAGGGGATGTCACTCTATAAAATAAAAGTCTAAACAGAATCTTTACCAATGAATGAATTAATATAATACAGATATGACCTCTGTCAAGAACGGATTGTCTCTTATATTTGTGAAAGCGACGAGAGAAAGGGACAGAGAAAGAAAGCCAGTGTTACCATGACGAAAACTTCAGCCACACCACAACGCCACCCAAAGATCATTACCTGCGTCACTCAAATCTACTATACTCGGCTCCTGTCCTACCATCCCATATAGGCTATATAAAAAAAAATCAAGAAGAATTTGTAAGAGTAGAAAATAAATTGGGTTGTTTTAAAGTAATAAAATAAGGAATGAGGCAGGGATGTGCTCTTCCACTTAGACTTTTCGCCGTTAACTATGAAAACATGATGACGTCAGTTAAAGACGATCAACAAACACACAAGCTGGGGGCTACAACGTAAATAACTGGCGCTAACCGATGTAAATAAAAAAGACTTACAGTAAAATATTACACATTGTAAAATAAATAAATATTACACATTGTAATATGTGTAATATTTTACTGTTAGTCTTGTTTATTTACATCAGTTAGCACCAGTTATTTACGTTGTAGCCCCCAGCTTGTGTGTTTGTCATCGTTGACGAAGCTGGACAAACGGACGCTGCACAGCAAAGACAATAGTAAATACTAGTTATCTATAGAAAAACGATTGTACTGGGTTGTACTAAAAACATAAACGGATTAACAGTAAAACACGATAATATTGTATGGCGTTCTCTCTGGCAAACCTCTAAACCCCAGAGAAGAAAAGGAACGACTATGTAAGTAAGTGTATGTAACCTTAAAAACTGTCTTTAATTTTAATGGAATAATATGAAAACCAAGTTATATTTATATAAATTGATTAGCTTTAATGTTGTTCCGTTTATATTAATATAAATCGAACATATGTATATAACTTGTAGTGACGTAGTAACAATACAAACGGAATAACATTGAAACACGTATGTAATCTTAAATATTGTCTTTAATTTTAATGGAATAATATGAAAATCGTGTTATATTTATATAAATGGATTAGTTTTAATGTTGTTCCGTTTATATTAATACTAGCAATAACCCGTCAAACTTGACAGGTTTTTAATTATAGTGTGCTGTTTCCGTTCCAGGATGAGCAGATAGAAGTACATTCTTAGAGTGTTTTTGGTTTCTTTCCATTATACAGTGTAATCAAACTGTTCATGAACACCGTCATTTGAACGCTTTTCTTTGTTGATTGTAACTATTTTCAGGAGAATATATATAATGGAAACAATACAATTTTTCAACTCGGTTGCATTCCTTTTAGTAGCTGCAGATTGGGCAGCCATCTTATCATCTTGATCATTAAGTGTCAAACCGTTCAAATACAATTCACTTTGGTATGTTATTGGCTCATGCACACCAATTTTTACGCACTTTTTCGTTGTCGAGCGCTACTAATTTCGTGAAAGAATTAAAAAAAAATCAAAATAAAACCAAAGTATTTGTTTTATATAACACCCACGCCGCGCAAGTTGCACACCGTGCGTTGCGCACTTTTTTTTCTGGCGCGAGTTACTATTTTGAGTCAGACCGACCGACGTAACATACATCGGTAATTATGTTAGTGTAGAAGATAGATAAATCGAACATTTAAAGGCACGCATTGCACCGTGGATGCTAAAGTGAACACCGATTAAAATAACGCAAAGGCCTTTCAATTTTTCCATCGTGCATTGACCATGGACTATTGACCATAAGTCACGATAAGTTTGACTACAAAGATTTAATGAAGTTTGTGCCTCAGGGCACCGCATTTGATTATGTCGTTCTGTTCAGCTTTCATCTTCATCATCAATATCATCATCATCATCACCGTCATTTCCCTTTTCACTCCTTACTCAGCATGCAGCCACCTCTGCAGCTCGTCTTCTTGCAGGAAACCTGCAGCAAACATTCATGCACATAACAGCGGTGGTTGAAGTAGCAATCTCTTTTACATAATGAGATTGCCAGTCCCATGCACAACCCAATGTTAGTTGCCTCTTACGACACGCCTGAGTTAGCAGTAGTCCTATTTGTCCTTTCTGTCCTCAGAGACTCCCAGAACTACAGAGGTCACACAATATTTAACCTTAATAGATTATATGCCACTTTGTCATCAGCTCTTCCCTTCCTTCCCATTACTCTTTGTATTGGTCTTTTTTTTTTTTAAATGTATCGTGGGAAAAGCCAATCAGTTTTTTTATTTACCACTTTTATGTATTATCACAAAAGCTTTGATGTTTCTCTCATTTCAAATCTTTGATGCTCAAAGTTTCAATGACGCTCAAAGTTTCAATGTTCCACTCATCGTCGAGGGCTGAAACGTTGCTCGCAGCTCCCTTTCTTGATACATTTTAATCTTTCATATTTTGACCAACACTGATCCAGCCTTTTAATAAAATAACAAAAACAATATAAAATAACGTCGAGATGAATCTATCAAAGTGAGGTCAATAAGGAAATATGTGTTCCTTCAAACAACTAGATCAGTTATTCTATTGTTTTAAACACAGCTCTAGTAATACCCATCATTCTTGTGAGCTTTGCATTATGTATTTTATTCAAATATTAATTTCCTTCAACAGAAATATCAACCGTTACAAAACATTAATATTCAGTTATGACTTGAAACTACAAATCCATTGAATGAAAAAATAAGTGTTTGGGGCCACTTTTAATGTTAGTACAAAATGCCCTAAACACTTAAAATAAATTTGAGTGATCAGTTTTCATTACTCAGTAATCCTTCATATCGTTCATCATCATGATGTGACGTACTCTCTCCAAAACGTTGTCTCCATTACAGCTGTTCTGAACGCATCACGATTCTGGGCAAGTCGACCTGCATCAGCCAAAGACAAGTTCAGACTCTCTGTGATGTCCTGGATCCACCGTCGTCTAGGTCGACCCCTTCCCCTTTTTCCAGGGACCATGCCTTCCATTTCTAATACGATAGTATGTATGGGAAATTAATTTTTTGCTATCTAATACATTTTGCAACAGCAAAAAAAAAAAAAAAAAAGTAGTCCCTAAAACGTGTACTTTCCTTTTCTTATCTGCATTCTCCTAACCGTTTGCTCGAGCCGACGACAAGTTTCAATTTGCACTTCTGTCTCAGATTTCCAAGTAAGTGTTTCACGCAGAATGCTTTGCCATTTCTTGTTTCGTGACGTTCTTGTATGAGAATGGCGTTCCTATTGGACTCCACTGTCATACATGAATTCATTTAAGTTCGCTCGTCACGTCTGCACAGGCCTCTATTGTTCAAAACGTTTCTATCGTTCTCTCATTTTGTTACTTATTATTCCACCTCGATAATTCTTTTTGTCATTTCTGTGTCTATTTACAGCATTATCAATCTCTGTATCGTTTGTACTTTTAGCTGAAACTTTTTCTACATTCTTCGTTCCTTATGTTGTCGTAGATTTTTTTTTTCATTTGTGGGTACCTGACTTTTGCTCTTGAGTTAGGGAAGGAAAAGACAGCGAAGATGGGAACTGGTCACCCTACCTCTCGATGCTGGACCTAGTATAGTGAAGTCTATAACGCTTCACTCCCCTACGGCAGTATCTGCTATGGGACTACCTTTACTCAGAGGTCTGTTAGGTCATGCATTTATGTATGTACATATTTATGGTATAGTTTGGGGGTACTTACTTATGACCGAACGCATGTATCTATCTATCTATCTATCTATCTATCTATCTATCTATCTATCTATCTATCTATCTATCTATCTATCTATCTATCTATCTATCTATCTATCTATCTATCTATCTATCTATCTATCTATCTATCTATCTATCTATCTATCTATCTATCTATCTATCTATCTATCTATCTATCTATCTATCTATCTATCTATCTGTGGTAAAGTGGGATGATATAAATACTTATAGGGGACTTAGTGTACTGACTGAGATCAGCTGTGAAGGTATATGTATCTAATAGGTGTAGTGTTTTACAGATAACCTTACTTGCTACCACATTTATACCTCAGTCAGAATTATTCTGGAATATTGTGATGACTACGTTGAATGTCTAGGGTTATGTAAATGATGAAGTGTAAGTCACAACAACAACAGACAGATAAACAATTTAATTTATTCCACTACACTTGACAACACTGTGACACTCACACACATTTAACACTCTATAAGACTATCTTAAATGAGTCACTGGTAAAGTTTCAAATATATATGTATTAATTACTTTCACTAATATATATCCTGATTCAACTACACAGTGAACCAGGAATCACAATCAAATGTAATCACAATTTATATGTACATAATTTATAAATATGAACCTTGTAGTGACATATTGTAATAGTATTATCCTATGTGTGTCAGTTATTTAGTAGTACTATGAGGTAATACTGGTTTTGTTTTTCAAGCTATGTTGTTATTTGTCATCATGACTTCAAGTGTTTGTTTATCTTGGAAATAATATGGGGAAAAGTTCCCAGTTCCTATCAATTTAAACAGGGTATTGTCCCTCTGTTTTACTATAATGTCAATTTTAAAGGGGGACACATAATGTTGAGCTCCTCTGGCCACAGAAGCTTATCTTTCGTGATGGCGGCAGGAAAAGACTCCTCTGCTCGATAGCTTCCCTGTGTTCTGGAGACACCTCACTGGTCACTATCTGGACCCAGGAGTATGCTGTCAGCCTCTAGATTCAGCAAAGCTCAGACTAGGTGCTGCTCAATAACTTTAGGACCACGTGTCACGTAGGTCTTTATGTCATTAAATTACCTACATCTTCTTCCTATTCTCTCACCCTAATCCTTTCATTTATATTCTTTCCATACTTGTTTTTCCTGTATTTTTTCCCATCACTCGGTTGCGAAAAATATTTTCTTCAGTATTTTTAAACTTTACCTGTTTCTTTCTCAAAACTGAGAATCGCGCTAGGACGATATTACGTAGATGTCAGGGCTGCAGGGCGTCAGAAGGCGTGATAAGTCGGTTCGCTGAACATAGGACGTAGACAACCGTCTACATTCTCACCGAGCGCGCGAGCTTCTTCTCGGCATAAGTCCCGGTGAGGTGTGATACTTTACATCTGCACCGGTCAGTATTCAGACATTTGTCTGAAAAATCCCCAAACTGACACGGCGCTCACTTTGGGCCATGGTCAGCTGTAGTGTGAAAACTGCCCTGCATTGGAGACAGGTTGTCTGAGATTTGAAACTGACACGCGTACATCTTGGTCAGTGGTGGCAGTTACGACATGTTAGGTGTTAAACGTATCGTTTAAGCCGGAAAGGGGAGAGCATTTCGTTCTACGAAATAATAGTTCATCCTTCGTCTGGTTTAAAATATTAACCCACGTTTGAAACTATTTCATTTCACTCAGTAACTTTGCAGTTAGACTAGAACAACCTTAGTTCGATTTCTAAATAATCTCTGTAAATAGAGATGGCCTTAGTTTGGTCGAAGTGGTTTAACGTTCTTAGTAATTCTGTGTTTGAGGTATATTAATATTATATATATTATTTTCTAGTATTTTGTGAACTGATTAAGTGTTAAATTGCCGATTTTATCTCACTAGTTAGATTTTGTGCAGAGTGCTTAATTTATCTAGTCTGAATTATTTATAGTGAGGAGTTACAGTGGAAAACAGAAATTATATTTCTTGCTTAAATTCAGTCGGCTAATAAAGAAATTTAATTTAACTTCTAAATAATCAGACGAGAGAATTTATTTTAAAACTAACTTATAACGCTAGATACATCATTGAGTGTTGACGAAATATGTATGTATTTTCTAATTCATGATGTTTGATTTTATATATAACTTACTTTACGGGAAGTTTTAAATATAAGTCAAGCTGTAGGCGTGCTATTTAAAATGTAAGTTATAATGAGTACATATATGTAAATGATTTGATATGTGTTCTTTCTTTTATATAGTGAAACGGTGGTACCCAACTTTCCAGCGTTTAGTAAAAAGGACATACTTGTGAGAAGCATAGACATTTCCTATCTTTAACCACGGGGTTTTTTTTTTTCAAGTAACACTCGTCTGACAGTGCATATGCCATCAGAGATAGACAGTAATACAAATCCCACAAACGGTTCCTAAAGAATAGAAATATATACTGGGCTTTTGAGCCAGTTCATATTGCTCCACAAATTTAAATGTATATGCTGCCTGGCGGCGAGGAAAATTGCAAGAACTAACATTTACATTTCCAACACTATTGAAAGAGTGGATAGTGAACCAAGACTATCTGTTGAGAGCAGTTGTCCACTGGTCATCTTTTCCAACTTAAGGGAATCCACGTGTGTTTTTTTTCGGAACTCTGTGTGCCCGTTTAAACTTGCTTATCAAACCTGATCAAAGTGACATTAAAAGTAAATCTAAAGTTTAACTGGTGAAGCGAACGCTCCCCGAAAACAGTGGAAGAAAACCTGTATTTGTAGAGCTGGGATTCGCTTTATCCAAAGAATCCAGATTCACTGTAGAGAAGTGTCCTATGGTTGCGCCAGACGGTGAACAACATCAAGTTTTAGGTAAGGGTGAGAGAACCGAGTGAAAGTGACGGAAGGATATTTCGTTGGTTTAATGCATTCATTCTTTTTTTGTAATTTTTCCTGAAGAAAGATTTGCTGCTTAATGTAATTGTTCCTTTAGAATAGATACTGCTGTCATAAGTCAGTTCTTACCTTCTGGAAAAGGGAAAATATTAGACCCTAACCACCTGCATCTATAACTCTTTGGGCCATCATCTGTCATCCTAACGGGGCTGTGGGCTAAACCTAGAGTTAAGATCATAGCGGGGCTATCACCCTTGTAGCATTTTCTTGATATTGTATGACTATGTGCATATGTTTTTCCTTGATGTATTTTTGTTGTTTTGGTGTTGTGAGAAGATTTTATAGATGATAAATAAAATCTCTCTGGAACTAATCAGCGTGTTGGTCAGCTCGTTCTAGAATATTTACATAAGTATTGTTATAGTTTTCCCACGTCTGTGTGTCTAACTGTTGTCACTTGAAGGGGTGTGCACGTGAGTGGTATGTTCATACATAGTAACCTATGTTGTCAATAGTCTGTCTGACTCTTATATATCTGTCGTAGAAGATAGGCCAGAGAGAGAGAGAAGATTCTTGTTTTTTTCAGGGGACAGCTCTATTTGATTCGCTACCACTGCACTCTTGGGAAAATCTATTTCTTTTTTTACTACTCTCACTGTGTATATCACATATTCAAATCTATTCAGAAGGGACCTAACCTAAGTCTTAATACTCCTATCGAAAAATCTACGACAAATGGTCGCTCGTTACCGGGAATTGAACCCAAAATCCTAAGGCGATACGACAAATGTGGTCTCGCCCGACGGATTTTTGAACTTAGAATAGGAAGACGAGTACGACAAATGTGGACTTGTCTATAGGGATTTTAAACTTAAGATTCTTTATTCTGTAATAGAGTAAGAGTGTGATGTCTTGTGAGTTTTGTATCTTTTAAAAATAATTTATCCCCTAGACTAACGATCTGTTTACGGGCGTGCTGACCACACAAACATAAGTAGTTTTTTTCCACAGCATTTAGAAATAATATACATTTCAGTTACAGGTTGATTGTCGGAATATATGTTAATTACTGATTTTGTAATACTAAACGCTGGTAAAGTAGTGAGTGTATAACATTCACTGGGTTTTGAAGAAGTAGGTGTTTGAGCAAAAGCTAAGGAGTGCGTTTCGGACTATTTGTCCAGATTAATTGCCTCCCTTACCCTAACTATCTTCAGGGGTGAACTTTATAGTGGACTTTATAATTAAGGGATTATTTTTCTCTTTTAATTTTTGCAATAATTATTTTGCTTTTCCACTGTAGCAACTTATTTTTCAGAAGTAATCTTAACTACCATTTAGTTGGCGTAGTCGTGTTTTGCATTAGGTGCTTTATTGCCGATTAATAGCAGCGATAGTTAGATTTTATTTTTGGAGGAGGTATCCCAGGGTTAAGGATATCATCTTTTGATTTTTGGTAAATTTTTTTCTCGTAAGTGGTAGGAACCAGTGTATCCTTTTTCCTTTTTTCTATCTCCACGTGTCTCAGTCACTGACATAATATGGCCGAGAGGGCAAAACTTAAACAACTCCTCAGGGAAGAAGCGAGAGAGGAGGGACTGGAAGGAGAGGAAGCGAAAGCATTTGTCAGAGACGAACTTGAGAGATATGATGCGGAGAGGAAAGCAGCCGAAGCTAGAGAACAGAAGAAGATTGAAGAAGAAATGGAAATTCGCAGGGCGAACGAAAGAGAGAAGGAGAGACAGCATGAGGAACGAGAAAAAGAGAGACAGCATGAGGAACGAGAGAAGGAGAGACAGCATGAGGAAAGAGAAAATGAGCAACGACGACAGCATGAGCTGGCGCTTAAGACGCTAGAGTTCCAAAGCCGTGGTGCTGCCTCTACCTCCAACAATGGAGAGTCTTCTTCTCACTCTTCCATAACTGATCCTTCTAACAGTCAATCTCTTCACCTCACTGCTATGTCTTTTCCGCTAGAATCTTTCCCTTGTCCAAATGAGAAGATTGACACTTGGCTAGAAAAATTTGAGAAAATTGCAACTCTGTACGGTTTAGAGAGGTCGCGTTGGAACATAAAGCTTTCCCAGGCTTTGAAAAGTTCTGCGTATGATGTTTACGCCAAACTGGAAAGCAGCCAACAAGACAACTATGATCTGTTGAAGAAAGCGTTACTGGAGCGCTTTGAAATGAACGCTCGCAAGTTTTTGCAACTGTTTCGCAACAGCAGAAAGGAGAATTCTGAATCTTTTCAGCAGTTCTCGTCTCGTTTGAAGGGATATCTGACAAAGTGCTTAGAGCTCTCGCAGCTCCCCTCTACCTATGAAGGTCTTGAGGAATTTGTTTTAACAGAACAAATAAAGAACACTTTGTCTGCTGATACCCGGAGATTTCTAGCTGAGCAGGGGGCAGAAAAACTGGAAGACATTTTGGAAAAGTCTGAGCGTTATCATAATGCGCTGGCTGAACTACCGGCCACAAAGCGGAAACCGACAGAGGAGCATTTTCGAAAACATAACCTAGAGCAATCTTCTCAGGCTTCTAACCAAAATAACCACAGAGAAACTGGACCTCAAAACCCCCCTCCTGAAAAATCCAAGTTCTACAAGAACAAGTACCCCAACCACCCCAAACAGTCTGATCAACCCGACCGCCCTACATGGCAGCGTAGCCAGAAAGGACAAGGTGGCAAAGGGAGAACCCCTGAGCACGGGACATATGATCAGACCGAGCACACCGAGCCTAAACGCATCGGATGCTTATTAACAGTCTCGCAAGGCGGAATTATTGACAGTGATTCCCAACCTGTTGGGGATAGACCCTCAACGCGAGGTATTGTTACTTTGAACGGTTCTCAAACTTCTTGCTTATTTGACACGGGGCTTTCTTACGATTGCATTGTTGCCAGAAAGCTGGTTAAACCCGGTCAAGAGACAGGAGAGACCGTCAAACTTTGTGGAGTTCGTAAGAGTGATGCACCTACAGCGCTTCCCATCGCATTGGTGGAGATACACTCTGACTTTGTCAGAGGTGTGATCAAAGCGGCTGTTATGGATGATCCCATCTACCCAGTCATACTTGGCGGTAGATACGTGTGTATTGGGAAACCGGAAGAGCCGATTGGGCAGCAGTAACTACAAGAGGGCAAACCAAGAAGGAACGGGAGCCTGCGCCTAATTTGTTACCCAAGGAACTTAAAGAAGCGCAATACAAGGACCCTACTTTGGCACCCTGCTTTAGGAAACTGCCGATGGCTAAGGAACCCAGACAGCACGGGGACATTTTTTCTGAGGATGGTGTACTTTATCGGAGAACGGGCAAGCCTGACCAAGGTTACAACCAGCTCCTAGTACCGAAACAGTACAGAAGCCAAATCCTAGAAATGGGGCACTCTCTTCCCTTCAGCGGACATATGGGACAGAACGCCACAAACCAAAGGATAACCACTCATTATTGGTGGCCAGGAGTAAATACTGATATTATCAGATATGTCAAATCCTGTGCCCAGTGCCAACGTGTGCCACCCAAGCAACGGCACCCCCAGTCTCTTTGGGTGAAATGCCAATAGTGGGAACACCATTCGAACGGGTTGTGATCGACATTTTAGGGCCTTTCGAAAGGACTAAAAGAAGGAACAGGTTCATCCTGACTTTAGTCGATACATGCAATTTATGGGCAGAAGCTATACCGCTAACTTGCGCAGATGCCAAGCATGTCGCAGAAGCCCTCGTGCAGATTTTCACTCGGTTGGGATTCCCTCAGCAAGTGTTGACGGATAACGGATCCCCATACCGAAACCTGTTGATGGATGAGATCGTGAAGATCTTGAGGACCCAACACATCCACACTAAGCCATATACTCCGGCCGGAAATGGGCTCGTGGAGCGTGCAAATGGAAACCTCACCATGATGCTAAGTAAGCTGGCACAAGTGAAACCTGAAGATTGGGATCTCTGTATTCCTGCAGCATTATTTGGCACAGAGAGTCTCCTCATACTTCCACAGGATTTCCGCCAGCTACACTCTTATTCGGCAGACCCATTAAGGGCCCGCTTGAAGCCTTACTTCAGTCTCTGACAGACGAGAAGGCGGATGAGATCCAGTTTGTCTCAGCAAGTAAATATGTGTCGGTTTTAAAGGAACGGTTGAAACTAGGGTGGGACCTAGCAACGACTAACTTTAAGCGAGCACGCACCAAGCACGCTAACCGATACAGGAAAGTCGCGGAAGAGAGAGAACTGGAAGCAGGAGAGAAAGTTTTGGTGTTGCTCCCTACCGAGAACAACCAACTGAAGAACGGATGGCAAGGGCCGTTTACCGTCCTGAAAAAGATTTCTAAGGCTAACTACCAGATCTCTATTGAAGGAAAGGAGAAGGTTTTCCATTTAAATCTCTTAAAGAGATACTTGGAAAAACCAGTGCCAACCTCCGACCAATCTTCCCTGACGAACGCCAGAGCAGACGAAGATGATGGAAAGTGGCATGGACTAATCCACCGCTATCACAATAAATCCCTTCAATACTGAAAATTGTCAGAAGCCGCGGCGGACGCTCGTATCAAGCGCGCAAGGTAAGGACATTCGCAGAGGAAGGACAACCTTTGGGGAGTAGACTTCGATTAGGCAATGTGGAGAGAGATGGAGGGGGAAGATGAGGAGAGGGATGACAAGACAGACAAACCCCAAAGCTACGGTTATAGTAAATTTAATTCCCTAACGTATAAGCATGGGAGTGCTTCCATAACTTAAGGGGGGACGTCCCTGTTCACGTAGGTCTTTATGTCATTAAATTTACCTACCTCCGTCTTCCCTATTCTCTCACCCTACATCCTGTTTCATTATATACTTTCCATACTTGTTTTTCTTGTATTTTTTTCCCATCACTCCGGTTTGCGAAAAATATTTTTCTTCAGTATTTTTAAACTTTTACCTGGTTTTCTTTCGTCAAAACATAGAATCGCGCTAGGACGATATTACGTAGATGTCAGGGCTGCAGGGCGTCAGAAGGCGTGATAAATCGGTTCGCTGAACATCAGGACGTAGACAATCGAGCAGCGCTACAGGATCTCACCGAGCGAATAAAACGAGCGCAGATCTTAGAGAGCATCGGCATAAGTCCCGTTGGAGG
The DNA here is from genome assembly GCA_024509875.1 of Oreohelix idahoensis. Classification (NCBI taxonomy): domain Eukaryota; kingdom Metazoa; phylum Mollusca; class Gastropoda; order Stylommatophora; family Oreohelicidae; genus Oreohelix; species Oreohelix idahoensis. Next base: position 429,879 of record JAMPIV010008731.1, read on the forward strand.
GGGGTATGGGTGGGGTGGAGTGGAGGGCAGTATCATTCTCCAACCGGTCAGTAATCAGACATTGTCTGATAAAATCCCCAAACTGACACGGCGCTCACTGTTGGTCATGGTCAGCGTGTAGTGTGGAAAACAGCCCTGCAAATTTGATACCGGGGGTTGTCTGAGAATTTTCAAACTGAACACGACTTAACATCTTGGTCAGTGTTGACAGTTACGACCTCTTCAATAGGTACTATAACCGTATTGTTAGAAGCCGGAATAAGGGGGGAGCATTATTTCGTTTTTGTCGAATTTAAAAGATCATCTCATCGTCTGGTGTTCATAATTCATAGAATTAAACGGACGTTTTGAAGACGGGGGGGGGTCAATATCACTCAGTAAACTTTGGCAGTCAAGACTAGAACCAACCTTATTCGATTTCTAAAAAAAGCTCTGTTAAACTAGAGATGGTCCCCCATTTAGTTAGATCGAAGGAGGTTTTAAAAACGTTCTTAGTAATTCTGTGTTAAGGAGGTATCATTAAATATTATCTATATATCAATATTTTTAGTATTTTTGTATGAATGTGATTAATTGCTAAACATTGTGCCGCTATTTAATACTCACTAGATAGATATTCTGTGGCAGAGTGTTTGCAAAAATTTATCTAGTCTGTATGTAATTGACTAGTTGACGTAGTTCTCTATGTGAATTCAGGATAAATTATTAATTTCCATGCATAAATAATTCAGTCGTCTATTACCGAAATTTTTAAATTTTTAACTTCTAAATAATCAGACGAAGAGAATTTATTTTAAGACTAACTTAATCAACGCTGAGATTACATCATTGAGTGTTATAAGAAATGTATGTAATTTTTCAAATTCATGATGTTTGATTTGTATATAACTGACTTTACGGGAAGTTTTAAATATCAGTCAAGCTGTAGGCGTGCTATTTAAATTGTAAGTTAAATGAGTACAAATATGTAAATGATTTTGAATATGTTTCTTGATCTTTATATAGTGAAAACGGTGGGTACCCAACTTTCCAGCGTTTTAGTTAAAAAGGACATACTTGTGAGAAGCATAGACATTTCCTATCTTTAACCACGGGGGTTTTTTTTTCAAGTAACACTCGTCTGACAGTGCATATGCCATCAGAGATAGACAGTAATACAAATCCCACAAACGGTTCCTAAAGAATAGAAATATATACTGGGCTTTTGAGCCAGTTCATATTGCTCCACAAATTTAAATGTGTTATATGCTGCCTGGCGGCGAGAATAATTGCAAGAACTAACATTTACATTTCCAACACTATTGAAAGAGTGGATAGTGAACCAAGACTATCTGTTGAGAGCAGTTGTCCACTGGTCATCTTTTCCAACTTAAGGGAATCCACGTGTGTTTTTTTTTCGGAACTCTGTGTGCCCGTTTAAACTTGCTTATCAAACCTGATCAAAGTGACATTAAAAGTAAATCTAAAGTTTAACTGGTGAAGCGAACGCTCCCCGAAAACAGTGAAAGAAAACCTGTATTTGTAGAGCTGGGATTCGCTTTATCCAAAG